>VZQC01004737.1:1004203-1077722 GCA_009823505.1 Rhizomys pruinosus | reverse complement strand
TTAAAATCCCCAAGACATTCTTTGCATGCTTGGAAAAAAATCCTTAAATTCATATGGACAAACAAAAGACCCCAAATAGCCAAAGCAACCCTGAGTGAAAAGAGCCATACAGAGGTGATAACTATACCAGACATCAAACCACACTAGAGGGCTGTAGTCTAAAAACAGACTGGTACTGGCACAAAAACAGACCCATAGACCAATGGAACAAAACTGAAGATCCAAACTTGAACACATACAATTTCAGCCACCTCATATTTGACAAGGGAGCCAAAAAGACTCAATGGAGGAAAGACAGCATCTTCAGCAAATGGTGTTGTAAAAACTGGATCACCACTTATAGAAGAATAAAATTAAACCCCTACCTCTCACCCTGTACAAAAATCCACTCCAAATGTATCAAAGACCTCAATGTGAAATCCAAAACTCTGAAGGTGACAGAAGAAAAAGTTGGCAGCAACCTACAAGACATAGGCATTGGAAAAGACTTTCTAAATCAGACAGCAGCTGCACAGGAAACAAGGTCGACAATTGACAAGTAGGACCTTATAAAACTCAAAAGCTTCTGTACAGCAAAAGAAATAGTCAGGGAAGTGAAGAGAAAACCCACAGAGTGGGAGGAAACCTTCACTGCTGATACATCTGACAGAGCACTAACTTCCAGAATATATATACTACTCAAAAAACAAGTAAGAGAAAAAAATGAGTCACTCAAAAGATGGAGTAAAGAGCTGAACAGAGACTTCACAAGCGAGGAAATAGAGATAGCAGAGAAACATCTTAAAAAGTGTTCAACATTGCCAATAATTAAGGAAATGCAGATCAAAACCCCTTTAAGATAACGTCTCACTCCAATAAGACTGGCTAGGATCAGGAAAACAGATGATACCAAATGCTGGAGAGGTTGTGGCGAAAGGGGAACAGTCATCCACTGTTGGTGGGAATGCAAACTCGTACCACCATTATGGAAGGCAGTGTGAAGAACCCTTAAATGACTCAGAATGAGCCTACCACCTAACCCAGCCATACCACTTCTGGGTATATACCCACAAGACGCATCCTACCATAAAGATACATGTACGGCCATGTTTATAGCAGCTCTCTTCACAATAGTGAAGAGCTGGAACCAACCCAAGTGCCCCTCAACGGATGAGTGGATAGAGAAAATGTGGTACATCTACACAATGGAATTCTACGCAGCAGTAAAGAAAGATGATATCATGAAATTTGCATGTAAATGGATGGAACTAGAAGATATTATGTTAAGTGAAGTTACACAGTCCCAGAAAAACAGAAGACGAATGGAGCCCCTCATCTGTGGATGCTAGCACCAAGTACCTAGTTCTAAGGCAAATTGAGTAATATTAATGCTATAGTCCCCGCAATCTGAACACAACCGTGCTCTTATATTATGAATCCCTAGACATGTCCTAAAACTAACCTACCACTTATTTTCAGACTATGAATTTTTGGTATATGATAGTGGACATGTATACATATTACAGTGTAACGTGAAATTAAAATGGAAAAAGGTGAATTAAGAAATATATGGAAATAACAGTTTGTTTTCCAGAAGACACAATTTTAGTATAGGTGCGATGTATCAGGCTGGTGTAACTTAGCCTTTCTGGGTGCTTAATGACCATACTTAATGCCCATACCAATTTGGCCAAGGGACCTAAGGGATAACTTTGTTCCTTGTCCTCAGAGGTCAACTAAGTCTCAGGGGAATATGCATGGGGGCATCTCCTGAAACATCCTGCAAATGTGAGTCACAAGTCTTACCTGTGCAGGGAGGTCTTAGAGATCCACTGATGATGGGACTCCAGCCAGCATCTACCCTATTAAGAGGAAAGTCTGCTCATGCTTCAAAGAGAGAAGCCTGGTCTTTACTTTAAAATGTAAATCTCTAAATGTGCTTTGGAATTAACCTATAGTTTATTTTCAGATTTTGTAACTTTGATTTATGTGTGGAGTGTATGTATGCACATTTTGGAGTAATATAAAATCAAATGGGAACAAAAAAGAGAGAGAGAGAAACCTATTCAAAGAACTGAGCAAAACAGTAAACCTGTGCATCGAAAAGGTCATGGAAGATGGAGAAAAAGATGCAAGACAGGACTTGTGTATGAGAGAATCCATGAGCTCTGACGGAGGGAGGGGGCATGAGGGGTGGTTATGGATGGGGGAATGAGTCTAAATTTAATTGTGAAATGTTGTGGGAAATGTGCCCAATACATTTTTACCAAATTTTTTTGAAAAGTCATTAGTCCAGGTTATGTTCATTAATAAAAGTAATTCCCACAGTCAAAAGAAAAATTATGAACCATGCAGAAGTTTAGCTCAAGAAGTAGGACTAAACATGGGATTCAAAACCACACAGTTCATTGATCACAGATGCATGGTATTAGTCACTAAGTTTCAGAACACATTATGTTGATTTTGAAAGGTCAATTGCATCTTCTATGATTTTAACTTTATCTCCATTGAACTTGCTTGTAAAGTATGTATGATGTACTGAATATTTAAAATCAGCATTAGGCAGTATTACTCTATAATTTATTTTAGTTTTGATAGTTGCACTTTTTTAACACAAAAGAACCGCATCAACAGTGATGAAATTTAAGAAAGAAAAATTGTGGTTGTGCCTTATTTCTTTCATAATCATAAAAATCAAAGCCTTAAAGCTTCATTGTGAAGTAGTAATGCAAAATCAAATATAATGGCAATACATATGGTGCCAAATGCTAAAAATTTTTAAGCTATATATACTTAAAGACTGCCAAAATTTGTTGTCTTTATAGTTCGAGAAACACAACTCTAGGCTTTTGTCATAACCAATTTAAACTTTGTGTACTTCGTTTTAAGTGCGGGAGTCAAATGCTCTTCATTCTTTTTCTCTTTTTTGTTTTATTGTAGCATTTTGACTACAACTGGTTAAAACTAAAAATGTATTATTTGGCTCTCTGATATCAAAGAGGGATCTGAATTTCCTCATTTTCTCTTACAGAAAGGACAAATTGTATATAACTGCAGGCTCTCTTTCTCTCCAGATATTCCTAAATATTTACCCTTCCAGCATCCTTCACCCTCTATAAAAAATAAGTTTACTCTTCTTTATTTAAGACAGGCAGGCGCTGTCTGTACTTAGTGCATTTAAATGAGGATTCGTATTGCAAATTTTAGAGTCATTGTTGAAGGCATTTTCAGAGCGGCCGGGGCCCCTGGTGTCCCTGCGCTCCCATTCACCTGGGGGACAGGTTTCTCCTCAGCCATCGCTCCATTTTCAGCCAGGGACCCATCCGAGGATACAGCAGAGGACTTCGACTCCCCAGACTTTGACTTCAGTTCCTTGGCCACTTCAGCTGACGCAGCATAGGAGGTCCACCCTGAATCGCTTCCTGGCTTTTGTAGCCTCTACCATAGTACCTTCCACCTTTTCCGAACGTTCTAATCACTGGAGTGGAAATAACTCCCCCTTGGACGCCCTCTCGCCGGTCCTCCCACAGACACCACCTGCAGTGGGAAGGGCCCCCGGCCCCCACGGCCTCGCCTGCTCCCAGCCCAGTGGCCAGCCATGGTGCCAGCTATTTCTAGTTTCCCTCCCTGAGAAGGTATAGGCTGGACTCCGCCCTGGGAGTTGCTAGTCCTGCTGCAGTCACTGCCTGAGAAGGCTCTGCAGTGTCCGGATGCTGCTGCCACCCGGAAGGCGCGGTAAGGGCCTGTTGCTATGGTTTCCCCATAGTGGCCTCCAAAGCCACAGATTCCTGCAAAGCCCCTGCCTCTGCCCTGCGAGGGCGGGACAGGGCCGAAGTGCCGAGGGCACAGGGAAGCAGGGTATTAGGGCAGAGCAGGAGGTGGCGGGAAAGGGAGCGTCAACATTCCACAGACCTCTGCAAGCAAAGCCTGCGGTCCCACAGGTGCCCAGCCCAGGGGGCACCCTGGGCCAGGGTCCATACCCACACAGCCTCCCTGAGCCAGCCCTCAACCTGCTTCCCCCATCAACCCAGCCCAGCGCGGAAGTCCCAGTCATGTGGATTCTGCCTACTTCCCTGGCTCTTCTACCTCGTCATCATCAGACAATGATGAGGGCAGTTGGAGGAGCCGCTTCTCTCCTCTGCCGGGAGAAGCTGAGCCCCTCCAGGATGCTCTGCGCATCTTTTCCACCTAGGCAGCCTGCTCAGCCTGACCATCACAGAGGTCGACAAGTGGGGTCTTTTCCCGGCTGGCTTTGAGGAGTTTGGACTGGAAGAGCTTCCCATCAAAATACATCCAAGGACAACAGTGTTCCCAGGGGATGGGCTGCCCACACACATCACTGGCAAATAGTGCCATGTCCACTCCACTCGTGAAGGGGGCTGACAGCTGAATTCCGCGGGGCTCTAGGTTTTCAATCTTGAGCTCCTGCAGCTGGTCAGGCTCATAGAGTTTGGGAAACAGCGCCTGAGCTAGGAAGGCGTCCAGTTCCTGACACCGTAGAATGCGAGCTCCAGGGCACTGCACCATATACTGTAAGACGCAGCAGAGCACCATGAGGTGAGTGGGCACATTGGTGGGATTGAGCATGACTGGGGAACCGGACCTCATGCGGGCCAGAAAAGCCCTCATCCGGCGGTTCTTGTCTTCTACCACCTTGCCCAACCAAAGCCTCTGCAGGTTGGGGCATGTCCACTCCCGGAAGGCTAGAGCTTCAACCGGTTCCAGGGTCTGAGGAGACTTCCCCTTGTAAGCTGCCCATTCCTTAAGGATCACTGGCGAGAATTCTGGTGGAAGTCTGTCCTTTCTAAAAGCAAGTCTCTCAGTTTCCTTTCTGCTTTCTGCCAAACTAAACAGGCCTCCGTAAGCAGGAACTGGCCTATAGAGCAGGGCGGCTGGAGGCAGGTCTTTGTTGGCTTCATCTTCAATAGAAACAGCAATTTTGATTTCGCCCTTCGTCAGGACGTGGAAGATGTAGGGGTACATCAGCCCCTTCTTGTGCCTGTGTTCAGCCACTCTCAGTACCTCAGGTGCAGGGAGGGCAGGGGAGGTGTGGTGATGTCCATGTGGTTCCTGGTGGGCAATGACAGGAGGCACGGGATTGGTTGGACAGTGCCCATATGGCTCCGTTTGCCTTCGTCTGGCTGGCTTCCTGAAGAGGCAGTGGATGATCCTTCTACCTTTACTTGGTCTCCCTGTGTCAGTATCTCTGTATGACTTTCCATCTTCTCCCAGCCAATCTTGTTACCACTGATGTGGTTGGCTGCTCCTCCACTGCCCTCATCATTGTCTGATGATGACGAGGTAGAAGAGCCAGGGAAGTAGGCAGAATCCACATGACTGGGGCTGCCACTCTGGGCTGGGTTGATGGGAGAAGAGCACCTGTACAGAGGTGTGTGCTTCTGGTTAGGACGAACGTTGCTGTTCTGCTTTGTCAGATTCTTCCCACTGGTGTGCAGGTTGAGGGCTGGCTCAGGGAGGCTGTATGGCTATGGACCCTGGCCCAGGGTGCCCTCTGGGCTGGGCACCTGTGGGACCGCAGGCTTTACTTGCAGAGAAGCCTGTGGAATGTCGAGCATATGAGGGGGAATATATGGTGGCACCATCCCAGGCATTCCGAATGGATTTGGTCTAGCTAAATGGCATGGGCTTACTAGTCGCTGAGTAATATCCAATTGCTCTCTTAAATCGAATGACTTCGTCATCTGTTAGACTGTGAATGCTGGAAAACATCTTTAGCTATGGCATCCAGGTCAGAAGTGTCCTGAATGTTGGGGACGTAGTCAGCTACAGCTTTGATCACTAAGTCACAGGGTGGCCAGACCAGCTGGTGGGCTCAGACTACCAGTGAAGTGAGTGGATGCTCTGGACCAAGTAAACTTCAATGAAAGGAAGCCAGATCCTCATCAGGTAGTATGTGATTTCCTAACAGAGCAGAAAAAATAGGAAAACGATTTGGGTTCAGGTGCAGCTGCTTGGCAACTTGCATCATATATTGGCTTGTGGTGACTCTTCCCATTGTGACTCAGTTTCAGGGCATGGGCACTGAAGCAGTAGGGGATGTTGCAAAGTGCATAATCAGAATCATATTCCACCAGGTCATGGAAACCATTCTTTCTGCAGAAGCCAATCACTTCTTGATCCTCAATGCTCTGTGCAACCTGGACATGGGCAGGAACCAGACCTTGGGTGGTGGCTGCCCTTTTTCTGGACATGGCTGATGATTTGCTGCACCATCTGGCCCTCGTTGACCTGACGCTTGACCCACTCATGCAGCCAGGCCTTCTCAAGCATGCCCTACACCAAACTTAACCCATAAACCTAACTCTAAAACCCTAAACAACACTATCACTAAAAGTAAACCTAACCATAACCCTAAAACCGTAACCAAACCTAAAACTTACCCTAAATTTAAATCTAACCTTAAACCTAAACCCCAACCAACCCTAAACCTAACCCTAATCCTAACACCAAGAATAAACCTGACACTAAAATAAACCTAACTCTAATCCTAACCCTAAACCTTTCCCTCAGAAAATTTACCTTAAACCTAAACTTAAAAATAAGCTTCACCCTAACCAAACATTCCCTAAACCTAACACTAACTCTAATAACTCTAATGCTAACACTACCTCTAACCTAAAACCCTAACCAATCCTAATCCTTACCCTAACACTAAATCTAACCATAAATCTAACCATAAACATTAAAAATAACCCTATATTTAATCCAAACCCTAAGACTTATGCTAAACTTAAACCTAAACCTAATTCTAAATATAACCCTAATCCTAAAACCTAAACCTAAACCTCAGCCTAACCCTAACAGTAATCTTAATCCTAAAACTAACCATAACCCTAATCCTACCTATAATTCTAACCATAATCCTAACACTAACCCTAACCCTTACAATAAATCTATCCCTAATCCCTAACCATAAACCTAACTGAAACTCTAAACCTAAACCTACCCCTAATAATAACTTTAACCCTAAACCTAACCTTAAACATAAGGCTCACCCTAAACGTATTCCTAACACCTAAGCCTAAGTCTAACACTAACCTTAAACATAACCCTAATCCTAACCTTAAAACCCTAACCAATCTTAATTGTTACCCTAAATTTAACCCCAACCCTAACTTAACAATAAACACTAACAAACACTAATTGTATCACAAACCCTAAATTTAAAATTAAACCTACCCTTGGGCTGGAGAGATGGCCTAGTGGTTAAGAGCACCGACTGCTCTTGCAGAGGATTCGGGTTCAATCCCCAGCACCCACATGGCGGCTGAGAACCATCTTTAACTCCAGCTCCAGGGGAATCTGACGCCCACTTCTGACCTCTGCGGCATTGCGTGACCTGGGTGCACAGACCTACATGCAGACACAGTATATTCATACACATAATAAAATAAATAAAATTAAAAAAAATAAAACCGATCCTTAAACACAACCTTAACCATAACCTAACTACCTAACCCTAAACCTAACCCTAATCCTAACCCTAACCCAAAACTAATAAAACTATCTTTTAACGTTATGCTAGCCCTAGTCCTAACTCTAACCTTAACGATAATTCCAAAACTAAACCTAGTCCTAAACCTAAGAATAACATGAATCCTAATCATATTACTAATCTAAACATAACGCTAAACCTAACACTAAACTTAACCTTAACCCTAACAATAATAACCCTAACCTTAACCCTAAATCTGACCCTAAACCCTCTCCTAGTCCTAAAACTAACAGTAAACCTAAATATAACATCAACCTTAAACAGAACCCTAAATTTTTTAATTGATGCTTTGTGTATTTCATACATCATTTTCCAATTCAGTTCAGGCATATTTCCCTTTCCCTTCCCCCCACCCCACCCCATCCCATCCCAGATCATGCATTCTGCCATAACTGTACTGCATCTTTCTCTCAGTGTTTTATTCATTTTTTTAGCAATAATTGATAATTTATGAGTACAAGCATCCTTCATGTAAAACCAATTTGCAAGCAGTTGTGCCCAAACCCACACAGCCCATGGGTCCCACCATCCAGCTGGGGGGGCTTGTATGTTCAATCATGTTGATTAAATTAGTGTCCAGTCTATATTGCTGTAGTTTCACCATTCACCCCAATCGCAGCCCTTACATTCTACCATGCCCCCTCTTCTGCAGATTGTTCCCTAGGCTTAGAAAAGGGGCACAGGTGGATGAGAAGCAAAATAGTCTACTCTCTCTGAGCTGTTGTCTTGGACTCTAGTCAATTCTGGCTCTTTCCTTTCATGGGCTGACAGTTTGTCCAGAAATAACCTTTCGATGCTACTAATGAAGCACAAGCAATTAGATATATAGGTATTCAAACAGCACTAATTGTTATCGTAGGTTACTTTGGTATAGACACAGATATTTGGATGGTATGTTCCAGAACCCTAATCTTAACAGTAACAATAAGCTTACAACAATACTAAACCTAACCCTAACCCAAGCATTATACCTAACCATAACCATAACCCTAAACCTACCCTAACCCTAACACTAATACTTAATATTAAGCCTAAACCTAAACCTAACTATAAACATTCCCAAACAAACATCAAAACCCTAACTCTAACCCCACTCTAGCCCTAATAGTAGGCCTACCACAAAACATAACCATAACCCTAAACCTAACCCTAACCCTAACCCAAACACTCACCCTAAACTTAAACAGCATTCCTTATACTAACCCAAAACCCTAACCCTAACATTAAACCTAACCATAACCCTCCCTAACCCTAACCCTAACACTAAACCTAACCATAACCCTAACCATCACTCTAACAATGTCTAATGATAACACATAAATAGTAGCACTTAACTCAAATAGTAGCACTAGAACCAACACTAAACCTAAGTCTAACATTAAAACCCTACATAACAGTAAAACTTAAATTAAAACCTGAATTGTAACATTAACCTGAACACTAACCCTACACATTACCTGAAAACTTTAACCAACCCTGAACCTTACCCTAACCAAAGCCTAAAACTAATGCTAAAACTACACCTAAACCTAACCCTAACCCCAAACCAAACCTGAACTCTAACCCTAAACTAATTATAACCCCAAAACTAGGCCTAAATCTAACCCTAACCATAGCCCTAACTCAAAAACCCTTTTCCAACTAAACTTGGAATTAACTTACCATAACCAGAACTCTAAACGTAATCTTATTAATATCACTAACACTAACCCTGCAGCCCTAATCAACCCTAACCCTCTCTCTAGCAATAATCTTATACCAAAATCTAATACTGACCCCTAAATGTAAACCTAACATTAAACATAACAGTAATAACCCTAACCCTAAGACTAACCCTAAACCTAGCCCTAAACCTAACCCTAAAACCTTGATGCAACTAAACCTAAACAGAACTCTAAACCTAACCCTAACCATAACCTGAAGAATAAACCTAATTCTAACCCTAATCCTAACCTTACCACTCACCCTAACCCTGACCATAAACCTAAACCTAACTTAACCCTAATGGAAACCCTAAACCTAATCCAAAACTTAATCCTAATCATTAAATTTACACATATCACTAACCCTAAACTTAACCTTAACTGAACTCTAACTCATAAAACTAAAAATAACCATAACCCTAAACATAACAATAAACATATCCATATCACAAAACCTATTCCTTACCCTAACTCTATATCTAAACCTAACCCTAACTGTAGCTGAAACAATAACCCTACTCATAACCCTAACACTAAACCTAAAACTACCCATAACACTAACTCCTAACCCTACACCCTACACCTAATCTAACTTTAAACCTAAAACTTAATGCTTACCCTAACCTCAAACCCTAACACTAACCTTAACTGTAAACATAACACTAACCCTAACCATAACCATAACCCTAAAACATAATGAACACTAAACCTTATCCTAAACCTAACTTCAAATGTAAACCTAAATGCAAAATCGTAACCAATCCTAACACTAACAGTAAAAATGTCCCAAACCCTAAAACTAAAATGCTAACCAACCCTAATCCTTGCCCTAAACCTAACTGTAGTCCTAACCTTAACCCTAACAGTAATCCTAACTCTTAGACTCTTAACCTTAACCATAGTCTTTACCCTAATCCTAAAAATAACCCTACAACCTAACCCTAACCCTAAATCTAAAATAAATCTGAGCCCAAACCAAACAGTAACCCAAACCCTAACTTTAAGTCCATAACAATCCTAACACTAAATTTAACCTTAACCCTAAACTTAAACATAAGCCTCGCCCTAACTTTTAAATTAATCCTACCCAAAACCCTACAACTAACTAACCCTGAGGGTCTGCTGACCCTGTGGTTGGATAGGCTGAAGAGGGCCCGAGTGTGCAATTACTCCAGTAACATCCAGGAGACCACATCAGGTGGTGCAATCTGTGAAATCCACTTATTTCCACAGCCAGTAGCTTAAATAGGTCTGGGGGCAGCAGCCCCTACATCACGTGACATCACCTCTCAGTGTCCAATCCTAGACCTCCATATCATCACTTGTCTTCCCAACTCATAGGGCGTATTCAGAAAAAGGGCTTGCTGACAAGCAAGCTGACTCGTGATTTCTGAGCACCTGCTGACAGAAAACAGGGTGTGCTCTGTATTTTTGCTTCTCCTACTGTGATAAGCAGATTGGTAGCCTACATATGCTCAAGATACATCTGAGTCCAGGATTGCTGTCTGAAATCTCCCCCTCTGTTTATGCCTCCACAAGGTAAGAGAGTATGATAATAGTGGTGGTCAGTTTGCCTTTGTCTGGCTGGAATGGCCAGAACTGTTTTGCAAAAGCAATAAGCAATGTCCATGTGAATCCAACTAGCAAGCATCTGAGTCCAGTTTTTGTACAAGTCATCAGAGAATAAAAGTATATGGTTGTGTTCCAAGTTCCCCAAGTCCATGATGATCAAATAAAAGTTCAGTCAGTTTTTGCTGTAGGTCATTTTCCTGCAGAAGGGCATGGCTGCAGTTTATAGGGTGTTTTAATCAATACTCAGGCAACTGCTCCTGTAGCCAGGATGATGGCCTCTGCAACTCTTTGATTATGGTGATGAAGGGTGACCCTATGCTCTAACCTGGTCTGCTCTTCCCAAGGTGTGGATAGATTCACTGACAACCATAGGACTGATGGAGTCCTAAGGATATAAATAAAGTCAGTAGCACTGTGGGGTGTAATACAATTAGAAATATGACCATGGAAATCTCCTTGTTCCACCATGTCAAGTGAAAAATTAGTTAGGAGGAACACAAAGGGAGCTGTCAGGCAAGCCTGATACGGATCCATTATCATAACAGTTGACTCTTCTCACAGTAGGGAGGAGGAACCAAAACTCCTTCAAATCAATTATCCCAAATAGCAAGTAACATTTTGTTTGGTGTTAAGTAAAACCTGGCTAGTTCCCATTAGGACAAATTGATTGTAAGGTGCTGTTTCAATTAAGTGGGTGTGATGTCTTAGTGGGTAAAACTGCACCACGCAAACCTGATCACTTTAGCCCAGTCCTCAGACTCCATTGGGGGACAAGAGAACTGACTCCCGGGATTTGTCCTCTGCCCTCCACACTGTGACATATGCACCACACACATGCAAACACATCACACCATACAGACTTACACATGAATAATACTAATATATTAGTGACACTGAATGTGCATCATAATAATAAATATAAAATTCAATAAATAGGAGTGGCATGGGCTGCACCATATCTGGTAGGGGATTGTGGGAAGGAACAGCCAGAAAAGCAAGCCAGTGAACAGCATTCCTCCATGGCCTGTGCTTCAGCTCCTGCCTCCAGGTTCCTGCCCTGAGTTCCTGTCTTGGGCTCCCTTGGTGATGAACTGTGACCCAGGAGATGTAAGCTGAATAAACCCTTTCCTCCCCAAGTTGGTGTTGGTCAGAGTGTTTTGTCACAGCAATGGAAGACAAACTAGGACAGACCACAATGCAATAAAACTCAATATCAACACCAGGAGAAGTCCTACTACCTACAGGAGCACATGGAGACTAAACAACACACTGTTGAACAATGAATGGGTCAAGGAAGAAATAAAGAAAGAAATAAAAGCATTCCTTGAACTAAATGACAACAACAGTACAACACAGAAAAACCTATGGGACACCTTAAAAGCAGTCCTATGAGGGAAGTTAATAGCCCTGGGTTCCTACATTATAAAAACAGAAAGGGCACAAATTAATGAGTTAACTCTGCAGCTAAAAACTCTTGAAAGACAACAACAAAGGAAGCCTAAATGCAACAGACAGGAAGAAATGACAAAAATCGGAGCAGAAATCAATGAAATAGAAACAAAGAAAACAATACAAAAAAAATCAATGAATCCAAAAGTTGGTTCATTGAGAGAATAAACAAGATAGATAGACCTCTAGCCCAGTTAACCAAAAGAAAGAAGGAGCAACTCCAAATCAATAGAATTCGTGATAAAAGGGGAAACATCACAATAGACAATGAAAAGATCCAGGAAATCATACAGGAATACTTCAAAAACCTGTACTCTACTAAATTTGAAAACCTAAGCGAAATGGATGAATATTTGAAATCCTGGGAATCACCAAAACTAAACCAAGAAGAGAGTGACAGCTTAAACAAGCCCATAATATTTGAGGAAATTAAAGATGTAATTAGAAACCTCCCAACAAAAGAAGCCCCGGTCCAGATGGTTTCATGGAAGAATTCTATAAAACATTTAAAGAGGTCCTACAACCACTGCTACTCAAACTGTTCAGAAGGACACAAACAGAGGGAATTCTCCCAAACTCCTTCTATGCAGCTACCATCACTCTAATACCAAAACCAGGCAAAGATGCAAGCAAAAAAGAAAGCTAAAGACCCATCTCATTAATGAACATAGATGCAAAAATTCTCAACAAAATACTTGCAAATCACATACAGACCCACATCAAAAGAATCATCCATCATGATCAAGTTGGATTCATACCAGAGATGCAGGGATGGTTCAACAAACATAAATCAATTAATATCATAAAACACATAAATGGACTGAGGGACAAAAACCACATGATCATCTCAATTGATGAAGAGAAGCCTTTGACAAAATCCAACACTCCTCCATGCTTAAAGTCCTAGAGGGAATTGGACTGGAAAGATCATTCCTCAACATAATCAAAGCCATATACAGAAACCCACAGCTAACATCATCCTAAATGGAGAAAAGTTAGAAGCATTCCCTTTAAAGGTAGGAACTCAGCAAGGCTGCCCCCTGTCACCACTCCTCTTCAATATAGTGCTTGAAGCACTTGCTAGGGCAATAAGGCAAGAAGAGGAAATTAAAGGAGTACTAATTGGAAAAGAGGAAGTCAAGCTATCCCCTTTTGCTGATGATATGATTGTTTACTTAAGGGATGCTAAAACCTCCACCAGAAAACTCCTAGAAATGATTAAGAGGTTCAGTAAAGTGGCAGGATACAAAATTAACCTAGAAAAATCAGCAGCCTTTCTTTACACCAACAACAAAGCAACTGAAGAAGGAATTCAAGGAGACCTTCCCACTCACAATAGCCTCAAAAACAATAAAATACCTAGGAACAAACCTAACCAAACACACCAAAGATCTCTACAACAAAAATTTTAAACCCTGAAGAAGGAAATTGAAGAAGACATCAGAAGATGGAAAAACCTCCCATGCTCTTGGATTGGGAAAATTAACATAGTAAAAATCTCCATTCTACCCAAACTCTTATATAGATTTAATGCAATTCCAATTAAAACCCCCAAGAGTTTCTTTACAGGCTTGGGAAAAAAAGCCCCTAATTTCATTTGGAAAAACAAAAGACCCCAAATAGCCAAAACAACCCTGAGTGAAAAGAGCAATACAGGGGGATCTCTATACCAGACTTCAAACTATACTACAGGGCTATAGTCATAAAAACAGCCTGGTACTGGCACAAAAACAGACCTGTTGACCAATGGAACAAAACTGAAGATCCAAACTTGAGCACATACAATTTCAGCCATCTCATATTTGACAAGGGGGCCAAGAAGACACAATGGAGAAAAGACAGCATCTTCAGCAAGTGGTGTTGGCAAAACTGGATCACCACTTGTAGAAGAATGAAATTAAACCCCTACCTCTCACCCTGTACAAAAGTCAACTCCACATGTATTAAAGACCTCAATGTGAATACGGTTTGTTCCAAACTTGAAGGCAATTAGAAAGAAAAAGTTGGCAGCAGACATAATAGAACAGGCCTACGGAAAGAATAGCTTCTAAATTTCCCGACAGCATGCTTTGTTGCAAGAGGGATTAAGGTCGGTCATCAATTGACAAATGGAAACTCTTTAAACTCAAATGCTTCTGTACTTCAAAAGAAAATCAAGGAAGTGAAGAGAAAACCCACAGTAGGAAGAAATCTTCACCAATGAAACATCTGACAAAGCTCTGTTCCAAGAATATATTAAATCTAGCTGTCAACAAACAAGAAAAAAAAAACAAATGACCCACTCAAAGATGGAAAAAGAACTGAACAGAGACTTGGTCATAAGTGAGGATTAGAGATGTCTGAGATACATCTTAAAAAGCATTCAACACCTACTTTAATTAAGTAAATGCTAATTAAAACCACTGTAAGATACCATCTCACTCTGATAAGGCTGCTCAGAAGACATGGTAAACAAATGATCCAAAATGCTGGAGAGGCTTTGGCAAAAGGGGAACAGTCATTCACTGCTGTTGGGAATATAAACTCTTACAACCATTTTGGAAAGCAGAGTGGAGAACCTTTAAAAGGCTTCGGAATGAGCCTACCTCCTAACCCAGCCTTACCACTTCTGGGTATATATCCAAAAGACTCATCCTACCTACTGCAAAGATACATGTACCAGCCATGTTTATAGCAGCTCTCTTCAAAATGGTGAAGAGCTGTAACCAATGCAAATGCTCCTCAACCACTGAGTGGATAGAGAAAATCGTGGTACAATCTACATCAATTGAGTTCTATGCAGTGGTAAGAAAGATGACACCATGAAACCTGCAGGTAAGGAGGAAACTAGAAGTATCTATTGTTAAGTGAGTAACACAGTCCCAGAAAAACAAAAGAGGAATGGTATCCTCTTCTGTGGATGCTAGCCACCAAATACCTAGTTTCTAAGGCAAACGAGCAACATCAATGTGATATGAGAACAACTGTGCTCTTATATGTTGAATCCTTAAAAAATAATAAGTATAAAAAAGGAAAAAATATGACCATCTTTTATCAAAAGATCGCTCCAATTCCAGGTGTGAGTAGCTGTTATTATAATATATAATATATATATAATATATATATATATATATATTGATGCAATACAAGTTAGAGAGAAACAGCAAAAACAGAAACTGAAAACAAACTCTGGAAATACTTTCAAGTGAAGAGATGGCAATGATTCCTCCATCCTAATATTCCTCCAGGACTTTAAAACTGGAAGGGATGCTGGATTTTGTCAAAGCTTTTCGCTGTCAATTGAGATGCTCCTGTGGTTTTTGTCTCTCAGACCATTATATTGCTGATGATATTTATTGTTTTTCATATGTTGAACATCCTGCATCTCTGGTAAAGAGTCCACCTTGTCTGGATGATGACTCTTGAATGTGAGTCCTGTATGTGATTTTTGTAAGTACGTCGCTGTTTAGAAAAGTTTTTTGCATCTGTGTCATTAATTGAGAGGGGTCTTTAGTTTCCTTATTTGGTGTTATCTTTGCTGGGTTTTGTAATTAGATGATGCGAGCTGATAGAAGAACGTTTGGAGAATTTCCTCTCTTTGATCCTTCTAGAACAAGTTTGAGTAACAGTGGTTGTAGAATCTTTATGTTTTATATAGAAATTCATGCCCTGAAACCATCGGGGCCGGGGCTTTTTTTTAGGTTGGGAGGTTTTTACATACATCTAATTTCTTCACTAAATTATATGGCGTTGTTTAAGCTGTTCACTCTCTTGCTTTAAGCTTTTGGTATGTCCCAGGATTTCAAGATATCGCTATTTCCGTTTGTGTTTTTCAAATTTAGTTAATACGGTTTTTTGTATAGTATTCCCCCCTATAGATTTTCTGGATCTTTCACAGTCCTGATTGTGGATGTTTTTCCCCCTTTTATGACGATTTATTGAATTTGGAGTTGCTTCCTTCCTTTCTTTGGTTAACTGGCAGAGGTCTTTACTATCTTGTTTATCTTCTCCAAAGAACCAACTTTTGATACATTGATTTTCTTTGTCATTGTTTTTTCTTTTGTTTCTATTTCATTGAATTTCTGCTCTGATTTTTGTGTATTTCTTTCCTGTCGTTGCATTTAGGGTTATCTGTTGTTGCCTCTCAGTTGCTTTCAGATGCAGTGTTAAGTATTTCACTTTTTGTTTTTGCCATCCTTTGTTTTTTTCTAATGGCTAGGGCACCAGTGGCTAGTAAACTCTACTTCTTAGGCTTGCTTTTAAGTATCCCATAGGTTTTTTTTTTTTTTTTTTTTTTTTTTTTTTTTTTTTTTTTTTTTTTCTTTTCTTTTCTTTCTTTATCTTTTTTTTTTTTTTTTTTTTTTTTTTTTTTATACAGGGTCTCCCTGTATTCTTGTAGATAGTAGGCGCTTTATCCTGATGTTGATACTGAGCTTTAATTTCGCATTGTGGCTGTAAATACAATGAAATTCTTCAATCTTTTTGATATTTGTGGAGGTTCTTCTGTGTCCCAGTTTTGTGGTCGATTTTGGAGAAATGTTCCATGGGGAGCTGAGTATAAAGTGTATTCCCCTCTGGTATTTTGGGTGGAATTTTGGTAGATGGGTCTGTAGGGTCCATTTGGTGTTTGGTATCATTCAGTCGAGTATGTCTCTTGTTTATTCTTCTTGTCAGTTGACCTGTCTCATAAGGACTTCAGTGGGGTACATCTGAAGTCCCTCTGTGAGTGTATTGGGTTAATCTGTGCTTTGTTGTCCCGAAATTGTCTTTATAAGTTGGTGCAACCAGAAAAGAGTTTGGGTGCAGTAATATCCCATAATTGTGAAATGGCTTTTGGTGACATTTTTTTCCTGTTGATAAAAAGTGTATATGGCTCTTTGTCCTCTTCTGATTTCTTTTACTTGAAGTCTATTTTTGTCTGATATTAAGATACACACTGTTGTTTGTTTTTTTGTTTGTTGTTTGTTTGTTTTTTTTTTTGGTACCATTTGCTTGGAATATTTTTTTCCATCCTTTCACTTTAAGGTGGTGCTTATCCTTGAAGGTAAGATGCATTTCTTGTAGACAGCATATTGATGGGTTCTATTTCCTAATCCAATCTCCCAGTCTATGTCTTTTGACTGGAGAGTTTAGTCCATTAATATTTAAGGTTATAACTGATAGATTTGTGTTGCTTCCTTTCACCTTATTATCCATTTGCATTTTTGGTCTAGGTTTCTACTTCTGCAGTTATGCTTTTATTAATTTCTCTTTCTAGGTACCTGGGGATAGTTGCTCCTCTCTTCTGTCCTTTGAATTGCTTGAAGTATTCTCTGAAGGGTTGGTTTTCTGTAAATGCATTCTTTCGTCTTGTTTATGTCATGGAAGATATTTCTCTCTCCTTCGACTATAATTGAAATTTTTGCTGGGTATAGTAACCTGGGCTGGCATCTATAGTCCTTTAACACTGGGAATGTTTTGCTCCACGTTCTTCTTGCTTTCATAGTTTGCACTGAGAAGTCAGTTGTAATTCTGATAGGTTTCCCCTTTTAGGTCATTTGTCTTTCTCTTGTGGCTTTAAGGATTTTGGCTTTGTATTGGGTGTCTAGCATTTTAACTATGATATGGCATGGAGAGTTTCTTTTCTGCTCTTGTCTGTTTGCAGTTCTATGTGCTTCTTGTATTTGTATTGGTTTGTCTTTTTTAAGTTTGGGGAAATTTTCATCTATTATTCTGTTGAAGATCTGATCAATACCATTCTCTTGGGATTCTTCTCCTTCCTCTATTCCTATGATGCGGAGGTTTGATCTCTTAATAGTGTTCCACAGTTCCTGGTTGTTCCACCTTTGTGTATTTTTAAATTTTTCATAGTCTTTACTTTGGGTTTTTAGTTGTTCTGTGTTATCTTCCAGGTCTGATATTATTTGTTCTGCTTCCTCCATTCTACTTCTGAGGCTTTTTCCATTCCTTTCCTCTTGATTGAATGAGTTTTTTATTTCCTTTTTCATTTTGTCTTGCGATTTCTTTAGTAGTTCCACTTCCTTTTGGAGCTTCTCAATCTTTTCCTGTAGCTCTTTGCTTCTCTGGTTGGTTTCCTTATCTTTTTCAACATGGGATCTTTTCAGTGTTTCCACTTCCTTCTGGAGTTTGTTGTTGTCTCTCTCTAGGTCCTTCTTGAGTTTTTCATTCTCTTTTTTGAGTTCTCTGACTTGATCTTTATAGTTTTTTTATTTCTTTGAGTATGTTCATAATTGTATTTCTAATATCTATGTCCTGGGTTATCTCCAGGGGGATCACCCTGTATGAATCTTCCTCAGGGTTTGTCGAGCTTGGTGTGGAATTATCCTGCACCTTTCCCATGTTGTCCCTTCTTCGTGTCCCTGGCATGTGGGTTTATCTTTGCCTGCATTCCAATGCGAATCCCAAATGCCTCTTCACTGTGTTGAAGGCTTGCTTTGCTTGCCTCCTTCAGATGCTTTCGTTGTTTGTTTTATTTGCTTTTCTCCTCTTCTCCTTGCTTATGGAGTGTTGACCTGTCTAAGTTTTAGGCTTTCTATTGGAAGTCTAATTCACTCTAACTCACTCTTATCTTTCTGTTCTGAAAGTTCTCCAAAGAATTCACTTGGACCACACTCCTTTGGAAATCCCGGTTGGGGGAGGGGGGAATTGCTGTTTAGCCCTGGTACCTGTGCTTCAGGTGGTCCCAGGAAATCCCCAATCTCAAGTCTCACACAGGCCTACCTTTTATACCAGCTGGGAGGACAACTCTGCCCCCACAGCCACGCAAGCCAATTGAGCCGAAGATGAATGGATTAAACAAAACAATCCGCCTGGCTGAAGCACCCAGCTCCTACCTCTGCTTCAGTTGGTCCCGGGAAATCCCCAATCTCAAGTCTCACACAGACCCACCTTTTATACCAGCTAGGAGGTCAACTCCACCCCCACAGCCACGCAAGCCAATTGAGCCAAAGATGAATGGATCAAACCAAACAATCCCCCTGGCTGAAGCACCCACCTCCTACCTGTACTTCAGGTGGTCCCAGAAAATCCCCCAAAATGTCATGTTTTCCTTAAGTGTTTGACGGTTCCTCCTTGGCAAGCCCAAACAACCAGTAATCTTGCCCTTGTGCTCCACTCCAGGGTCTTTCCCTCCCAAGGTCCCCCAAATGAAGTCCAGTAAGCACGCATCCTCTCTTGATCTTCCTGAATTGGCCTCCATGATACAGCCTGGGTAGTCCAACAATGGCAGTCTATACTCTGATGAGGCTGAAATCCCTGTAGCTGCTCAGTCCACAAGCTGGGTATCTCAGTAGTCCTCATCTGGCATTGAAAGTTTGGAGGATTCTTGGAGAGACATGAGTCTTCAGCCCATATTGGAGGATTAAAAGGCTGTGTCTCATGTCTTTGAAGAATGGCAAAAGCAGTGGCAGCCACAGAGTAGATGCACTTGTCAGTAAGAATTGAAGACAGTTTTATATCTGAAGTACAATTTCTCAGGCCTTACTGCTTATTTATTTCTGGTTTAACTTTTTGGATGCTTAAGGCCACACAGTTATCCCAGATTAACCAAGGTTTTTGTTTTCTGGAGGTCAGTTGAGGATCTCATCCTCAGGGGTCTCTCGGGGGTTTCTTGGAGGAGGCGGTGAAGAGTGGGAGCCCCTGGCTCCTTTCAGCTTTTAATTTACCAGTTCCATCCACTCAGGGATGAAAATCAGGTCTTGCTAGACCAGGCTTCCCTTTTTGAAGGATGAGCAAATGTCCCTCTTTTTAGACTGGTCACTGGCTGATAGTGGATCTCCAAGACCTCCCTGAACAGGAAGACTGG
Source organism: Rhizomys pruinosus (assembly GCA_009823505.1). Lineage (NCBI taxonomy): Eukaryota > Metazoa > Chordata > Mammalia > Rodentia > Spalacidae > Rhizomys > Rhizomys pruinosus. Next base: position 1,057,720 of record VZQC01004737.1, on the reverse strand, counting down.
TGACCCACATTTGCAGGACTTTTCTTTTCTTTTTAATAACACCTCCACATCACCAGTCAGCATTGTTTATGGTCAAAACTATGACGGTATCTGATCGAGGACTTTTTAAGAGATGCAAGGAATGAAGTTATCCTTTGGGTCCCTTGGCCAAATTGGTATGGGCATTAAGTATGGTGGTTAAGCACCCAGAAAGGATAAGTTACACCAGCCTGATACATTGCACCTACATTAAAATTGTTTCTTTTGAAAACAAACTGTATGTTATTTCCATATCATATTTCTTGGTTGGCATTTTCCATTTTAATTTTATATTACTCTAAAAGATTCATACATACCCACCATCATATACCGAAAATTGAAGGTCTGAAAATAAATGGTAGGTTAGTTCTAGAACCTGTCTAGGGATTCACAATATAAGAGCACAGTTGTTTTCAGATCATGAGGACTATACCATTAATGTTGCTCAGTTTACAACTAGTTACTTGGTGCTAGTATCCACAGATGAGGGATACCATTCGTCTTTTGTTTTTCTGGGACTCTGTTACTTCACTTAGCATAAAATCTTCTAGTTCTATCCATTTACCTGCAAATTTCATGATGTCATCTTTCTTTACCACTGCATAGAACTCCAGTGTGCAGATGTACTGCATTTTCTCTATCCACTCATCGGTTGAGGGGTACTTGGTTGGAAAAGAGCTGCAATAAATATGGCTGTACATGTATCTCTGCAGTAGGAAGAGTCTGGTGGATATGTACCCAGAAGTGGTATGACTGGATCAGGTAGTCAGCTCATTTTGAATCTTTTAAGGGTTCTCCACACTGCTTTCCATAGCTGTTGTACAAGTTTACATTCCCACCAGCAGTGGATGAGTGTTCCCGTTTACCCACAACCTCTCCAGCACTTGGTATCATTTGTTTTCTTTATACTAGCCAGCCTTATCAGAGTGAGATGAAATCTTAAAGTGGTTTTAATTTGCATTTCCTTAATTATTAGCGATGTTGAACACTTTTTAAGGTGTTTCTCAGCCATCTTTATTTCCTCACTTGTGAAGTCTCTGTTCAGCTCTTTACTCCATCTTTTTAGTGAGTGATTTGTTTTCTTAGCTCTTTGTTTTTTGAGAAGTTTATATATTCTGTATGTTAATGCTCTGATGATATATCACTGGCAACGGTTTTCTCCCACTCTCTGGGTTTTGTCTTCACTTCCCTGATTGTTTCTTTCTCTGTACAGAAGTTCTTGAGTGGGGAATGGAAAGGGAAATATGCCTGAACTGAATTGGAAAATGATGTATGAAATGCACAAAGCATCAATAAAAAAATGTTAAAAAAAAAAGAAGTTCTTGAGTTTAATGAGGTCCCATTTGTCAATTGTTGACCTTATTTCCTGCACAGCTGCTGCCCGATTTAGAAAGTCTTTTCCTACACCTATGTCTTGTAGGTTGCTCTCAACTTTTTCTTCTATCACCTTCAGAGTTTGGGGTTTCACATTGAAGTCTTTGATTCATTTGGAGTTGATTTTTGTACAGGGTGAGAGGTAGCGGTTTAGTATTATTCTTCTACAAATGGTGATCCCGTTTTGCCAACACCATTTGCTAGATGCTCTCTTTCCTCCATTGAGTCATTTTGGCCCCCTTGTCAAATATGAGGTGGCTGAAATTGTAAGTGCTCAAGGTTGGATCTTCAGTTTTGTTCCATTGGCCTACAGGTATGTTCTTGTGCCAGTACCAGGCTGTTTTTATGACTATAGCCCTGTAGTATAGCTTGAAGTCTGGTATAGAAATCCCCCCTGTATTGCTGTTTTAACTCAGGGTTGCTTTGGCTATTCAAAGCTTTTGTTCGTCTATATAAATTTAAGGATTTTTTTTTCCAATCCTGTGAAAAATGTCTAAGGCATTTTAATTGGAATTGCATTGAATCGGTATATTACTTTGGGTAGAATGGACATTTTTACTATATTAACTTTTCCAATGCATGAACATGGGAGGTCTTTCCATCTTCTGATGTCTTCTTCAATCTCCTTGTTCAGGAGTTTATAATTTTTGTTGTAGAGATCTTTGGTGTCTTTGGTTAAGTTTGTTCTTAGGAATTTTATTGTTTTTGAGGCTACTGTGAGTGGGAAGGTCTCCTTGTATTCCTCCTTCAGTTGCTTGTTGTTGGTATAAAGGCTACTGATTTTTCTAGGTTAATCTTTTATCCTGCCACTTTACTGAAACTCTTAATGGTTTCTAGGAGTTTTATGGTGGAGTTTTTAGCATCCCTTAAGTAAACAATCATATCATCTGCAAAAAGGGATAGTTTGACTTCCTCTTTTCCAATTAGTACTCCTTTAATTTCCTTTTCTTGCCTTATTGCCCTAGCCAGTGTTTCAAGCACTATATTGAAGAGGAGTGGCAACAAGGGGTAGCCTTGCCAGATTCCTACCTTTATGGGGAATCCTTCCAACTTTTCTCCATTTAGGATGAAGCTGGCTGTGAATCAAAGCTTCTTGTATATGGCTTTGATTCCGGCCCAATTCCCTCTAGTACTTTAATCATGAAGGGATGCTGGATTTTTTCAAAGGCTTTTTCTGCATCAATTGAGATGATCGTATGGTTTTTGTCCTTCAGTCCATTTATGTGTTTTATGATATTTACTGATTTTTGTATGTTGAACCATCCCTGCATATCTGGTATGAATCCAACTTGATCATGATGGATGATCTTTTTGATGTGGGTCTGTATATGGTTTGCAAGTATTTTGTTGAGAAATTTTGCATCTGAGTTCATTAATGAGATGGGTCTGTAGTTCTCTTTTTTGGTTGCATCCTTGCCTAGCTTTGGTTTTAGAGCAATGCTGGCTTCATAGAAGGAATTCAGGAGATTTCCCTCTGCTTGTATCCTTCTGAACAGTTTGAATAATAATGGTTGTAAGTCCTCTTTAAATGTTTCATAGAATTCTGCTGTGAAACCATCTGGTCCTGGGCTTTTTTTAGTTGGGAGGTCTCATTAAAATTTCAATTTCTTCATATATTATGGGTCTGTTTAAGCTGTCAATCTCTTCTTGGTTTAGCTTTGGTGATTCCCCAGATTTCAAATATTCATCCATTTCTTTTAGGTTTTCAAATTTAGTAGAGTATAAGTTTTTGAAGTATTCCCATATGATTGTTTGGATCTTTTAATTGTCTGTTGTGATATTTCCCCTTTAATCTCAAATTCTATTAATTTGGAGTTGCTCTTTCTTCTATTAATTTGGAGTTGCTCTTTCTTTCTTTTGGTTAACTGGGCTAGAGGTCTGACTATCTTGCTTATTCTTTCAAAGAACCAATATTTGGATTTGTTGATTTTTTTGTGTTGTTTTCTTTGTTTCTATTTCATTGATTTTTGCTCTGATGTTTGTTATTTCTTCCTGTCTGTTGCATTTAGGATTCATTTGTTGTTGTCTTTCGAGTGTTTTTAGCTCCAGTGTTAGCTCATTTATTTGTGCTCTTTCTGTTTTTTTAATGTAGGTACCCAAGGCTATAAACTTCCCTTTTAGGACTGCTTTTTTTAACTGTCCCATAGGTTTTGTTGTGTTGTACTGTCATTGTCGTTTAGTTCCAGGAATGCTTTTATTTCTTTCTTTAATTCCTCCTTGACCCATTCATTATTCAGGAGTGTGTGTTTAGTCTCCATGTAGGTATCAGAGCTTATCCTGGTGTTCCTATTGAGGTTTCTTGCATGAAATGATTTCAATATTTTGTATTTGTTGAGGTTTTCTCTTTGTCCAAGTATGTGGTCAATTTTGGAGAATTCCATAGGGTGCTGAGTAGAAAGTATATTCTCTGGTGGTTGGGTTGAATATTTGGAAGATATCTATGAGATCCATTTACTGTATTGTATTGTTCAGTTCAGATATTCTTTGTCCAGTTGATCTGTCCAAAGGACTCAGTGGAGTATTGAAGTCCCCTACTGTGAGTGTGCTGGGCTTTGAGGTCCTATAGAGTTGTTTTTATAAAGATTGGTGCACTGGAGTTTGGTGCATATATATTCATGATTGTGAAGTCTTCATGGTTAATTTTTCCTTTGATAAGGATGTAATGGCCCTCTTTGTCTCTTTTGATTGCTTCTACTTTGAAGTGTATTTTGTCTAATATTAAAATAGCAACTCCTACTTTCTTTTTGGTACCATTTGCTTGGAATATTTTTTCCATCCTTTCACTTTAAGTTGGTGCCTATTCTTGAGGGTGAGATGGGTTTCTTGTAGACAGCATATAGATGGGTTCTGTTTCCTAATTCAGTCTCCCAGTCTATGTCTTTTGGTTGTGGAGATTAGTCAATTAATATTTAAGGTTATTATTGAGAGATGTGTATTGCTTCCTTTCACCTTATTATCCATTTGCGTTTTTGGTCTAGGTTTCTACTTCTGCAGTTACACTTTTATTAATTTCTCTTTCAAGGTGCCTGGGGGTAGTTGCTCCTCTCCTCTGTCCTTTGAATTGTTTCAAGTATTCTCTGAAGGGTTGGTTTTCCAGACAGGTATTCTTTCATCTTGTTTATGTCATGGAAGATTTTTCTCTTTCCTTCAACTAGAAATGACATTTTTGCTGGGTATAGTAACCTGGGTTGGCATCTATAGTCGTTTAGCACTGGGAATGCTTTGCTTCACATTCTTCTTGCTTTCATATTTTGTACTGAGAAGTCAGTTGTAATTGTGGTAGGTTTCCCTTTATAAGTAACTTGTTGTTTTTCTCTTGTGGCTTTCAGAATTTTGTCTTTGTTTTGGGCATCGAGCATTTTAACTATGATATGGTGAGGGGAGTGTCTTTTCTGGTCTAGTCTATTTGGTGTTCGATGTGCTTCTTGTATTTGTATTGGTTTGTCTTTTTTTTAGTTTGGGGAAATTTTTGTGTATTATCCTGTTGAAGATCTAATCAATACCATTCTCTTAGGATTCTTCTCCTTCCTCTATCCCTACGATGCAGAGGTTTGATCTTTTCATAGTGTCCCACATTTCCTGGTTGTTCCATTCTTGTGTATTTTTAAATTTTTCATAGTCTTTAATTGAGCTTTTTAGTTGTTCTGTGTTATCTTCTAGGACTGATATTCTTTTTTTCTGCTTCCTCCATTCTGCTTCTGAGGCTTTTTTCCATTCTTTCCTTTCAATTGGATGAGTGTTTGATTTCCTTTTTCATTTCATCCTGTATTTTCTTTAGTATTTTCACTTCCTTTTGGAGCTTCTCAATCTTTTCTTGTAACTCCTTGTTTCACTTGTTGGTTTTCTTTTTCATTTCAGCATGGGATCTTTTCAGTATCTCCGCTTTCTTCTGGAGTTTGTCATTTTCTCCCTCTAGCTCTTTCCAGAGTTTGTCATTTTCTCCTTTTAGTTCTTTCCAAAGTTTGTCATTGTCTCCCTCTAGATCCTTTCTGAGTTTTTCATTCTCTCCCCTTAGTTCTATGATTTCTTTGAATATATCTGTGATTGTTATTCTACAATCTGTGTCCTGGGCTACCTCTAGAGAGATACCATTGTAGGAGTTCTCCACAGGCTCTGTAGAGTTTGGTGTGAAGTTATCCTGCACTGTTCCCATATTGTTCTTTCGTGTGCTCTCGGCATGTGGTTTGCCTTTTGCCTGTATTCTGATGCGAATCTCTAATGCCTCTTCACCATGTTGAAGGATTGCTTTCCTTGATTCCTTCAGGTGCCTTCGTTGTATTCTCCTTATTTATGGACTGTTGACTTGTCTAGGTTTCAGGCTTTCAATTTTGGTTATATATTGGAAGGTATAGTTCACTCTTCCCTTTCTGTTCCGCAAGAACTGGGTGGGTAACAACCCAGATGACACCTTCTGGGCACTGTACTCTCTCTGCTGCCAGCCAGTTCCTCTAGGTCAGTTGTAGGGCTTACTAGAAACTCCCTCCAGAATTCCAAGAATTCCAGTTGGTGGGGAGGGGGGAGTTGCTTGCTTAGCCCACCTGCTGCTTCCCTGTGCCTCAATTGGTCTAGTGGGCACCAGCAGCCTCTATGCAAGGCAGGCTGGTGTTTCAAACCTCAACTCCCAAGATCCTCCTGGCTCACACAGGTGGCCCACACCCTGCACCTCAGCTGATCTGGCAGGTGCCAGCAGCTTCCCCCTCCAGGTTTTTAAGTGAAAATGTGAAACCAATCCATAATCAGCTACTAACAACACTTTTTGGCCTAACTCTAGGACAGAGGATGGAGGAGTTCATAGTCCAGAGCCTGTTTCACTCTACTCTTGACCTGGGCAGCATTACATGCACAAACAGACATGTAAGAGTTTAGGTTTATTCAGGCATACAAATTCATGTAGCTAATACATGAGATCAATATCTTTTAACATATCTCTTCTAGTTTGATAAAAATGTAAGTTAAAGGGCAAAAAGAAGTCCAGTCCCAAGAAAGCCTTGATTGACAAATGAAAACATTTTGGATATTCAGGAACTTTCAATATTCACCCACTAGGAGCTGTGTTTTCTCTGAAACCTTCTGTATTTAGCCCTATACACAGGACCAGTATCTTCTATCACTTTCCCACTACACTGACTCCCTTGAAGATGGGATTCTGCTGGCTGTACCACAGTCCCCGTCCAGTGCCTGGGATGGTTATTGCCTCTTCACTGGCTGACTGATGGGGAGGGTGGTACCCCAATCATTTACCAAAAATCAAAGGAAACATCAAACTAATGTTTAAGACATCCAGCATCAATAAGGAACCTTCTGTATATCTGCAATGAAGACAATAAAAGCTCCTAGGAGAATAGAAATTTTCTTAGATTCCTCTCCTCAAAAGGAAAGGTTCTCTGACTACATGGCTTTCCTTAGAAGCTCTTTCTGGTAACTTTAATTTCACATTTTACCCAGAGAGATTCATTAATAGTGTAGGACTTCCTTAAAGATGCAGTTTGCAGACTCCAGCTCAAGCAGTTTCCAAAAGGAATTAGAAAAGACATCAATTGTAGGGTTAAACACTGCATCTTATTGCCATGGCAACCCTGCAAGTTATTAAAAGAGAAGGTATTTAGGGCTCATAGATCAGGGTCTGTGCAGAAGGGACAGAAAAGACCAAGATGCAAACTGGAAATGACCAATGGGTATAACATGTGCCCAGAAAAAAACTCAAGCTAAGCAATGTTTGTTGAGGGGGTTGGGAATCAATACCTATGCGGTATTGATTCAGGAGGTTCCTTTGATATCTGGTCACTGCAGAATACCTGGAACTGTAAACACAAAACAGGAACAGAAAACTAGAATAAATGCTTTCTGGGTCTGTAGGAATAGCTTAGTTGGTAGAGTATTTGCCAAGCATGTATGAAGCCCCAGAATCACACCCCAACACTGCAAAAATTAGGAATGTTGACATGTGTTTCTAATCCTAGCACTCAGGAGGTAGAGGCAGGAAGATCAGAAATTCAAGGTCATCCTTGGCTACACAAAATTTAAGACTAGTCTGAGATACATTAGATAGTGTCTCAAAAAGTATGCTGTTTGCAGTGTGCATAAACCTATGGAGGGGCTCAGGAAAGAGGGGAAAGGAGCTCACAGAGGAAGGCACAAAGAGTCTTCATAACCAGGGCACCCCTGCATTTCCCTGATGCCCCATGGAAATACAAGTCAGGCCAGTCCACGTCCCCAGGTCCTTGAGATTTTGTTGCTCTCAAGAGAGTCCCTAGCATATGAACAGAGACAGAACAAGATTTTGAACCAGGCTCAGAAGCAGAAGCATTTCTGAGATTTTTCAGCATCCCTCTTCACTTCCTTTCCAGTTAGGGACCTTTCCTCCATCACCATGACAACCAACATCTCATAATAATCAGGAGGACTCTTCATCAGGGGGTGAGATGAGTGAGCTTGCAAAGACTACTTCCTCCCAGTCCAGAACAAGTCATTTGTTGAGGCTTCTTAGGACATCAGAAGAGCTGCTGAGCCCAGAGGACTAAAGGCTCCCGAATTTGACACAAGGGACTCCACTAGAACATGGATGCCCTTCCATCAGGTTTACTGATAGATAAGATGAAACCTAGCATTCTGTAGTCCTTAACAGCAAAAACGAGGAGGCTATAGAATTCTAAGACTACAAAGGACTTTAGGGTGAGAGTGCTATAGGACATCATCAAGAATGTGGGCTTCCACAGAATGAGAAAAACAGATCAAGAGTGTAAGCCAGGCTGCTGGGGGAATGTGAAATTGACACTATGTCCTTTATCTTCCAGCAAAGCATCTAGTACAGCTCACCCTAGTGTGTGGGCATCCTATACCCAACAAAGTTTCTGCACCAAAGCAGACCTGCTTCATGGTAGGAGGTTAGGACCACAACCTGTGTGGTGGAGTTGGATGGTCATGCTTCAACTGTGGTGTCTCCAGAGTCTCATATGAACATGGGCATATGAAAGGGAGCTGTTCCTTTAAGCCTGGTCTTTGAGGCCATCTGAGTATCTCCAAGCAGCATCTCCGAAGGTGAGGGCACAGACATGGGGAAGCCCATCACACTCAATGCAGTTGGCTCAGTAGATGAGGGCAAGAAAAACAGGAGAGAAGCCCAGTGTTTAGGGGTTCATGGCTTTGGCTAAAGGTTTCTGGAGATTATTCAGGTCAATACATTCTTCAGACAGGAAAACAGACCTGAAATCATACAGAGAGCTGTGACAGAACTGCTAGGAGCCCAAACCAGGCTCTTCGCAATACCTGTGAGGACTTCATGAAACCTGAGCTGGAGGCATCTCACCACCCTGTAGACAGCAGCTGATCACAGTCAATGCCACTTTTAGCCTAGCTCCCTTGGGGCTCAGGGAATGTTCAGCCAGGACTAAACTGGCCCCCAGGAACAGGAGTTCTTGGCCACAGCTTTCTATTTTGACAATGCAGATTTAAAGCATGAGGTACAAGACAACAAGGCCCTGAGCACTCACTTTCCCCTCTATTAGCACATGGCCTCTCCTCTAAATAGCTTTGAGCAGATATCTCAAGACTGGTATTTTAAATGTATTTTTCTGCATTTTATTACACTTTATTTTTCATTTTATGGGGGAGGGCACAAGTGGAGGTCAGAGGGGCAACCTGCTGGAGTTGGTCCACAATGTGGGTCCTAGGATCTAACTGAAGTCATCAGACTCAGTGGCAAGCTCTTTTACCCACTGAACTATCTCATAGCCTAAGACTGATATTTTAAAGGTCCAAATTTCTCATGGGATTGTGACACACACGCCCATTCTAATTCTACTTGAGTGCCTTGTTCCAATGCCCCTGCTGTGGGTTATTTCGAGCCTCAGACAGCAGGAAGTGAGGGAGCCTGGACTCAAGAGACCTGGTATCCTCACCCCTTCACAAATGACCTCTGAAGAGCCACTATGGGTGTTCTGGAATAACGGGCTGTTCAGTCAGTTTTCTGGGTTTTCTAAAATGACAGCTAAAGCCCATCACTCAGAATGAACTACCTCACACTTGAAGTCCACATGATGAGCAGCCTTGAGGCAGTGCCTTGGCAGTGGGACATGCTTGCAGCTGCCAGGTTGAAACTGCTCCTTGGAAAGAGAGAAAGGCACAAAGTAGAGACAAGTACAGGAAATGCCACATTTGCAAGAAGAAAGAATTTTGTCCCACTCCTCTTGGCAATTACAAGAAATGAGGTGTTTCCTCTCCCCAAAAGGAGGAAGGAGGTTCCAAGAGAAGGTGAAAATTTAAAGGATGCTTTCAAAATGAAGACTGGGTTTGGCTCCCTAATTAGAAACACACTTCATCTTCAGACTTCCATCTAAACTTGTGTGATCAGACTTTGGAGAAAAGGGATGTGCTGAGGGCCACAGTCTGGGAAATAGGGTCAAGGTCACTAAAAACAGATCATACTTGTAGTGGCTTCTGGCTTGGCTGTGGTGACCCAACACTGAGCCTATTGCAATTGAGGTGTGAAGAAAACACCTCTCCTCCCTTTCTCCTCCCATGTTGATCTCGCCTTAGCCTAGGTTCCAGACTGCATTCCAAACAATTAGCACTCCCTTATGTGCTCCAGGGAAGAGAAGAGCTTTAAATAGATGCGAAGCCAGCATATGAAAATGGTCAGCACTGAGTTCTCTGTAATGGCAACTGACTGAACCAGAGCGCACAATCACTGATAGAGCTGCCACCCAGAGGGAGAACGCAGCAAAAGTGGGAGCAGTTAGAAAGGAAACAGAATGGTCCATCTCACAGTCTTACTTGATCCCCAGACTTAATAAGGCAGTTATGCTGATATGGTTGGCACAGATGCTTTCTAATTCTGGAGGAAGGTAGGAGAGGCTCAGGAATTGCAGATATAGCCAGAGATGAGGTGTGTGGCAGAGGAATAAGATATCCTTTTGTTAAGACCAGCTGAGACAGCACTAGGGAGGGACAGGAAATCCAGGCTGTGAACCTAGGCTGGAGTATAAGCCATGGAAGAGAAACTGGGTGCCTGCTAGTGCTGGTGCAACTTCACATGGTAGTTCATGCCTCAGAGTTGAGTGACATTTTCTTTGTACCCCGAGTGGTTCACCCCTACTGTGTAGAAAGCACAAAGACAGGGGCCAGAGATAGATCCAGATTAAGAGAAGGAAACTCAGACCCCACTTCATCCTAAGAAGAAGACCAAAATCACAGAGTGAGATCATGTGGGGAGGGGCTAAGACATGGAGAAGCTGTGCTGGTGAAAAGCAAACCCCACTGGTGCAAGCTAGCAATCAGATGTCAAGGGTACACATGAAGCCCCCAGTCTGTGCTTTGCTCACCAGTCGCCTCTGAGACATCTGTCACCCTCAACTGGAAGGGCCTGGCAGGTAGAGTTCTACTGATTAGTGTCTTCCCAGCTTCCAGCAAGGATCAGTAGATTCCAGACGCTGCACAGTGAATGGTTTCTAGATGAATTATTGGATAATAGGATAGATGGGTGGATAGGTGGGTAGATATGGATGGCAGGGTGGGTAAGTGGGCATGTGAATGAGTAAATGCATGCATTTTCCCCTACTATATTCCTGCTCTATCAAGGTGTCCAGGCTCTAAACTAAGACTCTAGGGAAAAGGAGATATTTTTGTCTTGAAGTATGTGTTCTTCCGTGTGGCTGAGCTATAATAAGAATCTTGACTAGAATAAACTGGGCCTTCCAGAATCATCACAGAAACTACTTCGAGTGTCCGCCCTCTGGTGTCCAATTGCCAGACTGCACCCGTGTGCTCTGCCTTTTACAATCTCAGCTGCTCTTCAACAGGACTCCAGCAATGTCCTACCCTCCATGTGATCTCCTCTTTGGGGCTTCATCCTCTGATGACATGGGAGCTGAGTTTCCTTCTTATATCTGGATCTGTGATAACAAGACGTGCTGTGTAGCTTCAGGAGCTAGGCGGGAGGAAGCAATATACCTGGCATTCCCCATGCTCAGATCTTGGCCAGGCTGTGAGGAAGATCAAGCAGTCCCATGAGGAGGTCGCGTGCAAGTGTTCAGACACATCTCCAGGTCAGCTCCCCATTGAGGAACAGCACCACCTTGCCAAACATGTGAGTGAGACATCTTGAAAGTCCCTCTCTTAATCCCGAGCTGAGTTACACTGTCTGGCATAATGTGGAGAGGAAAACTAGCCCCTTGAAGCCTGTAAATTGCAAAATAAATTGTGGGCAAAATAAATGAACATTGGCATTAAGCCACAAAATTTTGCAATTGCACAAAAATAGTGAAAACAAAAAAAGAAGAAAAATCAGCTAAAATAGGCCAGAAAATGATATGTTAGCAATATTTATAAAACATTCTTTAAAATCCACATGCTCTTAAATCCAACCATTCCATTTTGGGTGATTTAATCATTATGAATGATTGAAATATGAGCTCTGATTTGACTGCAAAAATAATCTTCAAAAATATGGTTCCTAGCAAGGTATGTTAGTGCATGCCTTTAATCCCAGCACTCGAGGTACAGAGGCAGGTAGATCTCCAAGTTCAACGCCAGCATGGTCTACATAGCAAGGTACAGGCCAGCTAGGGCTACATACTGAAACCCTGTCTCAAAACCAAATGTGGTACACAATAGAATTTTTTTATTCCAATGTAAAGAACAATGAAATTATGACATTTACAGGAAATGGATGGAATTACAGATTACTAGTTAATCAAAATAAGCTAGACTCTAAAAGACAAATATGGTGTATTTGTATATCTGTGGTGGATGCAGTGAGAAATAGCCCCTATCGGCTCAGGTATTAGAATAGGTGGTGATGCTATTTCGGGAGGTGGTCCAGCCTTGCTGGAGGAACTTTGTCATTGGGGTGGGTTTTGAGGACATACATAACCTCACGCACTTTCAGCTGCTCTGTCTGCTTCGTGTTTGCGGTGAAGATGGGAGCTTTCCCCTTCTGTCCCAGCAGCCATCCTTCCCTGCCACTATGCACTGTAAACCAAGGTAAACTCTTTCTTCCATAAATCACTTTTGATTATGATGTCTTAACACAACAAAAATATTAATAGTAATACTATCTGTAAAATATAAATTTAAATCTGCATTTGTGTGTGAGTGCGTGTGTGTGTGTGTGTGTGTGTGTGAAGGAAGAGGTCTAAGGTGGAGGGGATAAAAAGAGGGAAGAATGGGTGAGAGGTAGGGAGGGCAGGAGGGAGGCACATAAGAATAAAGCATAGTGATAGAGATAGATAGATAGATAGATAGATAGATGATAGATGTGATAGATAGATAGATATAGATTATAGAGAGATAGATATAGGGATGATAGATAGATAGATAGATATAGATGATAGATGATAGATGCATAGACAGATACATAGATAAGATAGAGATAGATAAATAGATATAGATTATAGATAGATATAGATTATAGATAGAGATAGATAGATATAGATTATAGATAGAGAGATATAGATTATAGATAGAGATAGATAGATACATAGATAAAATAGATAGCGATAGATAGATAGATAGATAGATAGATAGATATAGATGATAGATGCATAGACAGATACATAGATAAGATAGAGATAGATAAATAGATATAGATTATAGATAGATATAGATTATAGATAGAGATAGATAGATATAGATTATAGATAGAGAGATATAGATTATAGATAGAGATAGATAGATACATAGATACATAGATAAGATAGATAGCGATAGATAGATAGATAGATAGATAGATAGATAGATAGATAGATAGATAGATAGATAGATAGTAGATAGACAGATGAAAATTCTTGCCTGGAAGCCTATTACTTTGAGCTGGCTCAGGCCTGTAATCTCAGCAATTCAGGAAGGCCAGAGGATGGCTAAAGGTCTTTCCTAAGCTGCAGAGTGAGTTGCAGTCCAGCCTGTGCAGTTTGATGAGACCCTGTCTTGATGTTAAAAGTAAGAAGAGGGTTGGGGACATGCTTTGGTAGTAGTGCACTTTCTGGACATGTGTGAAGCTCTGCTTTCCATCTCCAGTACTGCCAAAAATAAGTTAACAAAATGTTATAAAGACATGAAAGTAAGAGGGGCACTAGTTAGGGAGAAGTCATGGGAGGGGGATAAAAGAGGATAATGGGGGATGAAAATAGTACTATGTTGTAAGCATGAGAGAAATTGACAAAATAAATAAAAATAAGAACCAAAAGCCGGAAGCAACCCAAATATGTAACAGAGATTTGAGTAATTCAGTTTCAGTAGTCTAATTCTGTTGGCCTCAAACCCAGTCACCAGAATCACTTGAAGATTTTTCTAAAGAAATAATGGTCTCTCTCTCTCTCTCTGGTAATCTTATTGGTTAGTGTTGGAGCTGCTTCTAATCTGTTTTAGGAACATAGCATAAGTTTTTCCATTTTTGTAACTGAACCTTCATTTTGTGAAGAAGTGAAAAATATGTTTTGATGAATGAAATGTATAAACATGTTTTGAAGAATTAATGTTGTTTTGGAACTTGCTTTTCTGAATAAGAGTGTGCATGCTTGTAAAGTGACAGGTCTGCAGGAAGAGATAAGACGCCACCCATGACGTCAAACTCAGCATAAAAGCAGAGACTGAACTGACAGCAGGCAGTTGCTTGGCAGGTCTACACTGAATGCATGTTGAGACCATGGTGCATAACCACAGCCAGTGCCTCCTGCTCTCCTGACTCCAGAGACTGAGGCTGGAGGCCTCTCCAGGCTCCCGAAGTTGACCTTGTACAGGGCTGGTCCTGCTTTCCGGTCTCCCTGAACAGACGGAGGCCTCCAGCCGAGGTGACCAACCCGGTGTTCTGAGACTTTCAGACAAGTCTGATCTCCAGGCAAAGCTGTCTCACCTGAAACCAGAGTGGCCCTCAACTAAGATTGGATCATGAACTCCAATAAGGACTGATTGGTAGCTATAATTTATGTATGTATGTTTGTGTGTGTGTGTGTGTGTGTGTGAGNAAACAGAGAGGGTGATAATAGAACACAGGTATTAATGAGTAGGAAATGGAGAATGGGGAGATATTTTTATGTGTTCTTGCCTTCGCTTCGCTCTCCTCCACCTTTTCCCTTCTCGCCCCCCCCGGCACCTTTCCTCTCTCCCCGGCTCCCCTATCCCCCCTCCCTTCCCCTATATATCTCTCTCCCATACTCTCTCTCTCTCTCTCTCCTCTCTCTAGCTCTCTCCCGCCATCGTGAGCCGGCCGTTCCGGCCCCCTCCCGTTTTCGGTTCCGGGTCTTGTCCGTATCTTCCCCCTACCACCAAGCATTGCCTCCCCAGACCTTGAGGTACACTGTCCTATTTGTAGTGGAACAATCCAGGCTGGATCTGATCTGGCCGCCTCTTCTGAAGACTAGCTCTTATTGTATCAGAAAATACTAAAAAATTGTACAAGCTTCCAAAGCACAAAAAATGGTCAATGATTCCATCCAGCCATAAAGTTTACAAACCAAATGAAAGAAAAGAAAGAAACAATAAAGGAAGTTAAGGCCCCCTGCAAAAAATCTCTATTAGTGGATTAATGGTACTTATATCTTGGGGGTAATCAACAGCTGGCTAATTAATTTAATGCCCATTCAGTAGAAGGAAACTCACGTGTGGTACTATAGATGTAGCCCAGTACAACAGGGCTGGAGATTGCAAGACACCTAGAGAAAAACTTACTTTTTTTGGTATTTGAGCAGGGTTTCGTATCCCACAACTGTGCTGGACTCACTAGAGAGATAAATCTGACTTTGAACTCAAGAGATCCCTGCGTCTCCCTCTTTTTGTTTTATTTTTATTTTTCTGTATGTGTAGAATGTACTGGTCTGTATGTAAGTCATGTGCACCCGTGTGGCATGCTGCGGAGGTCAGAAGAGGGTGTCGGATTCCACTGGAATTGGAGTTCTCCTGGAATTGGAGTTTCGATGGTTCTTGGCCGCCATGTGGTGCTGGGGATCGAACCCCCCGGTCCTCTGTAAGAGCGGATCCGGCGCTCTTAACCACTAGCCATCGCTCCAGCCCGTGCTTGCTGGCCTCTTGAGTGGTGCCTGCACAACCATGCCTTGCTGAAGCAAACCTACTTTTGTTGTATCCCTAAACTAACATAATTTCTTATTTTATATTTGAATACATTTCTTTTATCTAACAGACAATGCATCTTTCAGCCTTCATCGGAGCTTTTTTTTTTTTTTTGTTTTCCAAAGACAGAGACATCCACAAAGTTCCACAACTGGCAAAGACAAAACAATAAGTGGCGTTTGATATAGCCATTACTAAGTGACACAAGCAAATATTCTTCATGGAAGGAGCAGGAAACATAGTGGAACAGAAGGTGGAGAGAAAATATGTTAACACATCCCTAAAAACTTTTGTCATCAGTGAAGCTTCCTTATGGAACAGATGGTATTAACCCAGAAATCCACACTAGCCCAGTGTTCAGAATGTAAGACAGTATAGACTGCTTATCCCGAATAGGACACCTACATCAAACCTCCTACGACCCATGGCTCAGGGGACATTGTGGAAAGGTGGGTGGGAAAGATGTAAAAACAGGGATAGGTGGAAGTGACTAACAAGGAAACAGATTTTCCTGACAACTGGGAATTTGCTCATATTAAATCACAGCAATGGTAATAACAAGTGTGAGATTCACACAGACTCCAAACAGAAAAATACCAGGGCAGAAGTGGGTAACCTTTGCTGAGGAAGTATTGACAACCAATAACTGTTGAAAGAAGGTTGATTTTCTTTAAGAGTGTTACAGATAGATTAACCAGGTCCCAGTAAATGGATGCAAACTGAATGGCAATTGATAAATAAATTACTGAATAAATCTTAATACACATGACAGAGTGCATAAACCTTCCTGGAGTGCTCTAAGAATGGTGCGAATAGCAGGGAGTTATCCTGAAGTATGATAAAATAGTAATTGTGTAAAAAAAATTCACAAATTTCAATAAAAACTTTAAAGTGTATGCCAGTACAAACACAATAAAGGCATTTCAAAACAAACATACTAGCACTACAGAAAAACCTTTAGCTAATACTACACAGAGCGAAACAAAAGAAATGTAGATTTACAGAGAAGTATATGGGCTAAAATATAGGCCATGAAGGCAACAGACGATAGGAGAACGAGAGAGAAGCCAATTATGTCTAACCCAGGAAACCAACAAGGATACAACACTAACAAGAAATAAAGAAAAAGATGAATACAGGCCAGAAAAAATCGAAAATCCCAAACTATAGCAAACCCTCTCAATTATAGCCATGAGTGAAACAATCTTCCCTCACCAATTAAAATAAATAGAATAGCAGATTGCACTAAAAGTCATGACCCAGCTATCTACTCTCTGCAATAAACATAAATAGGTAAGAAAGTGTCACATAAATGCCAAATCAAAGCATGAAAATTGAACTAACAAATAGAAGCTGCAGTCTAGCTGATATAGCAAGTCTAATATCAAAAAAAAGTGGCTTTCAAATCAAATCTGATCAAAGGACATTGAAGGCCATACATATTGATGAAGGAACAATTCATAAAGGGGGTCTAACTGCTGTTAGCATTTATGCAATGAACTTTGGAAACCAAAAGTTCACAAAATAAACATAATAGAATAATGTAGAACAAGAATAATAGTGAGATATTCTAATATTTCAATATTTCACTCCCACATATAGATGGATCCTGAAAATAAAAAAAAAACTGCCTTATATGACAAACTTATACCCACTTCACTTAAGCAGGTTAAAACAGAGACTAGTTCTTCTAAAGTTTGCCATATGACAAGGATGGCCAATATATCATCATCATCATCATCATCATCATCATCATCATCATTTTATTATTGAATATAAAGCTTGAAGCATTACCCAGTGGAATAAGACATGAAAAAATGTGCTGGAGAGACAGCTCATTGTTTTAAAAGCTCCATTGCTCTCAAGAGGACCCAGGTTTGATGCCAAACACTAACAAGCTAACATCGTGGCTAACAATTATCCATAATTTAAGTCCTAAGGAAATCCAGCACCTTCTTCTGACTCCATGGGATTGCACAACAATGGTGCAATTTACACACAATGAACATACTATAGCACTCATATACATAAAATAAAGAATAATACTACAGGAAATATATGGAAGGATTGACAGGATAAGAAAGGAACATTTTTCCTCATTTGAAGACATCTACATGAAAATATTGCATGGCCTAAATCAAGAAAACCTTATTATTTCAGTAAGGTTGAAGAATATGAAATCAAACTGCAAACTCCATATCTTTTACATAAATTACAATAAACTTGTTGAGAAAGAAATAAAGAAAATATCGATCAGTGAAACATGAAAGACATATGCAGAAAGAAACCGTCAAGGAGGTGAAAAGGCGGATATAAATAAAATTTGTAAGAAAAATGAAACAAAATTGAAGAAGATAAAAAATGTTTCTGTCTTTCTTGAAGTGAAAAGTTAATATGTGTGAAATGAAATGATTGTAGTAAAAGCTATCCTCATCAACATTCCAGTTCCACTCTTCACAGACCAGAAAATAAAGTTTCTAAAAAAACTTTCATATGGAAGATAAAAGAATTACTACATATAGAAATCTGCAATGTATAATGAAGAGAAGACAGCCAGAAGGAAACATTACCATGACCTCAAACTATACTATAGTGCCATAGTGGTAAATACAACATGGTGCAGGCACATCTTCATCCATCCACAGCGAAAAATAAAAATATGGTAAATCAATATATCATGATAGAAGATCCCAGAGGTAAACTATGCGACTATAGGCTCCTAATCGTTTTAAAATTAATTAATTCTTCAAGAATTTTATACAATTATTTTGATCATTCAGTGCCCTCCCACACCAACACTCTGAAACTTTACTCTCACCGTGGAACTTAATTTCTTCTTTTATTATTATTATGATTATTAGTATTATTAGTATGAGTGATTGTTGTTGTTTGTTTAAAGTAAAGGCTGTCAAGTATACCTGTGGTTTCGCAAAACGGTTTTGAAGTTGGAGTCTAGTCACTGGAGTTTGGGCCACCCACCAGGTGGTCCATGTTTCACATCAGCGTCCACTCTGTTTCCTGGGCAAGTGGACCATAGCAATTTCTTCCTCAGCATGTTTGCCAAGGCTCATGCAGTAGCCAGAGGGGGAGGAGGAACCCGAAATGGTCAGTGAAAAGAACTAACCCAGGAGAGATTCAGAGGGAATAACTCAACTTTAATTGGCCACAACTCCGAGTCTTTTATACTGGAACTTGTGAGGTGGGGAATGGCGGTTGGGGAGCATACAGGAATTCACAGCATATACAGAATGCTAGCCTACTGAAACTGAGGTGCATTCTCCAGAGCACTACAGGAATGACAATGTTTTATTACACCAAAGCTCAAAGGCAGAGCCCCAGGCCAGTTTTTTTTTTTTTATAAGTTATTTTATTGGTTGCATTTGCGACAACGTTTCTCAATCAAACTTAGACTCATAAATCCCCCCATCCATGCCCAGGCCCGTATCCCCCAGACCCTCCCCACCAGAGCTCTGGATTCTGTCATACATATTAGTCCTCTCTTGCATCTTTTTCTGTCTTATTTAACTTTCCATGTACAGAATACTGTTTTTGGTCAGTTCTTTGAATAAGGTTTTCTCTCTCTTGTTTGTTCCCTTTAAGTTTAAATAATTATTAATATGCATATATACACATCGCACCAAGAATCATGAAAACACAAGAACAACAAATGCTGGAGAGGTGTGGAGAAAGGGGAACACCAGCTTCCGGTGGGAATGTAAACTGGCACAACCACTGTGAAAGCAGTGGTGGATAACCATTACAAACTCAAAAGAGCCCTACCACCTGGACCCCAAGCCATAACCACTCATAGGTATAATACCCACAAGAAACCGCATACTGCTAAAAGGTACATGCATATCTATGTTTATGCAGCTCTCCTCACAAGAGCAAAGACGGAACTGACCAAATGCCTACCCCTCAATTGATGACTGGAGTACAAAAATGTGATGTTGAAGTTCTATGAAGCACAAAGAAAGATGACAACATGAGCACTTTTGCTGTAAATAGATGGGGGGAACTGGAAGCCATGGATGGCTAAGTGAAGTAACCAATCCCAGCAAGGTTTATCCATATGTCAAGCAGAGCATCAGCAGGCCAGCCTCTGAGGGCTGGGGCTGCAGCCTCTCCCTGGATTGCTCGGGCGTCTGAGCTGACGTCCTAGGTGCTCCAACCAAAGGGATGCCCGACAGTGTCACCCCCCCCCCAAAAAATCCTTCCTTCTCCCAGTAATTTGTCAACAGATATATCCACAGATATAGTTGGCCCTTCTTGCCTACCATCCCTGTCAATGGGTTTTGTGTGGCTTGGTTTTACAGAGGTCTAGTGCATGCTCCCAAATGTGCTATGGGCTCATATGTGCAACTACCCTATAGAGACAACTGATTATTGATAATGGTATAAAAACATGGACTGGAAAAAGAGAAAACTTTTCCTTTTAATCCTTATTTCCATTTATTGTTTAAAGGGAAATTGAGAGGACAGAGAACTGGCTTCAGCAGTGAAGAGCACTGGCCACTCTTGCAGGGGACTTGGGTTTTGTTCCCAGGACCTACATGGCCCCTAACAACCACCTGGGGCTCCCATTCTAGTGGATCTATTGCCCTCTTCTTTTCTCCATGAGCATTGCATGAACTTATATGCATGCAGTCAAAGCATGGACTGATGTGTTACAAGTCATGAAAGAATTAAGATTCCATTCAAGATTACTATAACCAGAAAAATCCAGCAGTTTAATTAAAGGGAAAAAGTCCTTTTACCATACCCCTAGACAAACTAATTTTCTTACTGGACGCTTTTTTTTTAATTTCTTTATCTTTTTAATGTTTTCCTGATATTGAGTGTTTTGCTTGCGTGTGTGTAAGTGCATCTATGGAGAGCAATACCTACAGATGTCAGAAAAAGTTGTCTGAGCCCCTGGAACTGAAATTAACAGTTTATTGATACCACCAGTGGTGCTTGAAACTGAAGCCTGTATTCTCGCAAGTGGCACCAATGTGCCTAACTGCCAACCATCCTCTCCATTTTCCCCATAATACTGTTTTTTAATCTGCACGCTCCATATTTTCAGACAGATACGAATTCACCACTTTAACCAGAAGAAATCTTCATTTTTGCAACAGATGGAGACAATCACAGAGATCCACAACTGGTCAAAGCAGAGAATAATTGTCTGTGGTTCTGTTGGACAACTAGGCTTAAATTGACGATTTTCAATTCAGGTTTCCGATATCAAAATGTACTTTTCAAACGCTCACCAGAGATATTTTCCTTGTGCAGCATAGGTGGATTGATACAGAAACCCACAGTTAATCCAATGTGCAGAGAAGAAGAGGCCACAGAGTGGTTATGCCGGAATAGGACACCTTATTAAAACGTCTGCCCTCCACGTGAACCCAAACTCTGGAGTGGATAGAGAAGAAGCTTGGCAGCAGAACTACAAGACATAGGTTTGGGAAAAGAACTTCCTAAATCCAGACAGCAGCTGCACAAAAAGAAATCGACATTGACAAATGGGACCGCAGTAAACTCAAAAGCTTCGGTAAATCAAAAGAAACAATAAAAATGAGGAGAAGAACCCACGTTGGGAAGGAAACACTTTCACAAAGCAAATACTCTGACAAAGCAGTAATTTCCAGAGTATATACACTACTCAAAAACAAAGAAGAAAGAAAACAAATGAATCATCAAAAGATGGAGCAAAAAGTATGCTGAATAGAGAACTCACATATGTAAGGGATTATAATATTTGCCGAGAAACATCTGAGAACTGTTTCACATCTCTGATCATTAGGAAATGCAGATTAAAACTACTTTGAGATATCACCTTTCTCCAATAAGACTTGCTATGATCAAGGACACGAAGTGATACCAAATGCTGGATAGTTTGTGGTGAAAGGGGAACAACTCATCCATTGGCTGGTGGGAATGTAAACTTGGTACAGCCACTAGGGAAAGCATGTGAGAACCCTAGAAGACTCAAATAGCCTACCAGTTGACCTAGCCATACCACTCTGGTATATACCCACAAGCCACAACTTACTGCAAAGATAAATGCACAGGCGATGTTTATTGCAGTTCTGTTCGCAATAGCAAAAAAGCTGGAAACCAGCCCCAGGTGCCCCGCAACTGACGAGTGATAGAGAAAACGTGGTACATGTAATACAATGGAGTTCTATGCTGCGTTAAAGAGGGACAACATCATGACCTTTGGCAGGTAATGGATGGAGCTGGAAGACATTATGTTGAAGCTGAGTAAACACAGTCCCAGAAAAACAAACACAACTGGTGGTCCCTCAGATGTGGGATGCTAGTACCAACAACCCGGACATAAATATTTCCGCTGGAAGGGATGCATAGTAAAAAGAACAACAACAAAAGACTTGCAATCAGAAAATGGACTGAAAATGGTGAATTGGGAAGGGGGGAGGAATGGAAGGGACATGGGTGTATATTCGTTTAATGCATACTTAAATTGACATAGTTCATCAATCAAGTACCCAGTGTCGCTAGACACGTCCCTACAGATACATGGGGTTTTTTTTTTTTTTTTTATTTTTTAGTAAAAGTAAATATGTGTAATTTAAACAACAGTGGTTTACAGACTATGATAAAAACGGTAATGAATCTGAGTTAAATATAGATATAATTCGCTGTGTCCACATTTGTTTTACACAAAAATCTCTAGAAGACCACACCAACAATAAATCTTTGGCATTGGCACATAACAATAGTTCTCTTAATTTCTAACCTGTTGTACAGATCACCTGGTAAGGCATTCTCTTTTAAGATGATTTAAACATACAATTAATTTGGCTTCCCAAGTTAATCATATATAGTCACCCAAAACAACATGTGGAATTTTATGAATCATGGGTGAATTTGGATGAAATCTGTGCATTGATGTCCACTATGTTATGTATAATACAACTTCTTCTGGAGACTCATGGTAAAAAAAAGGGGGGGGGTACAGACAGACAAGAACCGTTTTTAGTCAAAACCTTGCATTCAATTTAAAACTAACCAACGGGGGAAAAGATATGTTTTTGTTCCAACAGTACCGAAATGTCACCAACTTAAAATGGCTGAGAAAGAAAAATACAGTTTTGCATTGAGTAGGATGTACCAAAAATTGGCAACAGAAAGGTTGACCCGCCTGAACATTGAAAGGAAGTAAAAGCATCGGATTGCCATAAACATCGACCCTTCTGTGGATCCGACATGTAACACTATTTATAATGAGTCCCCTAATGAAACTTATACCTGCTAGGTGCCACAAAGGTTTTGATATGAGAGACTTTCTTGTCTTCCTTTCCCCCCCCATAGAACAAGGAAGAATATGAAGATGAAATGTAGGTCCCCTGTTCTCCAACTGTAAATTGGGAGACAACTATTATAGAGGTAATCTCTTATAAAACTGGTAAAATGCCGCCCTTCTTTAATTGAACTAATAGACAGAAGAACTGTGAAAAAGGATTATATCCTGTTCCAACCAGAAATATAATACTAAGGTCCGTTAGGCTATGGCCGACGTAGGCCCCAAAGTAATATTATGGCAGGAGCTTGACCTCAGCAATGATTGTTCTATAACCAGGGGGATAGTGGCCAGGGGATCACAAGGAGGCCCCACAAAAGGTAAGGGCTCCTTTCCCCTAAGTTGGGATACCTGCAGGAGGAGAGCGATAAGACCCTGCTGCCAAAAACCTGACATTAACAAACACGGGAGGGTGTATTGAAGACTGCACTTGCAAGTATACATATGGCCTCTGGAATACCAGAGAGGTTACCAAAAGCCACTAAACCATAAATCAAATATGGGTCTCCCGGAGTCAAGCAAAACTCCACGGTTCACCACAGCTACACCGTCACCTGCTTAGGAAAAATACTGTGGCAGCGAGGCCAGCCCATGTGGCCCGTATATCCCAAATCTAATTGGCTATTGGCTCTCTCATGGGAGGAATAACCCAATGGCTGATGCCACAAGCCTACATCGCTTTACAGTGTTTCGGAGATGTTATAAGCCACGTAACCCTGTCAGGTTTAAACAGGGGGGAAATTGTAAAATTCAATGGAGTTAACATATCTCCAAACATATGTGTCTATACAAAGGTAACCTACCCTACTATTAGTGTGCTTAAATACCTATATAATCCTAATTGCTTTGCTTCATTAGTGATCGAAAGGTTCCCCCTGGACAAACTGTCAGCCCATGAAGGAAACAGCCAGAATTGGACCAGAGTCCAAGTCAACAACAGCTCCAGAGAGAGTGAACTGTTTTTTTTACTTCTCATCCACCTGTGCCCCGTGTCTAAGCACCAGGGAACAATCTGGGGAAGAAGGGGCATGGTAGAATGTAGAGGCGCCGTATTGGGTGAATGGTGAAACTAAGCAATGTAGTCTGGACACTCATTTGATCAAAACTTGATTGAACAAACAAGATGTCACCCCCCACTGGATGGTGGGGCCCATGTGGGGGTTTTGGACACAACAGCCTGAGGATTGGTTTTGCACGAAGGATTCTTGTACTCCATGGATTAATCATTATGCTAAAAAAGGAAAAAAACAAAACAGAGGAAGATACAAGACAGTTATGGAAGAATACAGGATCTGGGATGGAGTGGGGGGTGGGGGGGGAAGGGAAAGGGAAAAATGTCTGATCTCAATTGGAAAATGATGTACGAAAATGCACAAAGCATTAAATGAAAAAAAAAATTAAACAAAAAATATCTGCCTCCCAAAGCTCAGGGACATTCTGGAAGAGGAGATGGAAGGATTGTAAGCCAGAGGAGGTGGATGACCACAAGGAAACAAGTTATTCCAGAAGTCTGGTCAGTTGCTCATATGAATTCACAACAAAGGTGACAACAGGCACATGTTTCATGTAAACTCAAAACAGACAAAAGCCCAACGGACATAGATATGAAGAAAGTTGGAAAGAAGCCCCAAACCAAACGTAAGGAAATTTGGTTGACCTATGGTTGCGTGTGTGAGTGTGTGGCATTCTCTTTCATGGATGGGACTCTTGGTAGGTGAACAAGGTTCCAGGGAACGGCCACATTGAGGGAAATGTGGGGGCACAAATCAGACACTATAGGCCATGTTATATAAAGTGGGTACACTGAATTGGAGGGTAAGTGAGAGATAACTGATAATTGGGGAGGGGATTTTAACAGCATGACATTATTTCATTTGAAAATCGCAAAACTAAAAACTTCATTGACAGTTTAATACTCTACAGAGTAATCTTCCTTTCCAACTAAAGCGCACAGGACCAGATTAGACAGTGGATACGTCGGTGACAAGCCCCCTAATCATCTTTAAAGTAGAACTAAACACCAGTACTCCCAAATTAAGGCCAACAGACTCAACGAAGCAGAGGAAAGAAAACAACAACTCTCAATTCCATTTGAAGAATCGCAGTATTATCTACTACCAAAAAGCAGGTGAAGAGACAAACAAAATCCAAAATATATAGAAGACCAATCTCTGATGAACAGAGATATAAAAATTATTAGAAAATACTCTCAACCTGAATGTCGTAACACATCCAAAAGATTATTCACATGATCAAGTGGGCTTAATCTCAGAGATTCAGGGATGTTTCAACTTAAACATAATTTAAAAATGTACAAAGAAAAAATCCACCCTAAAAATAGTAAACATAAACCAATCCAACGAGACGACAACACAAAACACAACAACATATATCATCATTAAATGAAGAAAAGGGATTTTGACAAAAATTCATTTTTGTAACTCATGATAAATGTCATAAGATAGGAGACAGAATAACTCATATATATAAAATACATTAAAATCATCTCGAAAAATAATAATAATAATAGCGAACCTAGGAGGCATGCAAGGGACAGATCTCACAGATAAGACAATATATCACAATCCCCCCATCAACATCAATATTAAATATGTAATGGGCCCCCACACCCCACCCCCCGTGCAACCCCTTTGCTATACCACCTCCGGCCAATATGACATTTACTTGGTGATCCCTTTTTCTTCCAGCACCCCACCCTCCCACTCCTTCGTAGAACCTTGTTACTTTGGGTCTGGATAGCATGGTCCTTCGCTTATTCAGCACCCGCGCCTTCGCTTGCCGCCAGACCCCATGGGGTTCAAAACATACCCCCCTACCTCACCCCTCACCTTGCTTCCTCACTCACCAACGCTTCCTCCATTTCCCGGCGTCAAAACTCCCTTCCATACGTTTGTTGTATACAATCACCCACCCCCTCTTCTTATGCCCTCCTTGTTACTTTGCCTTCCCCAACCCCCGCCCAAAAGCACCCTCACCTGATTTATTTATGTTAACCTGTTTTTTCTTTTAGTTTTTTTTTTCCACCACCCTTCCTATCCTGCCCTCCTTCGCCATTTGCCTACCCCCAGGCTCTTCCCCCCCTTCCACCCCCCCCCCCCCCCCCTTCCCCCCCCCTTTTCCCTTTTTTTTTTTTTTTTTATTTATTAAAAAAAAGATAATAAACATAAACTGATCTCTCTCTCCCCTACTTCTCTTTCCCTCCTGATGCCACGCCTTTTTTTCTCCCACGACCCCCCCTTTTTTTTCCTTCCTTCTTTCCCCTCCTCCCCTTCCATTCTCCCTCCTGTTCCTCTTTTCCTCCCCCTCCCCCCCCGGACCCCCCAACGCTCACACCGACTCACCAACGACCAACGACCGCGCGCAATCCACGACTCCCTGGGCTACCCCCCTCTACATTCACACCCATCCGCTTTATTCCTGTCCCCCTACCCTCTCTGCATTTCACACCGCCATCAATGCCTCCTTCCATTCCTCCACATGCAAAACACTAAATCAAACTTAAAAAGAAATTTGACTCGAAGTCCTCCACTGAAAGAAGGAGCCGCTCTACGTCCTCTCTCTCTAGAGGTCCTTCTCTCTGCCTTCTAGTAGAGGGTTGGGTATCTCCTTGTCTAAAAAAGGAAGAAGACGCGAGAAGACGGGAAGGGAACGATGAAAAAAGAGGGCGAGAGAGCAAAGAAAAGAACGAAGGGGACGAGAAGAGCGAAAGGAGACACAGGAAAAAGGAGGGAAAGAGAAAACAGAGAGAAAAAAAGAGATAAAGGCAACAAAAATGTGGAGGGAAGACGTCCAGAAAAAGGAGGCAACGAAAGAAAATTCACAAGAAACACAACCAACACAGAAGGAAAGAGGAGGGGCAGAAAGAAAGAGGAGGGAAAGAAGGAAAAGGGACAGGGGCGTGGAGGAAGCGGAGAAGGGGCAGACGAAAAGGCACAAGACGAGACGGAAAAGCGCAAAGATGGGAGGGACGGTAAAAAGGACAAAAAAGGGAACAAAGAAGGAAGAAAGGAGAAGGGAACAAGGGGGGGAAGAAGAAGAGAAGGGAAAAAAGGGGGAAGAAAAGAAAAAAAAGAGGGGGGGCGGAAAGAAAAAGAAAGGAAAAAAAGAGAAGAGACGGGAACGCCGACAAGGGAGCTCCTTCGAGAGGTAGCCCAGGACACAGTTCATAGAATACAATCACAGATATATTCAAAAAAAATCATAGCCCTCAGGGGAGAGCCTGCCACCCTCAGCCCGTCTCTCGCGTCTCCCCTCTCTCCTCACCCCCCCCACGAGCGTCTGCGGCCAAGAGAGGCCTTTTCTCCCTCTAGGTCGTTTCTGAGTTTTTCATTCTCCTCCCCGTTATTTTCTATTCTTTTCTTTGCATATATCATTGTGATTGTATATTCTACACTCTGTGTCCTGGGCTACCTCTAGCGAGATCCCATTGTATGAGTCCTCCACAGGCTCTGTAGAGTTTGGTGTGAAGTTAATCTGCTGCACTTTTCCCATAGTGTTCTTTTGTTGTGCTTTCAGCATGTGGTTTGCTTTTGCCTGTATTCCCTATGCGAATCTCTAATGCCTCTTCACCATGTTGAAGGATTGCGTTCCTTGATTCCTTCGGGGGCCTTCGTTGTATTCTCCTTATTTATGAAGTATTGACTTGAATAGGTTTCAGGCTTTCATTTTGGTAGACACACACACGGAAGGTTATAGGTTTTCACTCTTCCCCTTTCTGTTCCGCAAGAACTGTGTGTGGGTAACAAACCAGATGACACCCTCTGACTACTGTACTTCCTCTGCTGCCAGCCAGTTCCTCTAGGTCAGTTGTAGGGCTTACTAGAAACTCCCTCAGAATCCAAGAATTCCGTGGTGGGGAGGGGGAGTTGGACAAATTGGCTTAGGCCCACCTGCTGCTTCCTGTGCCTCAATTGGTCTTATGTGGGCACCAGCAGCCTCGATGCAAGGCAGGCTGGTGTTGTCCAACCCAACTCCCAAGATCCTCTGGCTCACACAGTGCCCACACCCCTGCACCTCAGCGGATCTGGCAGGTGCCAGCAGCTTCCCCCTCCAGGTTTTTAAGTGAAAATGTGAAACCAATCCATAATCAGCTACTAACAACACTTTTTGGCCTAACTCTAGGACAGAGGATGGAGGAGTTCATAGTCCAGAGCCTGTTTCACTCTACTCTTGACCTGGGCAGCATTACATGCACAAACAGACATGTAAGAGTTTAGGTTTATTCAGGCATACAAATTCATGTAGCTAATACATGAGATCAATTCTTGTAACATATCGCTTCTAGTTTGTAAAAATGTTAAGTTAAAGGGCAAAAAAAGAAGTCCAGTTCCCAAGAAAGCAGTGAGTTGAAACAAAGTAAAGAGGAGAACGAAGAGGGGAAAGAGAAAAAAAAACAGGAATTGACAAAATGAAAAGCAATTTTGGATATTCAGGAACTTTCAATATTCACCCACTAGGAGCTGTGTTTTCTCTGAAACCTTCTGTATTTAGCCCTATACACAGGACCAGTATCTTCTATCACTTTCCCACTACACTGACTCCCTTGAAGATGGGATTCTGCTGGCTGTACCACAGTCCCCGTCCAGTGCCTGGGATGGTTATTGCCTCTTCACTGGCTGACTGATGGGGAGGGTGGTACCCCAATCATTTACCAAAAATCAAAGGAAACATCAAACTAATGTTTAAGACATCCAGCATCAATAAGGAACCTTCTGTATATCTGCAATGAAGACAATAAAAGCTCCTAGGAGAATAGAAATTTTCTTAGATTCCTCTCCTCAAAAGGAAAGGTTCTCTGACTACATGGCTTTCCTTAGAAGCTCTTTCTGGTAACTTTAATTTCACATTTTACCCAGAGAGATTCATTAATAGTGTAGGACTTCCTTAAAGATGCAGTTTGCAGACTCCAGCTCAAGCAGTTTCCAAAAGGAATTAGAAAAGACATCAATTGTAGGGTTAAACACTGCATCTTATTGCCATGGCAACCCTGCAAGTTATTAAAAGAGAAGGTATTTAGGGCTCATAGATCAGGGTCTGTGCAGAAGGGACAGAAAAGACCAAGATGCAAACTGGAAATGACCATGGGTAATACATGTCCAGAAAAAACCATCAAAGCTAAGCAATGTTGTTGTAGGGGGTTGGGAAAATCCAATACCTATGCGGTATTGAATTCAGGAGTTCCTTTGATACTGGTCACTGCAAGAATACCTGGAACTGGTAAACCACAAAACAGGAACAGAAAACTAGAATAAATGCTTTCTGGGTCTGTAGGAATAGCTTAGTTGGTAGAGTAGTTTGTGCCAAGCCTGGTATGAAGCCCCAGAATCACACCCCAACACTGCAAAAATTAGGAATGTTGACATGTGTTTCTAATCCTAGCACTCAGGAGGTAAGGCAGGAAGATCAGAAATTCAAGGTCTTCCTTAGCTACACAAAATTTAAGACTAGTCTGAGATACATTAGATAGTGTCTCAAAAAGTATGCTGTTTGCAGTGTGCATAAACCTATGGAGGGGCTCAGGAAAGAGGGGAAAGGAGCTCACAGAGGAAGGCACAAAGAGTCTTCATAACCAGGGCACCCCTGCATTTCCCTGATGCCCCATGGAAATACAAGTCAGGCCAGTCCACGTCCCCAGGTCCTTGAGATTTTGTTGCTCTCAAGAGAGTCCCTAGCATATGAACAGAGACAGAACAAGATTTTGAACCAGGCTCAGAAGCAGAAGCATTTCTGAGATTTTTCAGCATCCCTCTTCACTCCCTTTCCAGTTAGGGACCTTTCCTCCATCACCATGACAACCAACATCTCATAATAATCAGGAGGACTCTTCATCAGGGGGTGAGATGAGTGAGCTTGCAAAGACTACTTCCTCCCAGTCCAGAACAAGTCATTTGTTGAGGCTTCTTAGGACATCAGAAGAGCTGCTGAGCCCAGAGGACTAAAGGCTCCCGAATTTGACACAAGGGACTCCACTAGAACATGGATGCCCTTCCATCAGGTTTACTGATAGATAAGATGAAACCTAGCATTCTGTAGTCCTTAACAGCAAAAACGAGGAGGCTATAGAATTCTAAGACTACAAAGGACTTTAGGGTGAGAGTGCTATAGGACATCATCAAGAATGTGGGCTTCCACAGAATGAGAAAAACAGATCAAGAGTGTAAGCCAGGCTGCTGGGGGAATGTGAAATTGACACTATGTCCTTTATCTTCCAGCAAAGCATCTAGTACAGCTCACCCTAGTGTGTGGGCATCCTATACCCAACAAAGTTTCTGCACCAAAGCAGACCTGCTTCATGGTAGGAGGTTAGGACCACAACCTGTGTGGTGGAGTTGGATGGTCATGCTTCAACTGTGGTGTCTCCAGAGTCTCATATGAACATGGGCATATGAAAGGGAGCTGTTCCTTTAAGCCTGGTCTTTGAGGCCATCTGAGTATCTCCAAGCAGCATCTCCGAAGGTGAGGGCACAGACATGGGGAAGCCCATCACACTCAATGCAGTTGGCTCAGTAGATGAGGGCAAGAAAAACAGGAGAGAACCCCAGGGTTTTAGGGGGTCATGGCTTTGGCTAAAGGTTTCTGGAGATTATTCAGGTCAATACATTCTTCAGACAGGAAAACAGACCTGAAATCATACAGAGAGCTGTGACAGAACTGCTAGGAGCCCAAACCAGGCTCTTCGCAATACCTGTGAGGACTTCATGAAACCTGAGCTGGAGGCATCTCACCACCCTGTAGACAGCAGCTGATCACAGTCAATGCCACTTTTAGCCTAGCTCCCTTGGGGCTCAGGGAATGTTCAGCCAGGACTAAACTGGCCCCCAGGAACAGGAGTTCTTGGCCACAGCTTTCTATTTTGACAATGCAGATTTAAAGCATGAGGTACAAGACAACAAGGCCCTGAGCACTCACTTTCCCCTCTATTAGCACATGGCCTCTCCTCTAAATAGCTTTGAGCAGATATCTCAAGACTGGGTATTTTAAATGTATGTTTTCTGCATTTTATCCAACTTTATTGTTTACATTTTATGGGAGGGCACAAGTGGAGGTCAGAGGGGCAACCTGCTGGAGTTGGTCCACAATGTGGGTCCAGGATTAACTGAAGTCTCAGCCTCAGTGCGAAAGCTTTTTACCCACTGAACTATCTCATAGCCTAAGACTGATATTTTAAAGGTCCAAATTTCTCATGGGATTGTGACACACACGCCCATTCTAATTCTACTTGAGTGCCTTGTTCCAATGCCCCTGCTGTGGGTTATTTCGAGCCTCAGACAGCAGGAAGTGAGGGAGCCTGGACTCAAGAGACCTGGTATCCTCACCCCTTCACAAATGACCTCTGAAGAGCCACTATGGGTGTTCTGGAATAACGGGCTGTTCAGTCAGTTTTCTGGGTTTTCTAAAATGACAGCTAAAGCCCATCACTCAGAATGAACTACCTCACACTTGAAGTCCACATGATGAGCAGCCTTGAGGCAGTGCCTTGGCAGTGGGACATGCTTGCAGCTGCCAGGTTGAAACTGCTCCTTGGAAAGAGAGAAAGGCACAAAGTAGAGACAAGTACAGGAAATGCCACATTTGCAAGAAGAAAGAATTTTGTCCCACTCCTCTTGGCAATTACAAGAAATGAGGTGTTTCCTCTCCCCAAAAGGAGGAAGGAGGTTCCAAGAGAAGGTGAAAATTTAAAGGATGCTTTCAAAATGAAGACTGGGTTTGGCTCCCTAATTAGAAACACACTTCATCTTCAGACTTCCATCTAAACTTGTGTGATCAGACTTTGGAGAAAAGGGATGTGCTGAGGGCCACAGTCTGGGAAATAGGGTCAAGGTCACTAAAAACAGATCATACTTGTAGTGGCTTCTGGCTTGGCTGTGGTGACCCAACACTGAGCCTATTGCAATTGAGGTGTGAAGAAAACACCTCTCCTCCCTTTCTCCTCCCATGTTGATCTCGCCTTAGCCTAGGTTCCAGACTGCATTCCAAACAATTAGCACTCCCTTATGTGCTCCAGGGAAGAGAAGAGCTTTAAATAGATGCGAAGCCAGCATATGAAAATGGTCAGCACTGAGTTCTCTGTAATGGCAACTGACTGAACCAGAGCGCACAATCACTGATAGAGCTGCCACCCAGAGGGAGAACGCAGCAAAAGTGGGAGCAGTTAGAAAGGAAACAGAATGGTCCATCTCACAGTCTTACTTGATCCCCAGACTTAATAAGGCAGTTATGCTGATATGGTTGGCACAGATGCTTTCTAATTCTGGAGGAAGGTAGGAGAGGCTCAGGAATTGCAGATATAGCCAGAGATGAGGTGTGTGGCAGAGGAATAAGATATCCTTTTGTTAAGACCAGCTGAGACAGCACTAGGGAGGGACAGGAAATCCAGGCTGTGAACCTAGGCTGGAGTATAAGCCATGGAAGAGAAACTGGGTGCCTGCTAGTGCTGGTGCAACTTCACATGGTAGTTCATGCCTCAGAGTTGAGTGACATTTTCTTTGTACCCCGAGTGGTTCACCCCTACTGTGTAGAAAGCACAAAGACAGGGGCCAGAGATAGATCCAGATTAAGAGAAGGAAACTCAGACCCCACTTCATCCTAAGAAGAAGACCAAAATCACAGAGTGAGATCATGTGGGGAGGGGCTAAGACATGGAGAAGCTGTGCTGGTGAAAAGCAAAACCCCACTGGTGCAGCTAACAATCAGATGGTCAAGGGTCTACTGAACCCCCAGTCTGTGCCTTTTGCTCACCAGTCGCCTCTGAGACATCTGTCACCCTCAACTGGAAGGGCCTGGCAGGTAGAGTTCTACTGATTAGTGTCCCTCCCCCCCCCCCCAGCTTCAGCAAGGATCAGTAGATGCCAGACGCTGCAAGTGAAATGGTTTCTAGAATGAATTAATTTGTATAATAGGATTAGATGGTGGAATAGGTGGGTAGATATGGATGGCAGGGTGGGTAAGTGGGCATGTGAATGAGTAAATGCATGCATTTTCCCCTACTATATTCCTGCTCTATCAAGGTGTCCAGGCTCTAAACTAAGACTCTAGGGAAAAGGAGATATTTTTGTCTTGAAGTATGTGTTCTTCCGTGTGGCTGAGCTATAATAAGAATCTTGACTAGAATAAACTGGGCCTTCCAGAATCATCACAGAAACTACTTCGAGTGTCCGCCCTCTGGTGTCCAATTGCCAGACTGCACCCGTGTGCTCTGCCTTTTACAATCTCAGCTGCTCTTCAACAGGACTCCAGCAATGTCCTACCCTCCATGTGATCTCCTCTTTGGGGCTTCATCCTCTGATGACATGGGAGCTGAGTTTCCTTCTTATATCTGGATCTGTGATAACAAGACGTGCTGTGTAGCTTCAGGAGCTAGGCGGGAGGAAGCAATATACCTGGCATTCCCCATGCTCAGATCTTGGCCAGGCTGTGAGGAAGATCAAGCAGTCCCATGAGGAGGTCGCGTGCAAGTGTTCAGACACATCTCCAGGTCAGCTCCCCATTGAGGAACAGCACCAGCCCCCCCCGCCCCCCCCCCCCCCCCCTTGCCAAACAATGTGAGTGAGACATCTTGAAAGTCCCTCTCTTAATCCCGAGCTGAGTTACACTGTCTGGCATAATGTGGAGAGGAAAACTAGCCCCTTGAAGCCTGTAAATTGCAAAATAAATTGTGGGCAAAATAAATGAACATTGGCATTAAGCCACAAAATTTTGCAATTGCACAAAAATAGTGAAAACAAAAAAAGAAAAAATCAGCTAAAATAGGCCAGAAAATGATATGTTAGCAATATTTATAAAACATTCTTTAAAATCCACATGCTCTTAAATCCAACCATTCCATTTTGGGTGATTTAATCATTATGAATGATTGAAATATGAGCTCTGATTTGACTGCAAAAATAATCTTCAAAAATATGGTTCCTAGCAAGGTATTGTTAGTGGCGATGCCTTTAATCCCAGCACTCAGGTACCAGAGGCAGGTAATCTCCAAGTTCAACGCCCCAAGCAAAGGGTCTACATAGCAAGTACAGGCCAGCTAGGGCTACATACTGAAACCCGTCTCAAAACCAAATGTGGTACACAATAGAATTTTTTTATTCCAATGTAAAGAACGAATGAAATTATACATTTACAGGAAATGGATGGAATTACAGATTACTAGTTAATCAAAATAAGCTAGACTCTAAAAGACAAATATGGTGTATTTGTATATCTGTGGTGGATGCAGTGAGAAATAGCCCCTATCGGCTCAGGTATTAGAATAGGTGGTGATGCTATTTCGGGAGGTGGTCCAGCCTTGCTGGAGGAACTTTGTCCCCCCATTGGGGTGGGTTTTTTGAGGACATACAGAACCTCACGCACTGTCAAGCTGCTCTGGCTGCTTCGTGTTTTGCCGTGAAGAATGGGAGCTTGCCCCTTCTGTCGCCAGCAGCCAATCTTCCCTGCACTAGGCACTGGTGTAAACCAGGATAAATATCTTTCTTCATAAATACTTTTGGTTAGGATTTCCTTAAACACGAACAAAATATTAATAGTAATACTATCTGTAAAATATAAATTTAAATCTGCATTTGTGTGTGAAGTGCGGGGTGTGTGTGTGTGTGTGTGTGTGGAAGGAGAGGTTTCAGGTGGAGGGGATAAAAAGAGGGAAGAATGGGTGAGAGGTAGAGGAGGCAGAGGGGCACATAAGAAATACGGAAGCATAGTGATAGATAGATTATAGAAGATAGGATAGATAGATAGATGATCAGAGTGTGATAGATAGATAGATATAGATTATCGAGAGATAGATATATGGGATGATAATTCGATAGGATCAAGCTCTCGCTTCTAGCTGCCTCAGATGCATAGACAGAAGCCATAGATAAATTAGAGATAGATAAATAGATATAGATTATAGCTGATATAAGATTATATATATATAGATAGATAGCTATAGATACATAGATAGAGATAAATAGATTATAGATAAGAGATAGGATAGATACATAGATCAATATGTAGCGTCGATACGTAGAGAATAGATAGATATAGATGATGCATGACATAGACAATACATAGATAAGATCGGCGCTACCGATAAATGCTATGGATTCGCTCTCTCATATAGCTTCTCGAATCCGCGCTCTGATTCGCTATGATTTCTCGCTCGCCGAGCTCTCGCTTCTCGCTGCGCTCCTCGCTCCCTCGCTCCCCTCGACTCAGCCTTCGCTCAGCGCCGCTAAGCTCGCTCGCTCAGCTCCGCTCTTCTCGCGCGCTCGCTAGATCGACGCTATCCCGCCGTGCCCCGATAGATAGATAGATAGATAGATAGATAGATAGATAGATAGATAGATAGTAGATAGACAGATGAAAATTCTTGCCTGGAAGCCTATTACTTTGAGCTGGCTCAGGCCTGTAATCTCAGCAATTCAGGAAGGCCAGAGGATGGCTAAAGGTCTTTCCTAAGCTGCAGAGTGAGTTGCAGTCCAGCCTGTGCAGTTTGATGAGACCCTGTCTTGATGTTAAAAGTAAGAAGAGGGTTGGGGACATGCTTTGGTAGTAGTGCACTTTCTGGACATGTGTGAAGCTCTGCTTTCCATCTCCAGTACTGCCAAAAATAAGTTAACAAAATGTTATAAAGACATGAAAGTAAGAGGGGCACTAGTTAGGGAGAAGTCATGGGAGGGGGATAAAAGAGGATAATGGGGGATGAAAATAGTACTATGTTGTAAGCATGAGAGAAATTGACAAAATAAATAAAAATAAGAACCAAAAGCCGGAAGCAACCCAAATATGTAACAGAGATTTGAGTAATTCAGTTTCAGTAGTCTAATTCTGTTGGCCTCAAACCCAGTCACCAGAATCACTTGAAGATTTTTCTAAAGAAATAATGGTCTCTCTCTCTCTCTCTGGTAATCTTATTGGTTAGTGTTGGAGCTGCTTCTAATCTGTTTTAGGAACATAGCATAAGTTTTTCCATTTTTGTAACTGAACCTACATTTTGTGAAGAAGTGAAAAATATGTTTTGATGAATGAAATGTATAAACATGTTTTGAAGAATTAATGTTGTTTTGGAACTTGCTTTTCTGAATAAGAGTGTGCATGCTTGTAAAGTGACAGGTCTGCAGGAAGAGATAAGACGCCACCCATGACGTCAAACTCAGCATAAAAGCAGAGACTGAACTGACAGCAGGCAGTTGCTTGGCAGGTCTACACTGAATGCATGTTGAGACCATGGTGCATAACCACAGCCAGTGCCTCCTGCTCTCCTGACTCCAGAGACTGAGGCTGGAGGCCTCTCCAGGCTCCCGAAGTTGACCTTGTACAGGGCTGGTCCTGCTTTCCGGTCTCCCTGAACAGACGGAGGCCTCCAGCCGAGGTGACCAACCCGGTGTTCTGAGACTTTCAGACAAGTCTGATCTCCAGGCAAAGCTGTCTCACCTGAAACCAGAGTGGCCCTCAACTAAGATTGGATCATGAACTCCAATAAGGACTGATTGGTAGCTATAATTTATGTATGTATGTTTGTGTGTGTGTGTGTGTGTGTGTGAGTCTGTGTGTGTGTGTGTGTGTGTGTGTGTGTGTGTAATAAAGCATTTGAGGGCCAGAGAGATGGCCTAGCGGTTAAGAGCACCAACTTCTCTTACAGAGGACCCAGGTTCGATCCCCAACACCCACATGGTGGCTGAGAACAGTCTTTAACTCCAGTTCCAGGGGAATCGGATGCCCTTTTCTGACCTCCAGGGCATTGCACGACACGGGTACACAAACCTACATGCAGACAGTACATTCATATACATACAAAATAAATAAAATTTTAAAATGTTAAAAAATAAATAAATAAATAAATAAATAAATAAATAAATAAATAAAGCATTTGAAACCCACAGCAGCATCTGTGGTTATTCGGCAGATGTCTGAAATCCCTTAAGGAGTGCTCATGACACTCTGGGACCCTTAAGAAGCAGTGGCAGGATGTATTACACCTCTGTCTTTGGGTTCTGTTACTTTTATTCCCATCTGATACATTCTTAGGGGGTGGAGAGATGGCTCAGCTATTAAGGGCACTTACTGCTTTTCCAATGGACCTGAATTCCATGCAGTACCCACATCGAGTGGTTCACAACCACCTGGCACTCCAGGGATCCAGCACACTCTCCTGGCCTCCAGGGCCAGCTGCTCAGTGTGGTATATACTCATGCTGACACACATACATACAAATAGCTAGAACAATAAAAATTAAAAATTTTAAATGCATTCTTAGAAGTGGGTAAGCATCACAAGGCTACGTACAATTTCAATTGTAATCAATTCTGTTCCACAAAGACTGTAGTGAGCTGTTCTGTCCATAACAAAACTTCTCACTCTCTACACTTATAACAGCTCTGAATGAAATTGATTTCTTAGATTTTTTTCCCCATGTGATGTACAAACATTGATTTTATCTTAGTCTGGATCTCTCTGATTACAGTGTCCTTGAGCAAATATTTTCCTTTATATTTCTTCGAGGAATTTCCACATTGTATACTTCATTTACTTTTTCATCTGTCGGCTGTTGATCCCATCGATTTCTATCATTTTTATGACTTCCCTTTCCCAGCTATCATATGACTTTCAGGGATTTTCTCAAAGGCCTGTGCTGGCCAATATGGCAGTCACCAGCCATTCGTAACTATCGGCATCTATCTTGCATAAAATTTCAGATTCACCCGTGTCCCTCTCCCACCCATCCCCCCTTTCCAATTCACCATTTCAGTCCATTTTCTGATGCAGTCTTTCTGTGGAAGGGATTACTCTCAGTTCAGAACCAAATATAATACTAAAGTCCTAGGGCTATGCACTCAGGCAAAATATATTAATACAGGAGCTCTGACATCAGCAATGGATTGTTCTACCAGGTGGATGTTGGCCAGGGGATCCAAGGCCCCACAAAAGGTAAGGGCTCCTTGCCTCTAAGTTGGGATACCTACAGGAGGAGAGGCAATAAGACCCTGCTGCCGAAGACCTGACGTTAACATGGGAGGGATGTATTGAGACCACACATGCAAGTGTACAGATGGCCTCTGGAATGCCAGAGAGTGTTACCAAAGGCCACTAAACCAATAAAGCAAATATGGGTCTCCCTGAGTCAAGCAAGACTCCACCGTCAGCACCAGCTACACCTCACCTGCCTGGAAATACTGTGCAGCAGAGGCAGCCATGTGCCTGTATATCCCAAATCTAATTGGCTATTGGCTCTCCCCTTGGAGAAATAACCCATGGCTGATGCCACAAGCTTACATCCTCTACAGGTTAGGAGATGTTATAAGCCACAGTAAGACCCTGTCATATTTAACAGGGGGGAAAATTGTAATTCATGGATTAACATATCCAAACATGTGTCTATGCTAAAGTAACCTACCATAACTATTAGTGCTGCTTAAATACCTATATATCTAATTGCTTGTTCTTCATTAGTAGGATCGAAAGGTTATTCCTGGACAAACTGTCAGCCCATGAAAGGAAACAGCCAGAATTGACCAGAGTCCAAGTCAACAGCTCCAGAGAGAGTGGACTGTTTTACCTCTCATCCACCTGTGCCCCTTTTCTAAGCCTAGGGAACAACCTGCGGAAGAGGGGGCGTGGTAGAATGTAAGGGCTGCGATTGGGGTGAATGGTGAAACTACAGCAATGTAGTCTGGACACTCATTTGATCAACTTGATTGAACAAACAACCTGTCACCCCCCACTGGATGGTGGGGCTGTAGGTGTTTGGGCACAACAGCCTGCAGATAGGTTTTGCATGAAGGATGCTTGTACTCATGGATTATCACTTATAGCTAAAAATGAAGAAAAAAAAAAACTGAGAGAAAGATGCAGGACAGTTATGGCAGAATGCATGATCTGGGATGGGGTGGGGGTGGGGGGGAGGGAAAGGGAAATAAGCCTGAACTGAATTGGAAAAATGTATGAAATGCACAAAGCATCAATAAAAACTAATTTAAAAAAAATAAAATAAAATATTCCTGATTCTAAAAGAAAAAAAAAAAATTTCAGATTCATCTCTTCACTCACAGCAGCTTCACTTCACACATCACTAGATAGCTGTGGCTGGAGGCTACAGTGTTAACAGTGAGCAGCAGACCCCCAGCTGCCAGCACACATGATTTTGCTCAACCACACACCCCACTTTGCCCCTGTCTTCCATCTGTATGTCCCACCTTTGACCACTTGAAATTTTTATATTATTAAACACAAAATCTTTTCTCTATGATACTAAGTACATCTTCCCCTTTAAGCGAGCCAAACCTATCCCAAGGTTATTACTTTAAAACATGTTTCTTGGGCTGGAGAGATAGCCTAGCAGTTAAGAGCACCGACCGCTCTTACAGAGGACCCGGGTTCGATCCCCAGGACCCACATGGCAGCCGAGAAGCGTCTGAAACTCCAATTCCAGGAGAACTCCAGTTCCAGGGGAATCCGACACCCTCTTCTGACCTCCGAGGCATTGCACGACACGGGTGCACAAACTTGCATGCAGACAGTACATTGATACACTTACAGAAATAAATAAATGCCGGGTGTGGTGGCGCACACCTTTAATCCTAGCACTTGGGAGGCAGAGGCACGCGGATCTCTGTGAGTTTGAGGCCAGCCTGGTCTACAGAGTGAGTTCCAGGACAGCCAGAGCCACAGGGAGACCCCGTCTCAAAAACACCAAAAAAAAAAAAATGTTTCTTAAAAATATTTTTATTTGCCTTTAATCCCAGCACTCAGGAAGCAGAGGCAGGCAGATCTCTGTGAGTTCAAGGCCAAGCTGGTCTACATAGACAGCTCCAGGCCAGCTGGGACTGAAGGGAGACCTTGTCTTAAGAAGACAAAAAAAAAATTTTTATTATGTTATTATATTTACTTATTTGTTTCATTGTGTACATATAACTCTGTGTGTGTGTGTGTGTGTGCGCGCGCGCACGCGCACGTGCGTGTGCATACGTGCGTGTGCATCCCACAGTGCACTGTGGAGATCAGAAGATAATTGCAGGAATCATTTCTCTCCTTCCACAATGTGGAACCCAGGATGCACGTGCATGAGGAAGCCCAAAGTGGACTGATGTCAGGAATCACCTTCCATTGTTCTGCCATCTTATTGAATGAGGCAAGACCTCTCAATCAATCCCAGAGCTTGCTCTGGGGATCCCCTGTCTTCTGGGGCTGAAATTAGAGGCCAGTCCTCACATTTGTGCAGCAACTGCTTAACCACTGAGACCTTAGTCCCTAGATCTTTAATTTCTAAAGAATTTATATGTGCATGTGCTAAGGTTATACCTACCTTGGTTTTCTTTCACTCGCATCTGTTAAATATACATGCTATGCACCCATCATTTGGTTGTTAATGTTTGATGTACATTGTGGGGCTGTTGACCCTGTGGTTGGACAAGCTGAAGAGAGCACGTATGTGGGATTACTCCAGTAACATCCCAGGGACCACCTCAGAGGGTTCAAATCCATTTATTCTATGCATCAGTTTGTATAGGTTTGGGAAGAGTAGCATAACCTCCCAGGGGCCAATCCTAGACCACCACACCATCACAGGTCATCCCAGATCCTGGAACATACCCAGAAAGGGACCTGCAGATGAACAAGTCAGCTCATGGTAGCCTGCGCATGTGCAATGCAGCCTGAATCCAGGACTGCTGTCCCACAATACATCGTGTGATCATATTTCAGCGATGCTCATGCTTAGACAGTTCTCTCCTCACTGTTTTGGGGGTGAGCACTTGATAGCATTTTCAGTGCATCAATGTTCCCACTCCGATTAAAACCTGGGAAATTGTATGCAAAGAATGTTAAGAAAGCAGCGTAGAGGGAGAATAGCAGAGAGAAAGGGACAGAGCAGTATGATGAGGTGCATTTGAGTGCATACGACTCCCACACTACCACACCCATTCTCTGCACATCCCTTATGTGGCTCTTCTACCCTCCAGTCAGCTGTGCTCAGCTACAGAAACACAAAAACTTGGTGGTGACCTGAAGGTGTGGTTCCCTCATTCATCACCATCATCCTCACATGTTGCAAGAGCTCTTCCCTGGATGGTGCCTGGACATGGATCCAGACCACATGCTGGCCTCAACCTCTGCCCATGCACCCAGCCTGGATGATACTTGGCATGTGGAAACCATAACTGGTTACAATGTAAGACCCCCCCCCGGAAAACTCCCCCAGAGGATGGACTTCTAGAGTCTACACCAAAAATGAAACTGTGGGGGCTGGAGAGATGGCCT
Source organism: Rhizomys pruinosus (assembly GCA_009823505.1). NCBI lineage: Eukaryota > Metazoa > Chordata > Mammalia > Rodentia > Spalacidae > Rhizomys > Rhizomys pruinosus. The sequence continues at coordinate 1,016,706 of VZQC01004737.1, read as the reverse complement.
AGTGGTTAGGAGCGCCGACTGCTCTTGCAGAGGACCTGGGTTCAATCCCTAGCACCTACATGGTGGCTGAAAACCGTCTGTAACTCCAGTTCCAGGGGAATCCCACACCCTCTTGTGACCTCCAAGGCATTGCAGGACACGGGTGCACAGACCTACATGCAGACAGTACATTCACACAAATTAATTAATTAGTTAACTAATTAATTGTCAAAAGAATTTGAGTTTCAAGACAGTGACAGCAGAGTTTAGGTAAGCCTGGAATCCTAAAAATGGGGCCATGATTCTCTCCTGAAGACTCCAGACTCAGAGAACTTGGAGTTTTACCCAAGCTGCCTCCCCATTGTGGCTGAGACCCCCTCATCCTACTGTGCAGGGAACAGACATGGAGCTGTGCATACTCCATGTCCTTAGAACGCATCTCAATGTTAAGAGCCCTGTCCCTTCGTTTGCTTCTCTGGAGCTCCACAGCCCTGCAGCAGGGATTGGCAGGGCCCTGCCTTCCCTCCATCCCCCCAGCCCACTGACAGGCTTGGGCTCACTCAAGTCATAGAAATCCCCACTCCGCTGAGACCACAGAACCTATTTCCACCTCCACCCAGCACACCTGGATCTCATCCAAGTGTTGCCATCCACAGTGGTGGCCACAAGAACTAGTTGCCACAGGAAGGTCCTAGGTTCACATTTGCATCCACACCTCACCATGTACAGGATTGTGGGTGTCACTTAGGGATGCTTATACGTGCCTCAGAAACTACTGTGAGGACTAAATGAAGTAAAGCTCAGCACCTGGCACCAATCAGTGACCAGATAATTAGGTGAGGTAAGAGCATGGGCTTCCAGAACAGCCCTGGCTAGCTATGCCATGCCACTACATGCCACTAGCTTTGATGTGAAGCCCACATCTCAAATCTCTTCCTCTGGAAGAGGAACCGAGGTTCCAGGGAGCGGATGCGAATAGTGCGTTCCTTGCATTTCTATTTTTTTAATTTTTTAATTTTTTTTAAATTTCATTTATTTTTTTATGTGTATGAATGTACTGTCTGCATGTAGGTTGGTGCACCCATGTTGTGAAATGCTGTGGAGGTCAGAAGAGGGTGTCAGATTCCCCTGGAACTGGATTAAGAAGGTTCTCAGCCACCATGTGGGTGCTGGGGATCAAACCCGGGTCCTCTGAAAGACCAGTCGGTGCTCTTAACCGCTAGGCCATCTCTCCAGCCCCCATTCCTTGCATTTCACTTTAAGGATTAAACATATTAAGAGTGTGGGACTCAAAATGCTCCCTGTGCTAAGCACCAATCGTAGGAGTTTATATTTTATTGATTCAGAGTTCCTAGGCGAATGCTCTGTGCGCCTTTAGGGGATAGAATAGGAGTGGGTTTGGGGCTCTTCCTTGCATCTTGAGCAGAACTGAACTGTAGTTTTCTGGTCCATTTCATGGAAATAATGGTTAATGCCTTTAGTTGTTGCAAAAATCAAATGTGCCCTAATGTGCCCTAGTGCCAAAGTACTGACAAGCAAGAAGCAAATGCTACTGTCAGTGTGATTATCTTTCTGGTCATCAGAATCCCTGGTCTTGGGCTGGCAAGATGGCTCAGTGGGTAACAGTGCTTGCTGCCAAGCCTGACAACCCGAGTTTGATCTTCAGGACCCAATGAAGGAGAGAACTGACTCCTGAAAGTTATCTTCTGACCTCAATATGTACAATTAAGGACACCACACACACACACACACACACACACACACACACAAACAAAAAAAAAAACAAAAAACAAAACAAAACAAAAAAAAACCACTGGTCCTGTGGCACTATGGAAAGGTAACCAGCTACATGCCTTCCTTCAGTGAAATTCTCTGCCCACCAACTCTGCAGTTCACAACAGAGTGTATGGAAGGGGGTAAATTAGTGCCGTGCCTTCCATAAGCAACCATTCTCCTACTTGTGACAGATGAATAGACATATGGATTATAGCAGAGGCCAGAAATGTTGAAGCAGATACAGTACCTGTAGCCTCTGGGACAAGAGGGCTTTAGATGTGGGCATCACTCGATCAGAACCCTGGCAGGGCCTTCACTAGCAGTGCTGTCTGGACCAGGAGCAGATCTACCTCTGCAAGTCTGGGTTTCCTCATCTATGCTAAGATTAAAGATGGAACGAAAAAAACATGAGCACACAGTCTGCATGTAGGAGAGTCACAGATGTTGTCTGCCATGCTGTCTCCTAGCCATGTAGCTCAGCTGTGACAGAGATGTGAAATGCCCCACACCCACACTCCAGCCCAGCAAGTTCACTTAGAAGCTGCCAAAGGCTGGAGGGCCCACATCTGGGCCTCCGTTCCTGGCTCTTCTGCCTCACATTCTTTTCATAAGCATTTACCTCTTCCTCCATCCATAAACATGAAGACATTCTTTTGCAGGGATTTAATATCAGGGCTGCTTGCCTGGACCCTGAGGAAGCTCAAGCTTCGTCTTCTTTTTTGCATTTAGGCCAGTGTGGCTTTCTGCTCCCAGACAAGCCTGCATTCCAGTGCTCCTGGAATTGGTTACTCACACCAAAAGCTGCTGCCTCAGGGATTTCCAGCCACAAGTAAGCCTTCTTTTCATGAGCAATCACGCAGCAGCCTGGAGCAGGAAGGAGGTGCCTACGTGCCCGGCTGGTCTCTACAGACAGTGGATCTTGCAGGCCTCCCCTCTCCCTGACCCTGCCCAGTGACCCTGAGAGTTGCCCTGAGAGGAAGGAGCTGTGAGAGACAAAAAGACTTCTAAACATCTCACTCTACAAATGGGAAAACTAGGGCTGGTTCTAGCACTGTATCTGCTTGTCAAAATCTGGATTTGAACTAAATGTCCTGCATCACCAGCCAGAGCCCACTGCCCATGTCTGAGGAGCCTAGCAGGACTGCTGAGCATGACCAGAAGGTCTTGCGCCACTGTGGTTAAAGCCAGAGGAGTGAAGGTCACCACTTCCAGAGACACAGGTCCAGATGTGGACACATCACTGAAGACCCAATGCTTCCCTTCATGGACAGGTCATTCTCAGGCTGGAGAATCCCAGAGGATTCTCACACAGAGAGGCTGTGTGTGTGGCTGAGGCTGGAGGCTGAGGGAGATGACATTGCATCTGTGTCCACCTGCTCTTTGTGGCTTCTGTTCCACAGACACTGACTTTGAGCCCAATGTGTGCCAAGCACTATGCCAGCTTCCATAAAAAGAAATGGCCATGATAAAGTTTAAAGTTACATAGGGGCTTAAAGCCATCCAGAGCTATAAACTCAGCTTCTCTAACTCCCGGATCATCAGCTACTCTCACATCCGATCTCACTTTGCATGAGAACACCTTGCTACCGCTGTGATGCCCAGGCCACAGCCAGACCCATCCAATCTGCAAGGATGAGGGACACTCAAGCTTGTGCACCATGGCATTAGAGCAAGGACCCCCACAAGGGGACACCAAAAACCTTGAGTCAGTCCTTTGATTCCTCCTCCTCCTCCTATCTAAGCTGCAACACAGAGATCCTGGTGTGACTAGCTACACCTCAGGATCATTCAGAAGTGTAAGGTGACAAGAAGGAGCAGCTACCATTAAAAAGTTTTGTGGGCTGGAGAGATGGCTCATTAGGTGAGCGCACATCTTGTGCCAACATGGTGGTCCTGTTTGGACCCCAGCACCCACATAAAAGCCGCAGCTGCTACAGGAGTCAGAGACAGGAGGATCCCGCTGGCTCTCTAGCCAGCCACTCTAGTGGAAACAGTAAGTTCCAGGTTTAGTTAGAATCCTTGTTTCAAGAAAATGAGGTAGAGAGTGATAGAGTAGAACCTGATGCCATCCTCTGGCCTTAACACATGTGATATGGGCACATATACCCACACACAAACAAAATGTATACACACAACACATCTACTTTGCCAGCATGCTTTTACTCTCAGCTCTCAGGAGGCTGAGTCAGGAAGATAATGAGTTGGAGGCCAACCTGGGCCACATATGGAGATCCTATGTCAAAAAGAAAAATTTTTAGTATACCACCATAATCTAAAACTGTATTTACTCTTTAAGGGAAAATGTAATAGTTAATGTAGCCGGAAGGGGAGAAGAATAACCCTTTCAGCTGAGATGCAAATCCTTGTACATTAATCTGTAGTCATACTTCTGGATACTGAAACATTCAGAGTACAGGGATTTTTACCTGTGGCTTTATGTCTATACAGACAGACCAAGTTAGACTCATGGATGTGTCACTTGATTACTGCCATTTCCAAGTCCACAGAAATTTGTTGAATTTGACTTGTTTGATAGACACAATTACAATTTGTAAAGAAAAAAATCTGAATCAACAAACATAATAAACAACTGGCTTTAATCCAAAAAGAATATTAGTTTAGTTGGTGCCATGAAACATTCTCTTAGTGTATGGATCCTGTGAAATGAAAAAGACAAAGGTTAAGTGTGCATCCATTACTGGCTACAGACAGGGTCTAGACAGGACTTCCAACCAAATCAGATGGAAATTTAGGATCTCGCTAAAAAAAAAAAAAAAAAAAACTAAAATTCCAAAGTCCCATACCCTTTAAATCATCGTCCATCTATTGCAGGAAGTCTCAGGGACAAGGGCTCTGCTACTCTGTCCCCAACCACTGACTGCCCCCCACCCATGGAGGAGACCCTAAACCCAGCTGCAGAGAGCACATTTTTCAATAAGCAAGTGAAGACCTCACCTAGGACATAACACAATGTTTATCTCAGCATCTTCCAGCAAGAACCCAGGCTAGCCCCACTGCCCGGCCTAGAGGGCTCCTCTTCCTCAAGTCCTATACTGTCCTGCAGCATGCAGAGCACCAGGTTTTCCCAGCCAGAGGGTGCAGGTGACCCACAGGGCTTCGGTAAGGCTGCGAATGTCAACCTCCTAGCCTTATCAGTTCTCCGTCCAACACTTAGTGATAAAGCTGGCTGGAAAAGTGATAAGGGAAGGTGACTGGCAGGCAAAGAATACTCGATGAAGCTTTGCAGGACCAGGTGACTGACACATGATTTCCCACAGACCCTCCCAGCAGGCCCACTCTGCACATCCTACCCCAGCACCTTCTGCTTTGCTCTGGACACTCCTGTTGGTGCCTCGGACACTTGGAGAGGTGCCTCTGTTTCCACGAAGCTGAAACCCGTAGCCCTGGACAGCTGTGGAAAGTAATGGACTCTTTGCATTTAATTTTTTTTCAATAAAATTAAACTTTAGTAGGGAGTAAAGGCTTTACCCACCCATGGGCTGGCTCCTGCAGGTCTGAGGCTGGGGGCCTGCTGGGTCCTGCTTCTCCCAAAGATCTGCTGCTAAGCCAACATCCACATGCCATTCATAAAGTCCTGGCAGAAGTCTCCTCCTCTGACCAGGATTGGTCCTGCAGAGGGGCTGGCCTCAGTCCAGGCCCCATCAGCAGCAAAGCTGTTGGATGTGTCCACCCAGCTGTGTAGCCTTCAGGGAATTATGCGGGGTGTTGTTCAGGTCAATGGTGAGTGAGTGCTGGTGCACCAGGCTCACTGCCACATCATTTCAGATTCTTCCTCTTGACTGTTTCACCTTCTTCACTGACTCCAGATACAGGGCCTCTGAAAACCAAACGCTGTTGGCATGGCCTCCTTGACACCATTCTGTATATCAGGATGAAGCTGGAGAATCATATTCCAGATCTCAGGAATGGATTTCTATAGAATACTGCATTGTGGCAAGGACATTACCTTTGACTCCCATCCGACTACTGCTTCCTGACTGTGGAGTGAAAACCACTCCCTTCATCTCTCTGAGTCTGGGTTCCCTGACCTTTGAAATACAGTTCATTTGTCCCTTTGGTACCCATGAAGGATTGGTTCTAGGCCCCTGCAAAACCCTGTAGATGCTCAAGTACCTTATATAATACAATGTAGTATTTGTATACAGTTTACATGCATCCTCCTTTGTATCTTAATCATCTTGGGAGGCCTTGTGAGACCTAACACAATGTAAATAAAGGCTATATAAATAATTGTGCTGAATTGTTTGAATGACAAGGAAAGTATGCACATGCCGTAGAGACATGATTTTCCCCTATATTTCCCATCCACCTCTAATTGAATCTATAAACACGGAGCCTACAGACCAGAGAGCCAGCTCTTCCAGCTAACTCCTGAACCGTGTATCTATGATCCAGTCTCCTTGTTTTCCAGATGAGAAACTGAAGCCAGGTTTGAAGCCAGATCAAGTCTAAAGACCGTAGTTATGTCTCTAGGCATTGCCCAGAGCACATTCCTGATATAGATCAGAAAATGCGGTGTTTGCAAAAAGGAGGAAGGTGACCCTTACAAGTAAGAGGACAGAAAGTGGCTACTTGACTAGAGATGTCAGGCTGCAGGGCCCTCTTACCACCTGCCAGGGGCTCAAATTTTGAGAAGAGAACAATGTGATGGTTTATCTCTTCTTCTGTGCTACACTTGTCCCAGCCTTTTGGGACTCTAACATTCCTCCTTGCCACAACTCAGGTGCAATGTCTGAAAATACTGACTCCAACTACCCAGATGTGCAAACCTAGAAAGTATCTTCAAAGACGACCCCTACTTGACTCCATGCCTGAAAGGGAAGGCACCATCAGGTGGAAGGAACTTATTTCAAAGTCTCATCCTATCATCTTGCTTCCCTAGTACAAAAAGATATTCACGTTTCAGTGTCTAAATAACATAAGTGGCTTAATATGTGTAGTTCTTATAGCTGTTCTATTCATTTTCTCCCAGTGGAATTCATCCAGCAGGCACTGAAGAGAGCACTTACCACCAGGGCTTCTGTAGACTCTCAGGCACAAAGGGAAGAATTCAGTCTCTGCAGACAAGGAAATGAGAAACTTAGGGAGGATGGTGACCTCAAAAGCCCTCAGCAGAGAAGGGAACCCCACTTCCTCTAGAGGAGATGGAGGAGAGTGACTTGTGGCTCCTGCTTGGAGCAGAGAGAAGGGAATATGGGCAGAGACCCTGCAGAGGTGTGGAGGTCTCTGACTAGAGACTGTAGTCAGTCAGTTTGCAGGTGAGGGTGTAAAAGAAGGCCAGAGATAGAAAGTGGGGACCAATCGTGATGCCTGGAGCATCACATTAGTTTGAATCCTGCCTGGTAGACAAAAGGGAGCTCTAAGTAAGGTTCTGAGAAAAGCCACGCTCGAGTCAGACACTAAGGGAAAAGCTTGTGGGGAGCTCTGGGGCAGCTGCCCTGGAGCAGAGGAGATGGGCACAGGGTTTGAACTACTGTGTATCTGTGAGGGTGGTACCCTTCTTTAATTAAATGTTAAACTTCACACTTTCTCGGGCCTGGAGAAAAAGCTCAGTGGGTAAAGAGTTTGACACACAAACATCAGGACCTTAGTTCAAGCCCTTATTAAAAAAAAAAAAAAAAAAAAAAAGCCAGGCACAGTGATACGCACAATTGTAATCCCAACTCAGAAGTACAGACATGCAGACTGCTGGGCCTTACCATCCAATCAAGTAACCAACCATACTTGGAGAGTTCCAGGCCAGTAAGAAATCCCTTCTCAAAACCAAGATGGATAGCCCTTGAGGAAAAACACCCTGCACATGCACCTAGGCACACCTGCACATGTTACATACATACATAGACACATGCACTCATGCATATACAAAGGAACAGATTTCTGGAAATAATTATATAATGACACTTCAATAACTAAGTAATTCTACTTGTGCAACATCTCCCCGCCACCTGCTGGGCTCTGTCTGAAGCTCTGAACGTAACAGAGTATGCACTTAGGGTGGCACAACCCTTCCTTACAGGCAGCAGGAGTCATAGAAACAGTCAAGGCAATATGATTTCAACCCAAAAAGCAACCCCAGGAGAGTAAGCCGTACCCTTCCTCAGTACAGGGCCCTTCCAGAAAGCAGGGCCCCCCATAGCTATGGAGGCACCAGCAGCGTGACACCTTCTGGTCTCCAACAGCTGCCCAAACTCAACCCAACCCACCTTTCAGGGCTAAACAAGACAAGCTGCTGCTATTGTCTACTTCAGGCTGACTTCGTTGTTCCTAAATATAGCATCTGAGCACAGAGGGGTCCTATGCCAGGGTGGTCTAGACAGGCTTCCCCACAGCTGGCCCGCAACCAGGGTCTCTCACGAGTCCTCCAATGGCTCACTCATTCTATGGCACCACACATGTGATGCCCTCCAGCCTTCCTTCTTTTTGTTATATCTTTGCGGCTTTTTACTAAAACATTTTCTAAACCCACTGCAGGCCAAAGTATTTTTCGACTTGAATTTTCCCACTTCTGATATGAATCACTTTCTAGAAGCCTTCTCTTCTTGGGGTATCACCTCCTTCACTGCAGATCAAGAAACAATTCAGGAGGTTGAACAGGTTGCCCAAGGCTTCAAAGCTCATCAGAATTAAACCCATCTATGTCCATATCCATTTGATTTCTCTACGCAATTCCCTCTCTCATTGCACAGAGAATGAATATAATATTCAACATGTCTCACAAGGATTACAAGTCATGCATTACATTAAAATCATTTCCTATTCATATTAACCACAAATCAAAGACAGTCACAAAAAGGAGGCTAGCTTGAAGGTAAAGCAAAATGATTACTGAGGTGCTAAGCCATGCCCCTCTCATCTCTCATGAGCAATTTGTTCAAAAAAAGTGACCCAGAAGATCCCTAGGCTTTTTCCTAAGGCCTTTAGCCTTGTCTGACTCTATACTTGTTATGAACGCCCAGCCTGCCGGTTCCCGGCTGGCGGCCCGTCACATCAGCTTGTGTCTCACATAATCCTTTCCTGCCGGCTGACTGCTTCCACCCAACCCTGCCTGTCTGACTATTACTGAGCTCCTTCTGAGCACTGCCAAGGGTAACCTCAACCAACCAAAACCCCATGCCCCCAAAGCTGACACCATGATAGGGTAGGGGAAGCATTAGTCTATGGAAGTGACTGAATCAGGACAGGCAAAGAGACAGAAAAGATGAAACATTGAGCCTCTTAGATCAGGTACTGCTCCCTGGCCCCAGCTGTGTCCTGGGGGCTCGCCTGCCAGGCCCTTCCCTAAGCTCTGTCCCAATGGATTTAGTTTATTCCATTTAATAAGCTCAGGAATGCAACCAGTTGAGACACCCAGTGTTTGCTTTGGCATCATTGAACTGAACTGTGTCCCAGGCTCTGCTCATCCACCTGCAGGATAACACACTTCAGCCCTCAGACAGCATCCACTGGCAATAAGCAACAAATGCTCAGAGCAGGCTCACACCCTATGTTGAAGATGCTCTAAAGTAGATTAGACAGCCATCAGGGCTGCCCTGTAGAGATGCTACAGACCTCAGCCGGTATCTGAGGAAGTTTCTTTTTCAGTCTGGTGGTGATCCCCACAAACCTGGAGGAAGGTCAAGGATACTACTCTCCTCTCCTGGGCTCCACTAGACAGTCCTGGGCAGAGCCACCTTCCTCTGAAGTTCACATGCCAATCTGAAGGTTTGTTCAGAAAGCACTGGCTGGGCACCTGCTGTGCTCTGAGCTGAAACCATTGCTCTCAGTCTGGGATTGACAGGAGGTAATAGAGGCATGGAAATGGGGCCGGAATTCCTTAACCCAACTCAGTATCTGGTCATCATTTCATCTTAGTCAATGCTTTACATGCATAAGAAAAGAGAAGGAAAAAATGGTATTAGGATGGTTTTAGAACATCCATAAAGTGGATCAAGAACCCAGAGGCAGGGAGGCTACTGGGTTTGAATGGAAGCAAGTGAATTTGCACCATAGAGGGCGAGCAGCAGGGCTAGAGAAGTAGATAGGGACATATTGGGCCATCAAGGCAAACGAAGAAAAGTGGCCCCTCTTCAGGCAGCTGAGAGTGATGAGGGGCATGAGCCAGAACCTTGCATGCCTCTTTCTTCTTTGTTATTTTTTTAAATGTTATTTATTTATTTTTGTATGCGTATGAATGTACTGTCTGCATGTAGGTTTGTGCACCCGTGTTGTGCAATGCCACGGAGGTCAGAAGAGGGTGTCAGATTCCCCTGGAATTGGAGTTAAAGATGGTTCTTAGCCACCATGTAGGTGCTGGGGATCAAACCCAGGTCCTCTGCAAGAGCAGTCGGCGCTCTTAACCCCTAGGCCATCTCTGCAACCCCATCTTTCTTGTTATTTTTATTTACTTATTGTTTTAATTTAACTGAATGAGTGTTTTTCCTACATGTATGTAAGTGCACCATGTTCATGCAGTGCCTGCAGAGGCTAGAACAGGATGTCAGATCCCCTGGAACTAGAGTTACAGATGGTTGTTAGCTGCCATGTGGGTGCTGGGAACTAAACTTAGGTCTTCTGCAAGAGCAGCCTATGCTCTGAGCTGCTGAGCATCTCTCAAGCCTCCCCTCTTTGTTTATTTTGTCTCCCCCACTAGATCATAAACTCTGCAAGCTTTATCTGCTTTGTTCATTGCTGATTCCAAAATGCCTAGGGCAGAAGAAGCTTCAGTCATGGAAGCCCAATCAATATTTAGCGAAGAATGAATAAGCAAGAGAATTATTTCCTTGCTTGAGTAGTGGGCTTCTTAGGAACTCATTTTTGTTAATACTGGTCCTGATGTTGATACACTTAAAATCTGAAAATAAAAAAACTCAAGTATCTTGTCCTTTTTTTTTTTCATACCATGCCCTCAAGTCAGCCTCCAGTGAGCTGGTCATCCTAGGGAAATGAGTTCTGGGCTCTTTCTTTGACACTGGAGTTTCAACACAGCCACCTCCACATGCAAGATCCCTAATAGGACCAGGAGCTAGAGAGATGGTTCAGCTGGCTGTTCTTGCAGAAGACCCAGGTTCAGTTCCCAGCACCCACATGGCAGCTAATGACAACCTGTAACTCCAATTCCAGGGGATATAGTGCCCTCTTCTGGCCTCTGTGGGCATTACAGATACACAGTACACTTACATGCAGGTAGAACACTCCTCATACACATAAAACAAAAATAAATAAAAATGTTTAAATCCTTAGTGGAAACTAGACCAAACCAGTCCAGAAAAAATAGTGATGAAAGGGACCAATTACTGGGAAATTAGTTCAGAGTTCGAGTCTCAAACCTGAATCATGTGGTCCAGAGGAAGAAAGCCAAGGGTAGGAGCTTCCCTTTAGGATCCTCCCTTCATAATAAACCATCCCATTACCCATACCCTTGACTCACATGACACTCAAGATCCATACACACTTGGCCTTCCTTGTTTCTCAAATTTCGAGTAGCTCATGTGGCCCCCAGAGCTCTCTGTCCCCTCTGATCAACCCGTGGTGTCTGTGCACCCTGCTGCACTGCTCCCCTTCCCATATGTCATCCATAATGTCTCTGCATGAAACTGATGCTGCAACCACATTGGAAAAGCCAGTGACCTAATGTGCCCTCAACTTTCTCTTCTCTGTCCTTTTCCATGGCAATTCCTTACACAGGAGGCACCTACTCTATCCAAACTAGCATCTAAGGATGTCAGTCAAGCCTCTGAAATTGTGAGTTGAAGCTATCTGGTTTTTTTATAAGTTTTTTTTAGGTCACAGACCCACAGACCCTAAAAAAAAAAAAGTTTTTTTAACTCAAGTGTCTTGTCTCAGAGATGTGGGGAGAGAGAGAGAGAGACAGACAGAGAGAGACAGAGAGAGACAGAGAGAGAGGAGAGAGGAGAGATGAGAGTCTTTCCTCTTTCCCAGCTCTCACAAGAGCCAAGTTTCCCACGCATCAGGCATTTCCAGATAGCAAACTTGAAGTGGAGAAGAATTACAACCAGGACTGACCATCGCAGGCTAACTAGGCCCATTGTTCCGGATGCTCCCATCCAGCAAGGCCTTTGGGACATTTTCTGCTCCAGCCAGAAGTAAAAGAAAACCTAATTTCTCTAAGTACGATAGAGTGAGGTCAGCCAACTTTGAACCCATTTCCCTGGTACACCATCTTCCTTCTCCCTCCTTTCTCACAAGGGTCCTTAAAAGAACTAACTCTGTTCTCTCTGAGTGAGTTGAACATTGGCGTAAAGACCCTCAGAAGCTAAACATGGTGGTGCACGCCTATAATCCCAGCACTCAGGAGGTAGAGGCAGATTTCTGTAAGTTTGAGACCAGCCTGATCTGCACAGTGAGCTCCAGGCCAGCTGGGGTTAGAGCAAGACTCTGTCTCAAAAAGAAAGGACCAGGCCGGGCGTGGTGGCACACGCCTTTAATCCTAGCACTTGGGAGGCAGAGGCAGGAGGATCTTTGTGAGTTCAAGGCCAGCCTGGTCTACAGAGTGAGTTCCAGGACATCTGGGGCTACAGGAAGACCCTGTCTCAAAAAGACCAAAAAAAAAAAAGAAAGAAAGAAAGAAAGGACCAGTGATATCTGACTCCTATATGCAAATTCCAAGCTGTAGTGTTTGTAGATGGCCGTGCGTGGCTCCATATCACCCACAGGGCTTTTAAACTATGAAAGAGGAATGGCTTGCCAAGAGTCACCCACCAGGTAAATGACAGAGCTAGAAGAAGGAC
>VZQC01004737.1:922164-999664 GCA_009823505.1 Rhizomys pruinosus | reverse complement strand
CCCTTCCCTCTGTCTCTTCCCAGCCAGCTTCCCCTTCGCCACGCCCTCTCTTTCTTCCTTTCTGCTCTCTGTCCTTCCACCTGCTTTCTAGGCTCTCCTCTCCTCCCTCCCCCTACCATTTCCTTCCTTCCCTCTCCTCTCTTCCCTTTTCCTCTCCTCAGGTAAGATGCTTAGTCACAGTGCCCCCCAAGGGCCAGAGGCAGCAGGAGTCCCTTCTCTGTTCTGAGGTGGGGTGACCGGCAGCCCTGGCTGGCCTTGGGCTAAAGAGCAGTATGCTTTCTGCTGCTTTTCAGAAAGCCTCAGAGGGCACAGGCCCTGAGGACGGATGTGCCGGAAGGAAGGCTCTTCTTATGTAATTTTTTTTTAATCATAACATGTAAGTGTCGTAGTGGAAATATCTGCATGTGCAAAAGGCATGGGAGTGTAGTGGAGTCAGGATCGCCCAAGGAGAAACCGGACAAAAAGTTAAAATTTAGAACTTTAAAGGAAACCATTTGTACAAGTTTAGCAAGTGCTTGGACAGCAGCCTCTCTTGAAAATATGAAAGCCATTGTGTGCGGGTCCAGGTTTGGGGTCCTTATAAAGGCACAACCTTGAGAATTTCCTGCTCCATGAAGCATTATCTTATCAGAAAGCAAAAAGCAAGAAACAAGTCACAGACGCATACACAGCATACATAGGTTAGTTATGATACCATCATACAATGTGAGGAATAACAGACCAGGCAGTTCTGAGACCATCCTTTCCTGGTTGTTCATCAAGACCTGAGTGCTGACACAGGGTCCTGCTCCAGGCATCCATCCTGTGGTATATGACCCTATGCTGGGAATAAGTTCTCTGATTTCTAGCTGCCCCCCCCCTTTGAAATAGTAGCCTGATCAGAAATTAATTTAAGCTAGAATTTACTTGGTTCCCACAGGAGTATTGGGGGGAATGTGATTCTGTGGGGTGGGAGGGAAGGTTTATCGGAGGAGAGGGTGGCCATATAGTACATTGTCCAATTTGGGACATATTTGAGAGCAGTGATTTCACCAGAGCAGAACAAACAGACCAGAACTGCCCCCAGCAAATGAAGATGCAGGGCCAGTCTAGCTCTGAAGATGGCATATGCAAGCAGTCAGGGAAATTACAGACTGTGTGCAGTAAAAGGGGAGATCCAGAGAAGGAAATTTGGAAAGTCGGTTGAGAGAAAGTCTGTCTGTTGGTTGTTTGTGGCAGGGCCTCTCTGTAGCTCGAGGGCCTGGAGTCTCCATCTTCCTGCCTCAGCCTCCTGAGTGCTGAGGTCCCAACCATGTTCCAGACTAACTGAAAGTTCATCTTTTAAAGATGCCAAGAGAGTTCTGTTTTTATTCCTTAGGGAGTATTACAAAAGAAATAATTGCCATCACATCAACAGTACAAGAAAGTGACACAGAAACAGCCTATAATCTGGTCAACAGATTCTATGGTACTAGGAAGAAATTCACCCTGTGAACTAAAGTTAGAAGAATTGTTTCTTATGAAAAGAGCAGGTCTACCCCAAAATACCAATCAACATTACATTCAATAGAAACACTGCAGCTGTTCCCATCAAAATAGGAATGATGACAAGAATATCTCTATTCTCCTGTGATTAAGCATTGTTTGGGAGCAACTTGCAGCAAGGGAAAGAAACAAATAAGAACAAAATTATCAAAGAGGATGTGACAAAATTTCACTCATTGTCAGGCAGTATAAATTCCTACCTGGAAAAATCTGTTAAGAGTTTAGCAAAATGATTGCTATAAAATGGTTATATAGGGGCTGGCTCAGCTGTTAAGAATGCTGACTGCTCTTGCAGAGGACCCGTGTTCCATTCCCAGCACCCACATGGCAGCTAAGAACCATCTTTAACTCCAGTTCCAGGGGAATCTAACATCATCTTCTGATCTCCGCAGCATTGCACGAGATGGGTGCACCAACCTACATGCAGACAGTACACTCATACACATAAAAAAATAAATAAATAAAAGATTTTTTAAATGGTTATATAAATATCAACATTCTTTTCTAACATGTATTGATTTATTCTCTGTGTATCCATGAGCACGTGTGTGTATGCTAAAGTGTATAGAAATCAGAGGGCAGCTTGCAAGAGTCAGTTCTCTCCTTCCAATATGTAGGTCCCAGGAACTGGATTCACATTGTCTGATTTAGTGCCAGTACCTCTACCCATTGGGCCGAGCCATCTCTCACCAGTTAAAAATAGCATTTTTGAAAAATTTTTAAAGATTTTTTTAATTTTATGTGTGTATGCCCCCATGTGTGGGGGCTCCCATGGAGACCAGAAGGGGCAGCAGATCTCCTGGAGGTGGAGTTACAGCTGCTTCATGTGGGTGCTAGAAACCAAATTCCAGCCTCCAGAAGACCAGCAAGCACTTCTAATGGCTTTGTTTGTTTGTTTGTTTATTTGTTTGTTTTTGACACAGGGTCTCTGTATGCAGCCTTAGTTGATCTGGAACTTTGTAAACCAGGCTGGCTTCACAGACATCTACCTCCATTTGCCTTCTGAGTACTGGACTTAAAGAAGTATGCCACCGGGCTGGAGAGATGGCCTAGTGGTTAAGAGTGCCGACCACTCTTACAGAGGACCCGGGTTCGATCCCTAGCACCCACATGGCGGCCGAANAAAAGAAAGAAAGAAAGAAAGGACCAGTGATATCTGACTCCTATATGCAAATTCCAAGCTGTAGTGTTTGTAGATGGCCGTGCGTGGCTCCATATCACCCACAGGGCTTTTAAACTATGAAAGAGGAATGGCTTGCCAAGAGTCACCCACCAGGTAAATGACAGAGCTAGAAGAAGGACATTAGTCTTGTGACTCTTCAGTTCAAACTGGATCCTCAGTGACATACCACCATGCACGAATTTAATTAAGTGCCAAGTTCCTCTAATGCCTTTCACCACATTCACAATGAAAAGCAATGTTTTCCAATGATCTTCATGAGCCCTAAAGAAATCTAAAAGCGAAAGTATCCAGCCATTTCCAGGCCCTGTGTCATGTGGCTTTCGAAGTCCATATGTGACAAGGAGGCATCAATTCTAGAAACAATTCTCTAGACAATGTCTCCCAGGAGAGTTCTTGCTCTAATGATAATTATCTGAATAATTGCCACATCTCCAAGTCTCAGTCAAGGAGAACTGGGGCTTTTTAGCAGAGCAGAGATTATTCACCTCCAGCTGAGCAGCCTCATTTTCGTGTAGGGGAAGGTGGCTCAAATTGATCTTGTTTCAATGCTCGTACACTTTCCACAATGTTTTCCACACAATAATGTGATCATGAGGAGCATCAGAAACCCAGGTAAGAGAGCCAGGGAGGAAGCACAGGCTTGTATTCCTGCCCTGCCTGCTTTGTCCTGGTCACATCAGAGTTGCCCAGAAGAGGAAACACTCCTGCAGGTCACAGAGCTGCCTTCAGTGCTGCAAACCTATCTGTATTTAAACAAAAGCATCCTGGTTATCAAAAAGGTGAAACAGAAAAAAAAAACCTAATAAGAAAAATAAGGTTCAGTCCAGGCTCCAAACACTCACACAGCCCATGCACATACCCAAGGCATGAGGAGTGTGAGCCAGCCCACTCTTCTCAGCACATCTTCAAAGATATTTGAAAACTCCAGAGTGGATTTAAAAATTCCTATTCTTTGATTCTATAATCTCCAGGCTTGGTGACCCCTCCCAAAGAAAGGGCAGAAAGTAGAAAGAATTACTTAAGAGCTAGAATTACTCACGTGGCCCCAGGAAGAATCAGTTAAATAGAGGGTGCAACACCTGTCCTGAGTAAAGGGGAAATATGGGCCCAATTCACCACATAGTGTGTAGATATTCTTTCGGCAGAAGCACTTAAAAGCAGTTACCTGACAGCCTTGACCCCTGCTGTTTCTCACAGACACATGAAAGTCTGGACTGTCCTTTGATATCTCAGGAAAGAACTTTGATCTGGATTTTAGCCTGAGGTTCCCTTGTCCCAATTACCTGCCCCAGCCTCCAATTGTGTGTACATGTCCTGGCCCATGCCTGGGTTAGTATAAAAGCCTCGAGTTCCAACATTAAAATTGAGTCTGTTTGGGCTTTCTCTGAGTCTATGTCTGTATATCTGTCCTTGTCTTTCCTTGTTTTTCTATTCAGTAGGATAAAATCTCTTGTGGTCTCCTCCTCTCTCCTTGCCAGAAACTAAGTCTAGAGGCTGTCTGCCTGCAGGCAGGAGGCAGCCTTGAAGCTTGCAGGGAGAGAACAGCATGTGGATGTCAGCCGAGCGCTTGTATGAAGGACTACTCAGACAACAGTAAACTCCGACAATAGTGCAGCGGTTTGAAAACATGTCTACAAATTCTTCCCTCTTCAGGAGGTAGAACTCCCCCCTATTCCCCTGAAGCTGAGTGGGTCTTTGTAGCTGTCTTGATGGGTGACTGTCTTGTGGTGGGAGTGACCCAGTGCTCTCATCCCCTTACCTCAGCAGCCTCAACCCTTTTAACATGACCTCACCCCTATAAACAGGGCAGGCACCTTCTAGTGTCCTCCCCCTGTCCCCCAGCCCAGTCCCTGTCTGGTCCTGAATCTTTTAGCTCGGGAACATTTCAGTTTGAAACCTCTGGCTTCAGACACAATGAGGTTCTTCAGTGTGGAAATGCATTTGTGTTCTTGGCCCTGGCATTCCCTGCCAGCTGGCCCTACCCTTTCGTACAGTGTTGAGAACTCACTGCAGCATTATTGCTGGAGGGGCGCAGTCGGGGAAAGCTGGGTATGTGACTGCCGTGGTCTCTTCTAACTTCACCTACCAAAGCTAGTCTCTAGCTTCCGACTGCTCACTTCCTCCGGTAGCTGGCTTAGAGGTATTGACAGCATGTCTGTGCTAGTTTGCTGTCTGTTACTGTGATAAAAGGCCACGGCCGAAAGCAGCTTGAGGAGGAAACAGTTTATTTCGTCTCACAGGTTACAGCCCATCCTCAAGGGAAGCCAACGCAGGAACCTGGAGGCAGGAGCTCAGGCAGAGGCCACAGAAGGGAGCTGCTACTAGCTTGCTCGCTCTCAGGCTTCCTCAGCTATTTCTCTTCTGCAGCCCAGGCTCACCTCCCTAGGGATGGCATCCCCCACAGTGGGCTGGGCACTCCTGTATCAACTAAGGAAATGCCCACAGACAGGACCACAGGCCAACAGGAGCTGGGAAGTTCTTCCGCTGTGGCTCCCTCTTCCCAGGTGACTCTAGTTTGAAGGGCACTTACAGAAAACATTATCCTTGAGGTAATAAAGACTCTGTAATGGACTGAACTGTGACCTGTAAAAACTGCAACGAAGGCCAGGTGTGATGGCGTATGCCTTTATTCCCAGCACTCATGAAGCACAGAAATCCATGTGTTCGAGGCCAGCTTTGTTTCCATAGTGAATCCCTTCCCAGGGCTACATAGTAAAAACTGGTCTCAAAAAAACAAAACAAAACAAAAACGGGCATAATGGTGCATGTCTTTAATCCTAGCAGTCAGGAGGGTATCTGTGAGTTTGAGGACAGCCTGGTCTACATAGCAAGTTCCAAGACAGCGGGAACTACAGGGAGACCCTGTCTAAACCTCTGCCTCCCAAGGATCAGGGATCACCGTAAAAGAGAAGGTAGAAAGATTGTGAGAGCCAGAGGGTTNGAGAACTCCAGTTCCAGGGGAATCTGACACCGTCTTCTGACCTCCGCGGCATTGCACGACACGGGTGCACAAACTTGCATGCAGACAGTACATTCATACACATACAGAAATAAATTTTAAAAAATTGTTAAAAAAAAGAAGTATGCCACCACACCCAGCTCAATAACATTCTTTTATTTATTTATTTATTTTTATTTTGTGTCTGAGTGGTTTGCCTACATGTATAAGTGGTTTGCCTACATGTATGTTAAGTGTACCATATATGTGCAATACAAATGGAAGCAGGAAGAGGGTATCAGATGCCCTGGAACTGGAGTTAAGGACAGTTGTTAGCCACCATATCAGTGCTGGGAACCTAACCCAGATCCCCTGCAAGAACAACCAGTGATCTTAACCATTGAGTGATCTTTCCAGCCCTCCAGTAACATCCTTAAATGCCATCTATAAGCAGAAAATATAGGAAAACCAAACTACATATTTTATATGAATATATACAATATGTCCACACACATTCATGTGTGTGTATATTTGAAAATAAACATAATGTGTAAAACCTATAGAGAAAAATGCTAACATTCATTGAGAAACACATGCAGGAGCTGAAAGGTAGAGGGGGGAAGGCAGGATGAGTCTTTAATTCAGACAAGGTTCATAGGGGTTTGGAGTAATTCTTCCTCCACAATTATCTTTTATCTCCCTCATCAGTCACATACAGACAGGTGGAGCTGGATTCTAAACAGCTCAAAAGCAACAAGAGATTGAGGCTACCTCAATCTGCAGGCCCTGGGATAGAGTGGCAGACTAACCACATATTTAACATTTGAAAATTGATTTTTAACATCTAATATGGCCACTGGTAGTGGTCCTTACGTAAAACTCTGGTTCACCAAAATCACCCAGAGTCTTTAGACAGTTCCACAATGTGGGATCTCACAGTCACAGTGGATGTGAGTGTCACGAATACCACACTCGAACACAGCCAGCCCACCTGACTCATGGTCAACTCCATCACTCTTCCAGATCATAAGGCAGCTGCATTCCACCAGAGAACTGTGAGTGTAAAACAACTTCAAAACACCTTCTAGTTTCTCCATTTTGCTGGGCCTCTGCTGGCCTCAGCAGACCTCACTAAGGTTAAAACAAGTAGAGGCCAAGATTCTAACACTGACAGTTAATGGGTCGTCAATCAAGGGACATGAATGAAGGAGCCGAATGGAAGCCAAGAGACAATTCCCCCTGAAAGAAAAGGATGTTCGTGAAGAGAAGCCACTCCAGACCCGGCTACTTGATATAATAGGCTCGGTGGATTAGAGTTTGCTGGAAGAACTTTTCATCTCAATTTAATCATGGCTTATAAGATGACAGCCACGGGGATGTTTGGGGGCAACTGGAAACCAATTGCACAACTCCAGCTGAGTTGATTAGAGATGTTTGACACCCAGAAGGAGGTGAGACTCACTAATTAAACTTGACAGCAGCTTGGATGAGGCTCTGGAAGGCAAAAGCCCCTCCTTTGCAAACACCCTGAGGTTGCAGGTTGCAGGTTGCATAAACTCCAGGAAGAAGCTCTTCCTTGTGTGGAAGTAGAGCATTGTGGTCTGTGCCTCAGCTCTGACCTAACCTGACCTGGGATCTTGTCCCACTCCCTCCCCTTGCCGTCTGTCTCTGGGAGCTATTTGAGCTCTGAGTGTCTATTCAATCACTCACCTGAGTCTCTCACTGAATCAACAGAATGGTTAAGAATGCTCCTATCTGTAAAGTGCTCAGAGAAGATTTAGTATCAGAGGTTAACCAGTGTTATTATCTCAGTCTGGGACATTGGGTGACTAACATCTTACCCATCAGGGTCCCACTGAAAACAGACAGTATAGTCACATTAGGATAATCTAAGGAGGAGTCATTCATAAATGGACTACTTGTGAAGGAAGGGTTAAACTTTAAAAAGCCCTAAAGATAGACCTGTGACTCATGGTCACAACAGCAGAGCTGTCCCCATCCTTAAGTCTAGGGCCAGAGGGAGGAAGGCATCTTCTGACAGAACCCAGGAGATATCATGTCAATAAGGCCAGATTACAGGGAACAGTGACCATGGGCATCCCCACATAGTGAGCACTGTAAGTGGAGCCAGGAGAATTAACACCCTGACCTCCCTCTATTTTAGCTAGAGCCACCCACTCACCCAACAAAAGGCTCAAGAAAGATGAGCCTGGCCATCCAGATCAACTTCAGGGGCAGAAAGCTGTGTGGAGGGCAGTGATGGTGGGTGTAAAGGAACAGAAAGACTAATATGTTCTATGTGCTGGGACAGAAGTAAAGTCCCGCCTATAGTGTCTCAAGAAGCCACTTGCAACAGTGTGCAGGATTGCAGGCACTTGGCTTGAGAGCACTGACTAAGAGAGTCTAGTCAGCCACAGGCCAAGATTCAGCCACTCACACCAGCCAAGGTAGTGAGAATCCACAGAAGAGTGCCTCCCACACAGAGGGTGCACTCAGTGGATGGATACTGAATACATGAACAAAATAACTCACCAGAGTGAGTAACAGTGTCAGTGAGTGAGAACCAGCCTCCACATCCAGTGTAGACAGCAGATAGTTTGATGGCAGCTGTGGCCAGAGAGGAAGGACAGTAGCATGTAACCTGGGCACCATGTTCGCTGAAGTGGAGGGAGCTGGGCCGGGGTCACTCTCTTCTGGATAGGAATACAGAATGTCCAGGCTTCCCTGGCTCTCCTTGGACCCAACAGCAAAGAGAAGCATGACATTCGAAAGCCTGATGGTTTCCTAAGTATCCATGGACCCCTCATACAGAAGGCTGGTGGGGAGGGTGAAGCAGGAAAGTGGTGGCAGTGTGGGGGGGGGGCGTTGTGGATGCACTCTGTTCCACCACGGGTGTGCCTCTGTGTTACTGTTCAGGGAGGGAGTCCGGAAAGCTGCCAGTCAGAAGGCCCTGGAGAAAGCCAAGAGGAGGTGTGGATGGGCTTCCACATGAGTGGACTCCCAAGCCTAGTGATGGATCGGAGCAGGGTGTGGGCCAGGCAGAGTCAGGGTGAGATCCTGTCACCAGGAAATGAGAAATTTAAACAGCAATCAGACAACACCACCCACTCCAACAGGGCATGATATCTCCTGAGGTGCTGCGTGTCATCTTCAGAAGCCTGCTCCCCTTCAGTCCTGTGGGTACCACATGTGACCGCTGCAAGACAATTAAAAGACCAGCAGTTAAGAGCCCAGTGTAGGGGCTGGAGAGCCTGCCTGGCAATTCAGAGCACTGGCTGCTCTTGCAGCGGACCAGATTCAGTTCCAAACACCTACAAGCCCAACAGCCATCCCTAACTCCAGTTCCAGAGGATCTGACCATGTCTTCTAGCTGTACAGATGCACTTTCATACATACAGGCGAAGCACTCATACACATACAATACAAATAATTTTCTTAAAATTCTTGCACACAGTTACTGGTTTCTGGGAAAGGCAGAGCCATTTTCTTCAGTGGGGTAGCTACTGGTAGGTGCCCGTGCTCCAGTAAGCATACCTCACCATGCCCCATAAACAACCCTAACGACATTCACTGGCTCACAAATCAAAAAAGAAGAAAGCCTGAGGGCTGGAGAGCTGGCCCAGCAGTTAGGAGCATTGGCTGTTCTAGCAGAGCACCCAGGTTCCGTTCCCAGAAACTTTATGATAACTTTATGATAACCTGAGGGCTAGAGAGCTGGCCCAGCAGTTAGGAGCACTGGCTGTTCTAGCAGAGCACCCAGGTTCCGTTCCCAGAAACTTTATGATAACTTTATGATAACCTGAGGGCTAGAGAGCTGGCCCAGCAGTTAGGAGCACTGGCTGTTCTAGCAGAGCACCCAGGTTCCGTTCCCAGAAACTTTATGATAACTTTATGATAACCCGAGGGCTGGAGAGCTGGCCCAGCAGTTAGGAGCACTGGTTGTTCTAGCAGAGCACCCAGGTTCCATTCCCAGAAACTTTGTGATAACTTTATGATAACCCGAGGGCTAGAGAGCTGGCCCAGCAGTTAGGAGCACTGGCTGTTCTAGCAGAGCACCCAGGTTCCGTTCCCAGAAACTTCATGTTAACTAACAACTGTCACTCCTGATCCAGGAGATCCAATGCCCTCTTCTGGCATCTATGGATACTGCACATGCAGGCAAAATGGAAAATAAAAATAAGTAAAAGACATGAAAATAGAAGGGGGCTATTTGTAAAAAAGGGCATCATCAGCATGAGTGGGAAGAAGAAAAGAGTTGTAACGAGAGTGAGTATGATTACAGTACGTACACACAGGTCCGAACATGTCATAACAAACCCGTTATCATGCAGAATTAATATATGCCAATATTTTAAAACTACATGGAAAAAAACCTTAAAGAAAACAACACACATACACACACAGCACAAAACAGCTATCAACACATTTTCTGATACACAGCAACTCACTTCACATTTCTGATCCTCAAATTCTGCAACTGTGTAATCATACTCACCCTAGGGCCCAGAGCTATTGTGGGGTTGAAATGCACTATCTTGATGAAGTACCTGGGCTTCCTCTTCCACCTCTACAACCCTGCTCCGTGCTCTGCAGGAAGAGCCAGACTGGTCACATGTAGCAATTGGAGTTTTAAGTGTGAGAAATTGAGCGAAGCCAGGGACATCCAGCCCCTTGCTATGCCTGCACAACAGAGCCCTGTCAGTTGTGAATTCCAGTCTTTGCAGTTCCCCAGAGATCATAGACTATGAGGCAAAAGAGAGGTTTGTATATAGGGCTCAGCTACCTAGCCCTGGCCCTTCCCTGATGGTACAGGCTGTGGGGACCAACCAGCGTTGTTGGTCCTGGTCCCAGGGATTTGGATTTTTGTTTTTCTTTGATTTCCTTAGCATTTCTCAGCATCAGTGATGAACAGGGAACAATTGTCAATGTGAGCAGGCTGAGCTGTTTGGATGGGGGACACTTTCAAGGAAATCCCTATGCTTAGATCACATCAGGCCAGCTAATGTGATCCATGCTGGGACACACAACACTGCTTAAAGTTCCGAGGATTTCACAGAACCCCCAACCCCAGCCTGACCTCACCTATGCCTCCCCTCATCTGCAGCTAGAGACAATGAACTGCAGTGAGAGAAATCACACTGATTAGTGGCGTCGCCAAGGGAACATTTCCCCCTAACCCTCCTCTTCAGGCCTCTTGATGCTCTGTTCTGTGTGAGGACATGAGGATTAAGACTCCAACCTCACAGCTCTCTATCCAGGAAAGCATAACCTGGCTGGCTAGAAGCCTCCACCTGTCTAAACCCGGAGACTGGGAGCTTCCCGCGCCGGCCAGAGCCCTCTCTCGCCACCAGGGGGCGCGCGCGCCGTGCGTTAGACTGGAAAGCTGGGACACCTTGAAAGAGGGCCATCTCACTCTAACCTGCAAATTACAGATGGGGAAA
This sequence comes from Rhizomys pruinosus, assembly GCA_009823505.1. Lineage (NCBI taxonomy): Eukaryota > Metazoa > Chordata > Mammalia > Rodentia > Spalacidae > Rhizomys > Rhizomys pruinosus. The sequence goes on along the minus strand of VZQC01004737.1, from coordinate 988,578 downwards.
CTGAGGCCAGAAAAAAGTCAAGGATTCATCAGAGTCATCATGGGAAATTTTCTTTCTCTGTGTTCTTTAGCCCCCATATAAGGCTTTTGGGGTTTTCTGTATTTTTGAGACTGGGTCTCCCTTTAGTCCCAGCTGTCCTGGACCTCCCCTGTAGACCAGGCTGCCTCGAACACACAGGGATCTGCCTGCCTCCCGCAGGAGGCACCAGCATCTGACTGCATGCTGCCTCCCTCTGCACCCCGCCCTCCCTCCATCTTGCAGAACCTTACCTTCCTGCATTTTTCCTTTCTCCTTTCTTTCCTTGCTCTAGAGAAGATTGCCAACCTCAACCAGGAGCCTCCTTCTGATCTTAGCACTGGGTCTCCTCCTCTTGCAGGAACGCATCCAGGAGGTCTCCAGAGAGGTCTTTACATCCCTACATCCCTGAGCCCACAGCCTACTCCTGACTCTCCCTCCCTTCAACGTCCCAGCTCAGCAGGAAGAAGTCAGAGCAGAGTCGTAGCCCCCCAGACCCTAAAATTCTGGGATGTTAGGTCGGGCCGGGGTGAAAAGCCAAGATGGCATAAACCAGAAGGACCCTCCTTTCTTTTCCGGTCAGGCCAGATTCCCACGAGACCTCTGGACCTGAAACCCACCTCCAGATTTGAGTTCCTGACCTGGCTTAAGTGGCCAGATTCTAACATCACCATCTCCCCTCCCCTGCTGTAAAAGGCTCTCCCTGACTCCCAGATGCACACTTTCTCGTGGTCCTGGAGGACCATGGATTCACCTGAGAGAGAGCGTATTTCCTGGAATAAAACTTGGTTTACTTTTAATTCTGACTGATTTGGCCCTTTTTCTTAGCTTCGGATACCTCTTAGTTTCCTTAGCTGCCTGTGAACAGAAGAGTGCACTATGATAATGTGATGAGGCTCAAATGAAGAAATAATCGCAGATGTTCAAAAACACATAACCGGGAAAAAGCCTCATACAGCTACGAAGACCCAAGGCCAGACAAGACCCCAGAACGGAAGTCAAAAGGTTCATGTCCGCATCTGGGAGGGACAGTGCATCCTTCTCCTCCATCTTCTGGAGGCTTTATGTCTTTTCTTTGTCACTAGCATGTTTTTAGAGCTCTGGTCAGCTATTGAAAGAGAAAAAGACAAGATATGTGATGACCACAGCCACTGGGAAGCAGGATTTTCAAATGTGCAGAATGGAAGGCCAACTCCCTCTGGGCCTTGTGCAAGCATCGTCACTTGGACAGGTCCCCTGGAGGGTGGGCTCAGCCCATTGGAAGCAGAAGCTGGGTGTGCTGCAGGATGCCACATTCCCTGTAGTGGATGCTACCATTGGCGCATGTTGATTTCAACCTTTCGTCCCTATGTGCGACCTGGAAGTTACTAGTGCTTACTTTACAGTCAGTGACCCAGATGACTCACTAAGCAGGTTAACAGGGCTGTGTGAGTCATCCTCCTGGCCAAGGCTGCCCCCTAACACCTCACCCAGCCCCCTACCAGAGAATGCCCTGACCTGTCATAGGACAACCTGCCTTGGGAGACATGTCAGAAGTGTCGGCCCTGCCACTACACGCGGATCCCTAGAATCCTCTCCTCCCCACCCCTGGACCCCTCATCCTCCCTCAGGTTTTCCAAACCCTTTGAGCCCCAAGGCTGAACAATGCATTATTATGTCAATGCACTCCCACCTGTAACCCTCAGCAAAACTCCTAAGTGAACCCTCTGTGAGAAACATGAAAATGGCCAGCAACCAAATGCACCCACCACTGGCTTCTAGACTGTCTGGACCCCCTCAGGGCTACACAGTGGAGCAGTTGGTCCCAAGCACTGACCCCCTAAGGCAGCTCTAAGCTAGCCAGCATTGTCCTATGGAGAGCTGGGGGCAGGAGGGAGCCAGGAGAGGGCTGGTGGTAGCTTTTGAAAGGTCTGTACCTTGAGGAATTCCATAAGAGCCTTCCACCTGGCATAGCCTCAGCTCTCCAGGGCCCTCAGCCCAGAAGCTTGCAGCTGGTTCCCAGGAGGAGGCATAGGAAAAGCGTGAGGACCCATTTCTTTGTTGTCACTGGAAGTTGCCGATGGCTTGAAACAGCATCCCCTGCTTTGGGGGGCCTGAGGTGGAGGACTGACCATGGCAGGTCCCAGAACCAGTGGGGTCCCAGGTGACCTTGAATAAGACTATCTGATGTGAAGTCCAAAGATGTGGGAATCTAGGGCACCTGTGCAGTTGGGGTTAGCCTGACCTCAGCCCAAATGATCAAGACAACACAGAATTTGCCCCAAGTGTGGCTTTTTGAGGTATTTATCTGTTTCCTTTTCCCTCTACTGTGACAGCCCTCTGGCATCCTCTTAAAATAGAATCTGACTCACAAGGTGGAGCACCCAGAGGACCTGCACACTAAAGGATCTCCTGGGTGGCACTAGTGCTGTTCTGGGCTGCAGAGTCAGACTGTACTGTGCTTCTACAGTTCCGAGACCTTTATTTTCCCTCCGAAGCCTGAGGAAGGCCAGGTCAGGTCAGCCAGGTATCATATGCAGGACCAGCATCAGTAACAGGAGCAAACGGACCGCTATTCTTTAAAAAGAATTTAAAGGTGGTCTGTGGTATGCTTGAAATAGTTTGATCTTCACAGCATCCCCGGAAGGTGATGCCAATCCCCTGTCCTGGAGAAACATGAGCAATCTGAAGGCAGAACTGGCCATGGAATGTTCACCCAGCAGCTCCGTTACCATGTGAGATGCACACTCACTGAAGGTAACCAGAACTGGCCATGGGATGTTCACCCAGCAGCTCTGTTACCATGTGAGAAGCACACTCACTGAAGGTAACCAGAACTGGCCACACTCAATAGGAAGACCACATGAGGTTCCAGGGGACTAGGGGTTTATCTGGGGTTTGATTCCACAAGCTTTGGAGAACTTCTCTGAAATGGGACAATAGAATAAGAAGAATAAAAGACAACAGAAATCATGGCAGATCTGGAACTATTTAATGACCAATAATGCTAAGGATCATAAAAATATAGGCTATTATTATTCAGAATTGGAAGCTGTGCCAAAGTTCAGCTGGTTTTCTGGCACAAGGAGCTGCTTTGAACTATAGGGTTAACTGCACCTCAAAATCCCACTTGCCTTTAAGGTGAGTCACCAACCAACAATAGATGAAAGGTGGTCTTTAAGAAAGAGTCATCGGAGACCTCCTATTTCCAATCTTCCTTTATCACTCACACAGTAAACCTTAGGAAACTTGATAAGCAAGGCTGGGGTTCAATATCTGGGTCAGAGTGCATTCACTTGGCATTTAAACAGAGGAGACTGCCTCATGTGCTGCTGGGACAAAGTACCACAAATCAAGTGGCTCAAAAGCACTAGGAGCTGATTCTCCTGGTTCTGGGGGGCAAAAGCCAAAGGCGAGTGGTCAGCAGGGCACGGCTACTCCACAGGAATTGATAAGAGTCCTTCCTTCCACCTCCTCCTCCCTCCTTCCTCTAGAAATTCCTTTTTTCCTCCATTTTTCTCTCCCTTCTCCCTTCCTCCTTTCCTCCTTCCTTCATTCCTTTCTTCCTTCTCCATCCCTTCTTTCTTCCTTCCTATGGAGACACTCTAGACACTACAAAAATGGCCGTTGATGAGAGACAGGGCTTGACTCCATCCAAAGAAACTTCCAAAGCTGTGACTTCTTCCCTTTCCTCCTGTCTCTGGAGTATGGCAGTTCCCTGGGGCTCTGGGCTCAGCTCGGATCCACACTCAGCTCCCTGCAAAGGATGATCTGGATACGGGGATGGGGTGTACACCCATTGGATGGTCTCATTACAGGGGTGGGGTTTATCGGCAGGAGCGGTAGCTGGATGCCCAGGTGCTGATCTCCACCTACATTTCATGTCTGAATGCCAGCTCGTTCTTCCCCCCTCCTCCTCTGCCCACTGCTGGGAGCTCCAGCAAGCACTCACACAAGGATGGGAAACAGTCCGCTCAGCTCTGGCTTCATGATCTTGTTCCACCTTCCAGGAGGGGTCTTCCTCTTGTAGTCCATGGGACAGGGCTTCTCAACTTCAGAGCTCCTGACATAGTGGGCTAAGAAATTCTGTTTTCAGCCTGGTCTACAGTGAGTTCCAGGACAGCTGGGGCTACAGGGAAACCCTGTCTCAAAAAAAAAAAAAAAAAAAAAAAAAAAAAAAAAAAAAAAAGAAAAGAAAGAAAAGAAATTCTGTGTTTGGAGATCTTCCCTATGTATTGGAGCATCTTTACCAGCATCTACTTTGGCCTTTATCCACAAAATACTTGGAGCAGCCCCCAAATTCTCAGTCTGTGATCATCAAAAAATGTTTCCCAAGCTTGGGAGATAGCACATTTGGTAAGTTCAACTTGCTGCCCATAGGTCAAGTGAGTTGCCTGAAGCCTTCCTCTTTGGATTGAGTCTCAGCCTACCAGACCTTGTACCTTCTCCCTGAAACATTTGGCCACATCTGGAGACATTGTTTGTAGATGTGTGTGTTTGTGTGTGTGTGTGTGTGTGTGTGTGTGTGTGTCTGTGTGTCTGTGTGTCTGTGTGTGGTGTGTATACATGCCTGTGTGGGTGCATGTTTGTATGGCCGGATAAGGAGTTAGGCCACAGGTCAACCTTGGATATCATGCCTCAAGTACTGTCCATTTTTTGAGTCAGGATCTCTCACTGAACCCAGAGCTTACCTGTTTGTTTAACTGACTGGATAGAAAGCCACAGGGGACAACCCCACCCCCACCCCCATTTCCAACTCCGCAGATGAGATTACAGGCAGGCGCTGCTACCTCTGGCTTTTACATGGGTGCTGGAGGATGAAGCCCAGGTCTTTACAACATGAGGTATTTTACAGGTGGCATGGTGACTGTTAAGTTATAAAAAGCATGAGAATCCCAATAAAAGGCACATGAGGCTTAGGTTACTACAGGAACATGCTTTACTTCCATGTGGGACTGCCAACGTGAGCCGTCCGCAGACACGTGGAACCGGACAGCATGGCAGGGGGCAGAGAGGGAGAGAGAGGCAGACAGAGACAGAGAGGGACAGAGAGTGGGGGGACAGAGAGAGCGAGATGGTGGCTGAGGTCCTCCCTTTATACCCATGGGGCGGGGCCTCAGGTAGAGGGGAAGGGGTTAGAGGATTGGCAGCTTCTGGAGGAAGTAGGCACCTGTGTGCTCCTTGGGATTCTGGGAAGCCTGGGCCTAACAGTGACCCTAGTGATTGACATGTGCTCTTAGCACTTCACTGTCTACTTAAACCTTAGCGGCGATGATGCTGCGGGCGTGTTTATTGTCATTCCCACTCTACAGATGAAGGCATTAAAGCTCAGAATGGTTGATGACTTACCCCAACATCACACAGCTAATAAGTTATCCTCTCAGAATCTGAGTTGGCTGCAAAGCCCATCTCCTTCTCACACAGGTTACTGTTTGACAGCTTGGAAAACTCTTAATTGGAACTTGTTCTGTGGATTTTACAGATGAGGAAATGGGTTCAGGGAAATGCATGGAGCTGCACACCAAAGAACAGGTAGGAAGGGACTTCATATGCAAGACTCGCTGGCGTTTTCTCCTAAGACCTGCAGCGCCCCCATCTTTACAAGCTGCTTCAAGTTATTTACAAAGACGTGGACCCTTTTGGATCACAGCCTACGAATGGAAATAATGCTTTGCCTTTGCCATCCATCTGTTGCTATGGCCTCTGTGTCCAATTAATTACCACTATTAATTTCCACTATTCCCTGCCTCGTTGCATTTCTTTTTTCATGCCCATGACTGGTCCTGGGGCCAAGCTGTAGTTTTCCGAAGGGGCAGCTGACCCCCTGCAAAGGCGTGTCCCAATACAGTGAGCCTGCTGGCAGCCAGCCCAACCTGGTATCAGGAGAAACCACCTAAAGTCCAGCCTCAGGGCTGCTCGGTGAGTTAAATCCCTGAGGCTATGTCTGGAATGGACTGGATGGAGATTCGTCCACTAGAGCCAGCCCTCAGCTCTTGGGGACCCGGGTGAGGGGGAAGCCCTGGGCAGTGAGACCCATAACTCCGCTCTAGCCTCGACTGCTACCGCTGCCACGCTGCTGCCTTCCACCCCCACAGGCTTCAGCTCCTGCCCCTAACCTGCACAGCCTACAGGCTTTATGTTGCTCTCTGGGCTCAGCAGCTTCTCTAGGCAGCTGCAGACCCCTGGAGGAACACATTCTTCTGTCCATCCCCACCTTCCTGCTGCCTCTTGATGTGGCTGGGGCGAGTGGATGCTGCAGAGGCATTAAGGTGAAAGAACAGTCCTGGGATTGGAGCTGGGCCTGATGGGTGCCCAAGGGTCGGGAACAGCCCGAGTGTCAAGGACGGTTGCCGAGGGAGGGGCTGGCAACTCGGCGGCCTCTTTGTCCATGCAGTAGAACTCTGTGGGTGAGACATCAGGCTGTAGTGTAGGAAGTTGTGTGAGGTACGGTACTCCAAAGCCAGGAAGAGCAGCAGAGGAACATAGAAGCAGAAACTGTTCTTTTCCATGGCAAAAGCAAGATATCTGGGTCACCTACCAACCCAGCACAGGGTCAGGAGAGCACATTATCTCTGCCTCAATCCAAAAGAGGTATCTAGAAGCCTACAGAGCCTAGGATGATGGCCAAAGATGAGGACCCTACTCAGACCGGACAAGCTCAGAGCCATGTCATCCTGGAAGGTGGACTTCATCCTGAAGGGAACCCCAAGCAGAACTTCAGGCCTGTGGGTGGGTCCACATGAAGTCTGAGGCCTGTGTGATCCTAGAAAAACTAAAGTCTGTAAATACAAGAAGTTGAGCAGACCTAGAGACACAACAGAGAAACAGTCAAAGGAAAATACAGGCCTCTCCAAGGAACTGAGAGAGATGAGGCAGTGATCAGCCCCTGGTATGGGGGGGTAGGGTAAGAAGTGGGGGTCGGGGATTGGTGTCTACATCACAGAGCATCTTTCCCTAAAGCACCCAGTCTATGGCCCATGCTCGAGGCTCAACCTGGCCTTCACAAAGAGACTGATCTGCATAGAGTTACAGCACCAACCTTGTGTGTACAATAGCTACAGTAAGTTCCCTCCACAACACATGGATGAGATCATGGGGCTACACCATCCCATCCGTGACGTGAGAAGAACACAGAGAAGCACTGGTCCCCATCGGGAGTTTGAACACATAAACTAATTACTGAGTACAGGTGCCTAGTACTGATTAGCTCCGTTTAAAGATTGTGGGCGGGGGGGGGGCTTCTCCTCAAAGGGTATTTAGCAGCACTCTTTGTAAATTTTGAAAATGTATCTCCAATAACAAAACAATCCATGCTGTTTACATTATTATTGCTCTTGCTGTTGTGTGTGGTATGCACATGTGCTCATGCACACGAGTACAGAGGAGAAAACTGGGTATTCTATGTCACTCTCTGCCTTGTTCCCTCGATAGTTGTTCCCTCCAGAGTCTCTCACTGAACCTAGAGACCAGCAGACCCCCAGTGGTCTTCTGTCTCTACACCCCATAGCTCTGGGGCACAATCACACTCAGCTTTTTACGTGGTGCTACGGATTCCACCTCGGGTCCTCATGCTTGCACAACAAGCCTTCGTGCCTACTGAAACCATCTCCCTAGCCCTCGGGACTGCTTACTTTTTAATGTAATATTTTATTAATCCTCTGAGAATGTACAATGTATTTGATGCTGCTCACTCCCACTACTTCCCTTACCTCCTCCAAGATCCATCCTCACCTGCCTACCACAACCCCCTGTTTTCAACAACTCACCAAGTCAAATTTGTTCTGTCCATAAACTCATGAGTGTGAGGTCATCCACTTGAGTGCAGTTGACCAACCATGGGCCATACACTTAAAGAAAACACCCCCTCCCTGAGAAGCCATCAGTAGTTAACAGCTACTCATTATGGGGGGTCGGCCCTGGAGACTCTACCTTTCCACTGCCATGTTGATGACAGCTGTGGTAATTCATGAGCACAACAGTCCTATCACATCCAGATGGCTCTGTGTGCTCTCCTGGTGACCTTTGTCTCTTACAGGACACCCCCATCTCTCTGTGATGGTCCCTGACCTTTGTCTCTTACAGACCCCCCGAACATCTCTCTGTGATGGTCCCTGACCTTTGTCTCTTACAGACACCCCCCATCACTCTGTGATGGTCCCTGACCTCTGTCTCTTACAGATCCCCCATCTCTCTGTGATGGTCCCTGACCTTTGTCTCTTACAGACCCCCCATCTCTCTGTGATGGTCCCTGACCTTTGTCTCTTACAGACCCCCCATCTCTCTGTGATGGTCCCTGACCTTTGTCTCTTACAGACCCCCCATCTCTCTGTGATGGTCCCTGACCTTTGTCTCTTACAGACCCCCCATCTCTCTGTGATGGTCCCTGACCTTTGTCTCTTACAGACCCCCCATCTCTCTGTGATGGTCCCTGACCTTTGTCTCTTACAGACCCCCCATCTCTCTGTGATGGTCCCTGACCTTTGTCTCTTACAGACCCCCCATCTCTCTGTGATGGTCCCTGACCTTTGTCTCTTACAGACCCCCCATCTCTCTGTGATGGTCCCTGACCTTTGTCTCTTACAGACCCCCCATCTCTCTGTGATGGTCCCTGACCTTTGTCTCTTACAGACCCCCTCATCTCTCTGTGATGGTCCCTGACCTTGCAGAGTGGGTTGATATAGATATTCCATTTGTGACTGAGCACTTCACTGGAACTTCTATTTTTCCTTTGAGCTTAGCCCTGGCTACCCTGAAGTAAACCTTATCCCAGAGTGCCTAAAACCTTGTGGTCTCTTTATTTGTCTGGGGCCATAACCTAACATTCTGGTGCTGGTGACTTGGATCACAGTTTTGCCTACCCCCACCCCCCACCCTCTGAGTAAGGCCTCAGGCCAGACCGCTTACCAGGTGTAGGCCAGACAGCACCCACCATCAATTTGGCCAAAGGTACTCCTCCTTCTCCCACCCTGCTCTATCCCTATGTGACTGTGAGTGCTAGTTACTGTGCATAGTATGGTTCCACAGATCTGACAGGTTATGGAATCTGATTGGGCCCTAAAATCTGAGGTTCCCCTGGGGTCATTTCACCTCATCAGTCACTCACCACATGGTAACCAAGCACAGGGCTGATACGTGTAGCCCTATGGTAAGATCCTTAAGTCACCTCTCCAGCAGCTGGCCAGCTGGGCATCTGAATAAGGGGAGGTGACACCTCCCACCCCAACCTTACTGTGTGACCCTGTGTATGTCCTGCCCCTCTACCTCAAAATTCCCTCTGCCTCAAAATTCCCTCCACTTTCTTCTCCAAACTCTAATCTATTGTTTCTACCTCTGTCTTTCCTCTGCTCTCCTCCTTCACCTTTAGCCTCCCTTTTGTTTTTGTTTGTTTGTTTGTTTGTTTGTTTCTGTTTTCTGTTTTGGACTCTCCTGAGAACTGGTGTATCAGAGAGTTCCCGAACCCTGCCCCTGGGCTGGGATCCCATCGAGACCAATGTCTTCCAGGATGCTGGAGTCAGAATCTGGACCTGTTTTCTTTTGGTCCCCCCTGTAAATTCTGGGATACCAGCTTAACAGGCTTGAGGACCCCATTTCATAGTCCCCCCATACTGGTCATGTGGGCCTGTGGACTCTGATCAGCCCCCCTGAAATTAGGGTGGTTGCATTCTAATCTTCAGAAGGTGCCTCCCAGGCTAAAAGCTTTGCTTCCTTCCTACAGATCTTTTCTCTCTCCCTCTCTTTCTCTCTTCCTTACCCTCTCTCGACCCCTCATAGAGAAACCTCACACTTGAAAGGAGGAGCCCAGGGTCTCACCCCCTTGGAGAGTCTCCTATGCTCTTTGGAAGAACTCAACCTCTAAGGAAACTGATCCTAAAGTCCTTAGGAGATTCTGCTCTACTATCTGGCCAGGGTAATGGTTAGATAATGATATTATCTGGCCTGAGATGGGTATCCTAGATCCCAGAATTCTCACAGCTTTGAGAGACTTTTGGCAGCACTCCAGTAGATGGTCAGAATGTCTGTATGTACAGACATTCTTTGTCCTTTGCTCACGCCCTTCTCTCTATTCCTCCTGTCACCCTCATCAGATCTCTTGGCCAGCCTTCAGGAGGCTTCCTGTGAAATAGTTAATTTTGATAAGCTTCGGGAAGTCATCCAGGATAAGAATGAAAACCCTTCCAAATTTCTATCTAGACTTACCCAAGCTCTTATAAAATACACCCTTGACAAATGGGACCTCATTAAACTCAAAAGCTTCTGTACATCAAAAGAAACAATCAAGGAAGTGAAGAGAAATCCCACAGAGTGGGAGGAAACCTTCACTGCAGATACATCTGACAAAGCATTGATTTCCAGAATGTATAAACTACTCAAAAAAACAAAGAAAAAAGAAAACAAATGACCCACTCAATAGATGGAGCAAAGAACTGAACAGAGACTTCACAAGTGAGGAATTAGAGATGTCTGAGAAACACCTCAAGAACTGTTCAACATCACTAATCATTAAGGAAATGCTAATCAAAACCACTTTAAGATATCATCTTACTCCAATAAGACTGGCTAGGATCAAGAAAACAAATGATACCAAGTGCTGGAGAGGTTGTGGGGAAAGGGGAACACTCATCCACTGCTGGTGGGAATGTAAACTTGTACAGCCACTATGGAAAGCAGTGTGGAGAACCCTTGGAAGACTTGGAATGAACTTGCCACCCGACCCAGCCATACCACTCCTGGGCATGTACCCTCAAGACTTACGCCACCACAGAGATACTGCACGCATTTTATGCAGCTCTCTTCACAATAAGCAGGAGCTGAACCAACCTAAATGCCGCCCCTCACTGACGAGTGGATAGAGAAAAATGTAGTACACCTACACAATGGAATTCTATGCAGCAAGTAAAGAAAGACGACATCACACGCTTTGCTGAAAAAAATGGTTGGAGCAGAGGGACATCATGCTCGAGTGAACTAACCGTCCAGAAAAACAAATCGAACGAAGGTATCCTCATCTGTGGGTGCTTAGTGGCCAATGTACCAGTTTGATAGGATTTTTGTATGAGGGCCCTGACGGACTTTGTCCAAAGCAGTTGGGGTCATTGCATATTGGAACAAAAAAACAACAACAACAAAACAAACAACAACAGAAAGGACTGCATCCCAGAACTGACCTGAAACAGTGAACTTCTTCTCAAAACAGTCAACTTCCTCATGGAGGAAGTAAAATTTTGAAACGACTAAGAGAAGCAGACAAGCCATGTGTTTGGAGAATCCTGAGCTCTGGCGGGGTGTGTGTGTGTGTGTATTAAACAACATTGTTTTAAAGATTTTGATAAAAAAATAAAAATAAATTTATTTGTGAAAAAAAAAAAAACAAAAAACAATACGCAATTACACAAACAGCAGGCCCCACATTATACAAGCCAGTGGCTGCAGAGACGACCAACCACAGTGGGCCTGGAAGGTCATAAGTTGTGTTTTTTTGTTTTGTTTTTGTTTTTGTTTTTTAATTTTAGTGTATTTCCGTATGTGTGATGAATGTACTGTCTGCATGTCCAAGGGTTAGTGCACCCGTGTACCCCGTGCAAATGCCGCTGGAGGTCCAGAAGAGGGTGTTCGGACTTCCCCTGGAAGCCGGATCTCCTGGAATTGGATGTCCAGACGGCTCTCGACCAGCCATTGGTGCTGGGGATCGAACCAGGTCCTCGCAAGAAGTGGTTGGCGCTCTACCGATAGGGGCCATCTCTCCACCCAATTTCAGGCGTATGATACTTGTACAATGATAAAATTGCCAGCAACATTTCTAAGATTGATTTCATCATAAAGTAAGCACATTATATGTCCTCTATCTATCTATCTGTCATCTATCTAATCTATCATCTATCTATCATCTAAGAGGTATAAGTAATATTGATAATAAAGTTTTACATATTAAGGATGTACCAGCAATTCCTTTACCTGTTTCAAAGTCTGTTTTAATTCCACAAGCAGGATCCTCAGAGTTCTATCATGTTGTTGGTTTTTAATCTTTTCAACGTAGAGCTCATCTTTTCCCGGCAACTGTGTCTTAATTATTTCATGTTCTCTCTTCTTTTCCTTCTGTTTTAATGGAACTCTGCAGTTAAATATGCTTATCTTAAATTTTTTTTTGGTCTTTTTGAGACAGGGTCTCCCTGTAGCCCCAGCTGTCCAGGAGCTCTCTCTGTAGACCAGACTTGCCTTGAACTCACAGAGATCCACTTGCCTCTGCCTCCGAGTGTGGTATTAAAGACATGTCCGCACATGGCAGACACTGAGAATGCATTTGCTCAATGTAAGAATGAGTGAACTGAAGCCAACCTTTAATCCCAGCACTGGGGAGGTAGAGGTGGGTGGATCTCTGAAAAAATAAATAAATAAAATACATCCAATATGACCCTGAGTCTCATGAAGTCACTCTTATGATAACCACCATTTTATTCTCCAATCCACTCCTGATATAAGGAAAAAACTTAGGCCTTTAGAACAGGGGCCAGCCACTCCCCAGGGAGATCTGCATGAAATGGCATTTAAATTTACAATGGTCGGAAGGAACAGGATAAGGCTGAATCTCATGCATAGCACAGCTACACCCATCACGTCCTGGTCACTGCCCTCAGGGCTCCTCCTGGAAGATCTCGAGCTGCCAATGCATGCCAATGGAGAGAAGAAACTAACTCCATGCTGACTGGACCCTGCTTCAAGTGTGCGCAAACAGGACACTGGTCCCGAGTCTACCCCATGCTTCGTCAACCAAGGAGACTGTGCCCTGCGTGGGGAGAAAGGGGCCACTGGAGAAGTGATTGCCCGACTCTGCCCCTACTCCTCTGCCAGTGCAAAGGAGAACAAGCCCCTCCAAGGCCCCGAAGCATCCCCACATGGTCCACGATCTCTCCTGGGACCAGCAGCTGAAGACTGACAGCGGCCCCGCACCTCCATCCCGGAATTCCTCATTCACCATCACCACGGAGGAGCCACGGGTCAGTGCCAATGTGGCAGTTAAGGCTTTTTTTTTTATTAATTTATTTTTATTTATTTTTGGATGCGTATGAATGTACTGTCTGCATGTAGGTTTGTGCACCTGTGTCATGCAATGCTGTGGAGGTCAGAAGAGGGTGTCGGATTCCCCTGGAACTGGAGTTAAAGACGATTCTCAGCCTCCATGTGGGTGCTGGGGATCAAACCTGGGTCCTCTGCAAGAGTGGTTGGTGCTCTTAACTGCTAAGCCATCTCTCCAGCTTTTATTTTTATAATAAACACTGGTACTACGAAGTAGGCTCTCCCTTTCTACCCAGGCAAGTTTCCCCTTACAGATCTCCATGGTGGGTGTCCATTGACCTTATACACATGCCTCCCTGTAAGGGTGTCAGAGATTTCCTAGTTATGATTGATACCTTTTCTGGCTGGATAGAACCTTTCCCTACCAAGAAGGTGCCATCAGACGTTGTTGGTACCCATCTTATTGAGAATATTTTCCCACACTTTGGCCTTCCTCTCAGCCTCCAGTCAGACAATCGTCCAGCTTTTGTCTCAAAATTGACCCAGTCAGTCTCTCAGGCTCTGAGCATCACTTGGGAGTTTCATGTTCCTTACCACCCTCAATCGTCAGGAAAGGTATGGGGAGCTAATTTGCTCCTTAAGGACCAACTGACCAAGCTGTCCCTGGAGCTCCATCAGTCATGGACCTCCCTCCTTCCTCTGGCCTTAACAAGGCTCAGGGCCCTTCCCTGAGCCCCCTCCTTTCTCAGTCCCTTTGAACTCATCTGTGGTTGGCCTTATTTACTAAGTGATTTTCCACTACAAGATCCATCCCTCCTTCACAATTACCTGCCTGCCTTCCCTCTCCAAAGACAGCTCCTCCTTAGGGAGCACGCAGATCACGTCATCCCACAGGCTTCTAAGGATCCAGTACCCTGCATTCTACAACCTGGAGACTGCACCTTCCTCCACTCTGCTACCAAGGACACAACCGCTGGGACAGCTCTACAAGCCCCTGGCTTGGACCTTACCTTGTCATCCTGTCCACACCTACTGCAGCTTAGCTCCTTGGAGTCCAGGGCTGGATACATCTCTCCAAACACAAGCCTGCAAGGACTCACAGCAAGTACTCAGCCACCCCAACTGATCATCTAAAACTTAAGATCCAGAGAGTCCCTTCTCTGCCCTCTATACAGGAATAGTCATATCATGATGTGGTGGCTAATCTTCTTTACCTGTCTCCTTCCTACAATTGTCCCTCTAACTCTGGCTAAGTACTAATCCAGAATCCTGTTCTGCTCCTCCGTGTGCTTACAGCTTTGAAGTCCAGGCACTCAATGATAGAGATCAGGAAACCAGGCTTCTTAATTATTCAGAATGCCAGCTTTCCTCTTGCCCCTGTTTTGCTTTCCTTTGACCTCCTTAACCCATGCACCCACTGGTGTCCACGGTCTGTCAATACCACTGGTCAGGGTTTACATGGGGCATACAACCCAAACAGCTTTTCTCTGCACTAGGAGAAAAAAAAAATGTAACTTTTAAAATTACCAACCCCTCCTCCTGGCCCAGGGACCGCGTGACAGCTGCAGGCATCTTTTATGAAGCCCATTACTTCTATTCAGCCAGGGGTAGGAAGATAAAAAGACCATCCAAAATTTTCCTGCTGTAAAGGCTTTAGAGTCTCTCAATAACATGAGATACCAGGCTGTCCAAAGTCTACAGTGCCTAAACTCTTCACTTCAATTCTCATGGGATGAAGTACTCTCTCTTTCTATGTCTGTCACTCTTAAAAATTCTGAATGTTTCCTCTGTGCACCCCTACAAAAGTCATTTCTCCTTCCTCTCCCAGTGTACAATGTTTCTAACCAAACCACCTCTGAGTGTTCCATTCTAGGCATTCCTTTGCCACCCCCGGCTCCCTATCTCAAATAAACTGAGTGCTAGGCTGCTCAGACTTCAAAGTGCCCGAGTTCCTCCTACAGGAATGTGACGGGCAGGGACCAAACATCTCTGGCCCAGGACTGGCATTCCTCTCCTCCTCTCCAGTATACACCTGCATTTCTTCTGCTAATACCTCTGGCCCATGCCTTCCGGTGGTACTGGTGCCTGGTCTTACTCTTTACACTCCAGGGGAGATCCAGGCGTACCTGGGAACACAGGAGACTTGGGCGAGGTCTTTAACTGTCCACCCTCCCAGGACCAAGAATGTAGCCACACTGGCAGTTTTAGTGGGCATCAGCCTAGTCTCCACACCAGGATAGCTGTGGGCAGTTTGAGACACACCCTTGTCACAGCTCATCGATTTTCCCAAGAACTCCAGCAACTGAACACACAGCTTGTAACTGCTGTGGAAGCTACTGCTCAGTCCATTCAGATCCTGCAGCAGCAGATTTCCTCTTTAGCAGAGGTTACCCTTTAGAATAGGTGGGCTTTGGATTTGTTTACAGCTGAGAAGGGGGGAACTTGCCTTTTCCTTGGAGAATAGTGTTGCTATTATGTCAATAAATCAGGAAAGGTAGAACAAAATATCCACTGTCTGCAGAAAGTAGTGCATAACCTGTCACAGAGGACCCCCAGTGGAGAGGGCCCCTCTAATTGGGGTCCCTGAGCAGCAACCCTTCCTTGGCTAACTAGGCCATTGATGGTACTGAGGTGCTCAAAGGAATGTGGTGCTCAAAACTCCATTTTGGGTCAGACTCCATTTGTAATGCCCAAGTCGCAGAAGTCCCACAGACCACCAGGAGACACGACTCCAATGCAAGCGCAAAGAGAGTTTTAGCCAAGCTCTAGCTTGGACTGCTACCCTCCTGACACAGCAGGCTGGGAGAAGTGGTCCTGCAGCTGGGGGAGGGGGGAGGACCTTTTAAAGGGAAAAACCGCAAGCAGGGGGTTTCGAGATCTTTTCATTGGGTAGGGGTCTGAGGTGAGCATTTGTAGGGTTCTGGGTTTTTTGCATTGGGCCTGTTTCCCAATCCTCAGATGCGTCTGGCGGACTTCAGCTGGGGGAAGGTGAATACCACCAGGCCTGTTTCTCAATCCCCCAGATGCATCTGGTGGACTTTTGCCTGGAAAAGGTGAATGTTTGTCCAGAGTAAAGGTCTGGAATTAACTCTATCTCCTCACATTTTGTAGACAACTACCTCAAAAAGAAACCCAGTCAGGATGACTCAGCACAGGGTGACTCGTCCTGTCATCACCCTACCCACCAGCAGCCAATCAAGTTGTAGGTGGAGCCTATCACAGAGGGACAAGCCTTACTTCCTGTATAAACTAGCCAACCAAAGCAGCCCATAACCCTGGAAGGCTTACCCAATCACACACAGACAAATTATACCAGCCAAACGCTGGACCAATTAAATAACTCTTTTGCCAGAAAACTGCCTCCCTTTGTCTAAAAACTATAAAATCTTGACACTGTTAGGGTCCGAGAATCCACACCAGACACACTGAAGGACGGAAAACCAAGACTTTATTTCAGGAAAAAGTAAACCAGCATGCTGTGGTGGGAGGGAAAAGGCTCTGACCCCTGATAAGTTGGCTCGAAGGCCTTTTTATACGGGGTCTAGGGGAAGTTTAGTGGGGTTTGGGTAACTTCTAGTCTTATTGGATAATAGCAGGGCTACAGCTCCTGGTTAGGTCAGCGCACCTGCCCCCACATAGCAAAGGTTATCTTTAGGACACAATCTTGGGACTGGAGCAAGGAAATGTTGAGTCAGTCCACCTGCCCTCACATATCAACAGTTACCTTAGACAAGTTTAAATTTTATCAGCTGTTCTTGAGGCCTCGAGCAACTGACCTTGAGCAATTGACCTTTTTCCTGAATTGGGCAGGTTCCAGTAATTGCTTAAAATGGTGGCTACAGTCAAAATGGAGTCAGTGCGGGCCTCTCTTACAACACCCCGCCCCTTTGTTCATGGCTCACCCTCCTGGACCGTTGTATCGGAACAGGTAGTAAGTCCGGGCTCCGGCTTGAATAAAGTGATCCTTTTGTACTTACACTGGAATCGGCTTCTTGGTGGTCTTTGGGGGACCTGAATTTGGGGCACATTACTAGTAGTTTCGTGCACAGTGGCTCCATGCCTTTTACAATATTTATAAAACCAAATCCAACACCTCACCCATACAAGATTTAACCAACTTCTTTTCTCAGCTGCAGAAGGAAAAACTGCCTCTCAGCAACTCACCACTGCTGATCCAGACCAGGCACTAGACATCCAAAGTGACTAAGATGGAGAATCACATCCTGACTTTCCAGCCTAAATACCCCACCCCCACAGGGCATCAGTGTTCGGCTCTGAAGCAGTTACAGAAGACAGACCTTTGCCCCTTTTCTTATAAAAACCAAAAGGCTGAAATATCAGGGTGTG
Organism: Rhizomys pruinosus; assembly: GCA_009823505.1. NCBI lineage: Eukaryota > Metazoa > Chordata > Mammalia > Rodentia > Spalacidae > Rhizomys > Rhizomys pruinosus. The sequence continues at coordinate 971,226 of VZQC01004737.1, read as the reverse complement.
AATTCCACAAAGACCCTGAAACCATTTGAAATGCAGAGGCATTCAAGGCACTAGGAAACCTGTTCTACCAGCCCGCCTTTGGTTCTGGAAAAGTGGGCCATCACAGAATACTCTGGAAGCTTCACCCTTTGAAAAGCTGGAGACTTCTGCTTAGCACCCTTCCCCCACCCTCTACCTGAGTCCTTACCTACTCCCTTAAATTCCCTGGCCAGAAGCCATTCAGTGCTGGCTCTATTTTTCCTTTGAGCTTGCCCCAGCTACCCTAAAGTTAACCTTATCTTGGAGTACCTAAAACTTTGTAGTCTCTTTATTTGTCTGGGGGAGCATGCCATAACCTAACACCCATTATTTCCCTTTCCCCTTTATATCATCTCTGTTCTATTATCCCCTCTCCCTTAAGGTCTCTCCCCCCCTCCTCCTTATTAGGTTATAAAAAAGCCGTGTATTCCCAGCCCCCAGATAAAAAGGCACATGAGGCTTAAGTCACGCCAGGAGCAAGATTTACTTCCATGTGGAATTACCAGCAAGGGCTGCCTACAAGGGCAGCCTACAGACACGTGGTGGAACCAGGCAGCATGGCAGGCAGTGAAAGTGAGAGAGAGAGTGAGAGAGAGAGAGAGAGAGAGAGAGAGAGAGAGAGAGAGAGACACGGCGCCTGGAGCCCACCCACTTATAGCCAGGGGGCAGGGCCTCGGGTACAGAGGAAGTGGTCAGAAGATTGACAGCCTCTGGAGGAAGTGGGTGTCTGTGTCTCTTGGGATTCTGGGAAGCCCAGACCTAACACTCCTTACCAATGGTCTCTTTTATTTCATTGGATTCTATAAATATTTCAAGTTAAACATGAATATGTAAAGATTTGCAGGGCGTGGTGGCACATGCCTTTAATCCTAGCACTTGGGAGGCAGAGGCAGTTGGATCTCTGTTGAAAGACCCCCAGAAACTGGAGTGACTCTTACTCAAATCTCGGGATAGAAGGACTCCCAAAAAATCAGCCAAGACCATTCTCGCTGCAATTACATGAGGTTTATTGGGGAGAAACCAGTGCACTGGGGTCGCACTCGTAACCCATGCAGGGGCAGAGGAGACCGACCTCCAGGGACTGGAATAGGGAACTTTTATAAGCAGGGACCCCAAGGTATGGGGAAATGGGGGAAGGGTTTGTGTAATAGTGAAAAATCATCTCGGCACGCAGGCCAGAGACACACAGGCGGGCGTGACTCAGTTAAGCACAAGGTATGAGGAAACAGGGAGGGAAACCTTATCTCGACACACAGGTGGGCATGACTCAGTTAAGCACAAGGTATGAGGAAGCAGGGAGGGAAACCTTATCTTAACACACAGGTAAGCATGACTCAGTTTAAGCACTACCGGTAGGAGGAAGCGGGGAGGGAAACCTTATAGCGTACGTGAATTGGAGGCCTTATGGAATGGCGGTACCATGGTTCCTAAAGACAGATTTTAAGGGTGCATAAAACCTTGGAGCAGGGGTCCTTCACTGTGAGTTCAAGGCCAGCCAGGTCTACATAAGGAGAAAGAAAATATAAAGATTCAATGGTTTTTTGCTTTTTTCCCCCCTAGATTTGGATAATTTATTTTTAAAAAATACTTAATGTGATTATAAACTCAAGAACAAGAGTTGTTTATCAGCTAAGTATCTACTTGGCTTTTTGCTTTTTTTAAAATATTTTAAACATAAAATATGCACAAAGGGGGCTGGAGAGATGGCTCAGTGGTTAAGAGCACTGGCTGCTCTTGCAGAGGACCTAGGTTCAATTCCCAGCACCCACAAGATGGCTAACAACCATCCATAACTCCTGTTCGAGGAAACTAATGCCCTCTTCTGATCTCTCTGCATGACACAGGTGTACTTATAGGCAATACACTCATACACATAAAATAAAATAATAAATTTAAAAGTTTATAAAATACACAAAAGATCAGTCACTCAAATCAAAAAGAAACATCTTTGCTAATTTCCACCACTGTAAAGAAATGAATGTTTCTCCACCAACCTCTCTCTAACCATTCTCTCTAGAAGAAGTAACTGTTAGCTTCCTGGTGATCCTTCCAGACTTCTGCTTATGATGGTATGTGAAATAGGTAAATATGGTCAAAGGCATTCTAATTACCTTCTTTATGTACGAAAGAACAATAATAAGTCAAAGACGATGTCATTTGTCTGTAATTCTCACATTTGGGAAGCTGAGTAAGATAGCAAATTCAAGGCCAGCCTGCCTACAGAGTGAGACCTTGTCACCAACAAGCAGAAAAACAGATAAAAACAATGCATGCTGCATAAGGTGTGTGGAGGAGGAGGTTAAAATCCAAATTTAATGAGAGAAGCCTTATTGAGCAACTGTTCTACACAATGGGCTCCAGCCCATGGCTGGGGCCAGTGGGCAGCCAGCTCTGCAGGGAGAGGCTGAGACTCAGTGTGACCACTGACCCAGGCAAACAGGAAATGTCAGGCGCTCATCAGGAGCACAGTGTTCATCGATGTGGCACTGGCACCTGCCTCTGGGGAGTTTCAAGACTCACTCTGAATCAAACTGACAGGCCTATTAGTTGTCAGCCCTGTCCACATCTGACTGGCCTGGCAACTCAGCTCACAGCCAGCTGAAAGACACATCCAGATCACCAGACCCTACAGGAAGTACCTTGACTGACTTATGAAACACATCAACTGTAACATCTCAGCAGGGGGCATTGTGGGGATGGTGATCCATCCAGTCCCCCAAACCCTCCCTGTGCAAAACTTCTTATTGGCCCCATTTACAGAAAAGACAACTGAGACTCCAGGAAGTGTAGTCGCCATGCCCATATTCTGTCACAGTCTCTGGTGGTTGAGGTTGGGAGTGCTCGGCACATCCCTCCACAGGGAATTAATTTTCTCCCTGCTTTCCAGGTGAAGAAACAGACCCAAGGAGGTCCAAGTCCGTATCTCCTCACTCTGAACCCTATCTCCTCATTCTAAATAGTCTTACTTCTTCCTGGGGCCTAGCGTGGGGGCTGCGCTGCGAAAATTCAGAGAAGGGCAGGTTGCATAACATCTCTGTTATCCAAAAGCTGCCAACACCCACTTTCCCCATTCACGAATCTGGGCAGTGCGTGGTGGGAGTCAGGGAAGGATATTTTTTTTTAAAAAAATGATCTTCAGTCAGGGAATTTCACAGTATAATTACATAGTGAGGACACGGAATTAGCAGAACAAGGCTACTGTCAGATGCAGCAGCTTGTCCCAGGATTCACAACCACGCTCTGCCTCCTGGGTGGGCTGGAAAACTCTAGATCCTAAATACATCCTGCTGACTCTAGGAAGTCCCTGTCTGAACAGTTATCAGTGACTATTGACCCCTCCAACCTCCTCATCTCACACTTGGCAAAACTGAGGTCCCCAGAGGGTGCCCCCCCCCAACTTCAGCCCTACCTTGGTGCTCAGAAGTCAGGTGAGAAATACACCCCACTTTGGCTTCTAGAGTCCCAAATAAATGCATGTACGGCTATTTGCGTGGTTACCATGGTTATGGATAACAAGGGCCATGGCAAAGCACAGCAAATTAGTTAATGATGAGAGAAAAACTTCCAACAGGGACATGTTCTGCATGAACAAGTGGCTTTCCTAACTCAGCGTCGAGCTGGATCCTCCGGCCATGGCAAGCAATAGAAGTGAGGAGGATGATAATGGAGGAAAAAGAGACTTAGATGCTTGTCACAGCTTGTCTCTGCCCCTCCTTTTGCCCTGTCTTGTGATTCCTTTTGCCTGGGCCAGTGGTGGGGGGAGGAGGGGTCACCCAAGAGAGGCAGCCAGTAGCCCTTAACCAGGTGGGTGGTCTTGTCTGAGCAGTCTGAGCGAGAACTGGGTAAGACTCAACCTTAGGTCTCCCATGAGACCTGGCTTGATCACTCAAGGAATTGCCTCTATGTCCTCAAACTCTCAAGGCACCTAGTTCTAGTCCTGGCTCTGATGGTGATTTGAAAAATGAGCTGTAATTGTTTCTGCAGCTCCCTCCCTTTCAGCCAGCATCCTTGTCTTTCTGATTTGTTTTGACCCAATGGAATTTGGCAATGCCCTGACCCAGTCCCAGAAACATTCTGCAGGCTGACCATTAGCATGAAAAACAAGAAAATCGGACACATCGGCAATCCGCTGGTAAACTCCTGTGAGCTTCTCCACAGTGCTAGTCCTCTGAGAAGCAGGCGCTTGTGCAAAGAACGGGAATGGAATGTCTGTGATCCCTCCTCCAGGGCTGTATTACGGAGAATGTATGTCTGAAAGGCAACAGACCAGTGGCTGAGGTTGCAACAGAACGGTGATCCCGTGCTGACCCCAGAGGAGGGCTGGCGGAGCAAAGGTGGAATGGAAGTAGCCTGAATGTTCTGCAGTTTGAGGAACTTCCTGCCAAACCCTCCAGGGAGTCCCAGAACTACAGGGAGTTGACAAGAGGTGTCAGGTATCAGCAGAGGGATGGAAGCTGGGTAGCTGTAGCTATGCTCTAGAGTAAGAGAGCTACAAGACAGTCTGCCACCAACGCCTTGATCTGACTTTCCTTGTCACAGACCCCGTACAAGAGCAAGTCCCCTCACATCATTCTATTGTTCCATCACTCATTCGACAACTCTTCCCTGCCTTGGACCTATCACTCATGGATTCTTTTTTTTTTCTAATTTTTCCATCTCTTACCATCACAAAGTAAACTTCCCAGCAACAGGAATTTGTATCTATTTTGCTTACTAATATATTCTAAGCACAACAAACAGTGCCTGGCATTTAAAATATACTGTGGACTGAGGCAGTCAGATATGGTGGCATTATGCCTGTAATCATAGCACTCAGGAGGCTAAGATAGGAAGATCAAGCGTGGCCTGGGCTACAGTGAGACCTTGTCTCAGAAAAAACAAAACAAAAATACCTATGGAATGAATAAATGAACAAGTGAATAAAATAAGAAACAAGTCCTTGGGTCTTAATGGGTCAGTTTTAAATTGTTAGTTATGAATTAAACACCCATGTCCTTCAAAGATCCATATGCTAAAGCTTTAATTCCCAATATAATGGTATGGAAGGTTGTACCATGGAAAGTAATTAGGGTCAGATGAAGTGATAAAGGAGGGCCCTCCTGGTGGGAGGAGAACCCATATAGAAATAGAGATCAGAGAGCTTGCTGTCTCCCCACAAGCATTCAGAGGAGAGATAGTCTGAGCATAGCTGTCTGCAAACCAGCAGAGTCTTGAAGAGAAGACCCATGGGCCAGCCCCCTGATTAGGCTTTCCAACCTTCAGAAGGTGGGAAAAAATTGCCCGTTGTTTGAGCTGCCCACTTTATGGTGGGTGTTAGGTTGTGCCAGCAGGAACAAAGCAGGACACTCAGAGAAACACCAGCAAATTCTCAGAGTAGCAAATAAGGCCCCAAGGAAGCACTCTCCACGACTCCAGCAGCCACAAGATATAGGGCCCACCTTGCTGGTGACTGATGCTAGTGGACATGGAGACAGGAAATTGCTTATTTGTGGCTGGTGGTAGTGAAGATATGAGGAGGGGAAGGGGACAATATTGTTGGTTACACCTCTCATTTCCTATCCACTTAAAGAACCTGTCTTGGAAAATCCCAGACACTGTCAGCCAGAATCACCCGGAAGACAAGACAGGAAAATGGGCTGGCCCTGGGGACTAATCAGACCAGCACTCTGGGGCAGTTTTCCCTACCTTGTTTCTATGACAACAGACTCCAGCTCCAGGTGCCCACCTGTCGTCAGTACTAGGGCCTGACTCTGATCACATATGAACAGGCCTGTCAGTGTGAGAAAGGAGAAAGCAAGCATGAAAGGCCTTGTTTGTGTAGCTTCAGGAAACTGTAGATGGCGAAAAGGAGGACAGTACAGGACAGGGGTCTGCTGAGCTTCCTGCTGCGTGCCAGTGCCCTTGGGTGTGTGCACAAAACCCCAAGGACAGTCCAGGACAGGGGTCTGCTGAGCTTACTGCTGCATGCCAGCGCCCTTGTGTGTGTGCACAAAACCCCAAGGACAGTCCAGGACAGGGGTCTGCTGAGCTTCCTGCTGCATGCCAGCGCCCTTGGGTGTGTGCGCAAAACCCCAAGGACAGTCCAGGACAAGGGTCTGCTGAATTTCCTGCTGCATGCCAGCGCCCTTGGGTGTGTGCACAAAACCCCAAGGACAGTCCAGGACAGGGGTCTGCTGAGCTTACTGCTGCATGCCAGCGCCCTTGGGTGTGTGCACAAAACCCCAAGGACAGTCCAGGACAGGGGTCTGCTGAGCTTCCTGCTGCATGCCAGCGCCCTTGGGTGTGTGCACAAAACCCCAAGGACAGTCCAGGACAAGGGTCTGCTGAATTTCCTGCTGCATGCCAGCGCCCTTGGGTGTGTGCACAAAACCCCAAGGACAGTCCAGGACAGGGGTCTGCTGAGCTTACTGCTGCATGCCAGCGCCCTTGGGTGTGTGCACAAAACCCCAAGGACAGTCCAGGACAGGGGTCTGCTGAGCTTCCTGCTGCATGCCAGCGCCCTTGGGTGTGTGCACAAAACCCCAAGGACAGTCCAGGACAAGGGTCTGCTGAATTTCCTGCTGCATGCCAGCGCCCTTGGGTGTGTGCACAAAACCCCAAGGACAGTCCAGGACAGGGGTCTGCTGAGCTTCCTGCTGCGTGCCAGCGCCCTTGGGTGTGTGCACAAAACCCCAAGGACAGTCCAGGACAGGGGTCTGCTGAGCTTCCTGCTGCGTGCCAGCGCCCTTGGGTGTGTGCACAAAACCCCAAGGACAGTCCAGGACAGGGATCGGCTGAGTTTCCTGCTGCATGCCAGCGCCCTTGGGTGTATGCACAAACCCCAAGGCTGCCCTCTTCTGCGGCAGTACATCTCCTCTGGGAGGTTACGAAAGCAACAAACATTTGCTGGGAGAGAAGAGCCCTCCAGGGGAGCTGCTTGTGAGTTGTGCAGGGAGCACCAATGACGCAGTTCTCATGAGACATCACCCATGCTGCGGTAGCTTTCCAGGGATGCTGCCGCCTTTGTGTCACACATGCTCCCATAAGCAGCCCCAATAAACTCAGTGATTCTCCAAGCTAAACTTGAGTGGAATCATTCTCCAGTCCAAAGTTAAGGTGCAATATGGAAGAAATAGACATTTTTCAGGTCTCCCCAGGAAAGAGCATGTTATGTGAGATGTCCTAATTATAATCAGTGACATTACCCATGTCTCCATCTAACAGAAACCCAATACAGAACGTCCCACATGGTTATTATCTCACGTGGGAAGCCCATGATGGTGTCAGTAGTTCATTATGAAACTATGCTTCTTCCCCTTTTTCCTTTCTGCCCCTCATCAGTTTGAAGGGACTCAAACATCTGCCACAGTTTCAATGTCACATGAGACCAGTAACATGCAAAGGCAGAGAAGAGTTTATTACCTCTCACCTTTTCAGAGCAAAATAACCTTTCCCAGAATTCCCTGGCAGTCTTCTCCTTACATCTCATTGGCTAAAATAGTGCCCCATGCTCATCCCTAAGTCAGTCACTGACACAGAGAAAAGAATTACAAAAAAATAAAAATAAATGAAAAAATAAAAATAAAATAAAATAAAAAGAATTACAGGATTGGCTTAAGCCAGTGAAGAGCCACACCTGCTTGGAGCAGAGGAGGGGCCGTACTCACCTGATCCTGAATAAATTGGACTTTTGTGCTCCAGGGTAAAGATGGTGACTATGGGTTGAGTGGTTAAGAGCACTAGACCCAGGTTCAAATCCCAGCACCTACATGGCAGCTAACAAGTCTCTGTAACTCCAGTTCCAGGGGTTCCAGTGCCCTCTTCTGTCCTCCACAGGCACTGCACAACACAACTGCACTTACACACATGCAGGCTCATACAACAATAACAAAAAGATGGTGACTACTGGGGAGAAAGTCAGAATCAGTCAGTTCCAAGCAGCTGTGGATAGGGAGAGCAGCAGAGTGGCGAGGAAAAGGGCCTCCAGGCCCTGCGGAATGACTGACCGACCGTGTGACGGGAAACAGCGCCCAGACAGGTGGCTGAGAGGAGAGCAAGGAAGAGAGATGCAAGAGAGAGCCTGCCACTGCGGCCAAGTGAGATGCAAGAGAGAGCCTGCCACTGCGGCCAAGTGAGATGCAAGAGAGAGCCTGCCACTGCGGCCAAGTGAGATGCAAGAGAGAGCCTGCCACTGCGGCCAAGTGAGCCATCGCAGCTTCTTGGCTATGAGGATATGGGGAATGGGTGTAAAAGATGACTCCGGGCTTTCCAGCCAGGGTGACTCTGAGGTCGCCATTGGTGGTGACTGAGCCAGACCTTAGTTATGCTAGGAAAATGAGGAGGGCCCCAGGCGGTGGGAGGTCTCCAGGATGTTCCACGCTCTGTCATAGCATTTGCTCCTCAGAGCAACTCTGCAAGGCAGACAAATTGAAGCAGACAATAGTGGCATTCCCATGCTTCAGGTGATGACACTGCTGTAGGCACCATGGGCTTTGTGCCCTCCCTCCATGTGACAGGGCTGGGGATGGGGCCTACCTGGCTGGGATCTCCTTGACTGCTCTTAGACTTTGCCAGAAGATGCCATGCATGTTCTGGTCTCAAAGTTGAAATGCCTCCTTCCTGCATAGCTCACAGCAGAGGCTCAAAGGGACCAATTTCCTTGTACTATGTTTAACTGATGTTTCTGAAGTATAATAATTGGACATTTTTTTATTTTCTCAAAGTAAAGAAAGGACTTCCTAAGTCTGACTCAAATCCAATAGCAAGAGCAACAGAAGGGTGGGGAGAGAGGAAAAGAGAAGGGAGAAGGGGAGAAAGGACTGATCAGTTTGACTCTGAAGAAATAAACATACATAAGCAAAATCAAAATGCAAAGCAGGAAAAATATAAAATTTGCAATTCAAATCCTAGACAAAGAGCTAATTATCCTAATAGATACAGCACTGTACATATCAACCTGGAAAAATAAAATAAAAGACCCAGAAGCAATTATGAGACTGGGAGAAGAACACGAAACAAGTTCAGGCAAGAAAATAGACGTTTCTTTTAGCTATGATATGAAAGTGTACCCAGATTCCAATTCAGTGCATGGATGGGATATTTTTCACCTGATAGTGTGGCAAGGATCAAAAATGCTGATGCCACTTGGTGAGAGTAAGAGAAATGGACTCTTGGGGCTGGAGAGATGGCTCAGCAGTTATGCGCACTGGCTGCTCTTACAGAGGACCCAGATTCAAATCCCAGCACCCTCATGGCACTAGTAACCATCTATAACTCCAGTTCCAGGGAATCTTCTTCTGACTTCCTTGGGCATTGCATGACATGAGTGCACTTATTTACATGCAGACAGTACGCTCGTATACATAAAATTAAAATAATAAATAAAATTTAAAGTGAGAGAAATGAACTCTCATGCTTAATTGGAGCAGGAATGAACTGTTATGAATTTCGTGGAAGAAAAGAGATAACAATATTACAAAAATATGCCTTATCACTCTGAAATTCTACTTCTGTGGAAATAGGCTCACATCATATCACAAGGGCATCAACTCATCTACCAATATTGTTTGTAAAAACAAAAGACTAGACACCACGTGAAAATGTGTCATTCAGAGAGCAGTCATTAAATTATGATCCATCCATCTAAAGAGAAAAAGAAAATTTGCAAGATTGAACTACAAGGGCAGAGCAGTCTACAGAGGAGGGTTCCCACAGTACCACACAGAGACACAATAGAGTAGGAGCTGTACACTACAGGGAGAACTTCTTGGAAAGAAAAATAAGAAATTTATGACACATACTGCTCTAGGGAGGAAAACTGAGTAACTGAGAATAAGGAGCAAGAAAAGATGTTTTCCTATAAAGTCTTCAAAAATTCTAAAATGTTGAGTGTATAGATTAGTCTATATTTTTACTGTATGAAACATTAGCTATAAGACACAATGGAAATGAAACAGTGGGGTGGAATGTAGAAGGATAATTTTTAGTTGTCTGTACTACATAGCAAATTATCACAAGTTCAGTTCCAAAAGCAAACAGGTTGCTCTTTCTATGGGTCAAGAGTCCCGCCACAGTTGAACCAGGTTCTGTCTTCAAGTCTTGCCAGGTTATAGTCAAGCTATCGGCTGGGTTGCATTTTCATCTTAAGCTTCAGTGGGGAAGAGTCCAACCTCAAGTTCACTCGGGTCACTGGCACAATTTATTTCCATGTGTCTGTATGGCTGAGAGCCCTGGCTTTTTGCTGGGTTTTGGCTGGAGAGCACTATTAAATTCTGGAAGTTTTCTGTGCTTCCCTGGCATGTGGGAGTCTCCAGCAATCTGGTACCTTCCGAGAGCCCAGCAGAGTCTGCATTCAGTCTGCTAAGATGCTGTCTTATATAACCAAACACCAGAGGGGCATCAGCAACCTTTGCCATATCCCACTGGTGAATAGCAGGCCCCAGGGCTGCGTACTCAAGGGCCGAGAGTGACGAAGTCATGAACCCCAGGAGCAGGGGATCACTGGGGGGCTCCCCTATTCCCCCTGCCCTTGAGTCGGTTCTCAGGGTGGAGAAGCAGTGGGGGCAATGGCATCCAAGACCTGCTGAGACGGGAGGAGCAGGGCCACAGGTATGCCAAGTGCGTGTGTGTGTGTGTGTGTGTGTGTGTGTGTCTGTGTGTGTGTCTGTGTGTGTATCTGTGTGTGTCTGTGTTTCTGTAGCTGTCTGTCTGTGTGTCTGTATCTGTCTATGTCTTTGTGTGTGTATCTGTGTGTCTGTGTCTGTGTCTCTGTGTCTGTGTCTGTGTGTGTCTGTGTGTCTGTGTGTCTGTGTGTCTGTGTGTCTGTGTGTGTATCTGTGTGTGTCTGTGTTTCTGTAGCTGTCTGTCTGTGTGTCTGTATCTGTCTATGTCTTTGTGTGTGTGTCTATATGTCTGTGTCTGTGTGTCTGTGTCTGTGTGTACGTCTCCATGTCCATGTCTATATGTCTGTGTGACATACAAGTGCCACTGTGTGGAGTGTGAAGGTCAGAAGACAACTTGCAGTAATCGTTCCATCCCGTGGATCATCAGGCTTGGTGCTCAGTGCCTTCACTCTCTGAGCCATCTCACCATCCCCAAAATTTTTGTCCATCCCCTCCAAAGCCTCCTCTTTGTCCTGAGTGCTCTCTGACTATTTTTCCCTACCAGGAAACCTGGGCTTCTTTAATTAGTGTTCTAAGGGACCTTCGAGGCAAGGCTTGGCCAACATGGTTGACCCTGCCCCACATGCTTTTCTGTATCCTGGGGCTACATCCTTCACCCCCAATGTCTTTACTGGAAGCTTAACCCTGGGCCATTGCTTAGGCTTCTTTACAATCCTGATAGAAGTTCCTTAAGTCGATCAAGGGTCATGCATCTTGGACTAACTGCTAAGAGTGATATGTACTTTCCCGTATCCCCAGCCTCACTCTCATAACAAGTACTATCTACTGATTGTCTTATATCCCTGGCTATTTCTACGGCTCACAATCATCCTGATGAACAGTTGTTTTGGACCCCCATTTGGTGCCTACACACCTCAGACTCAGAGTTGGAGGACTTCCTGAAACTCAGGGTTCAAATCCAGGTGTTGTGTGTGTGTGTGTGTGTGTGTGTGTGTGTTGTATAGATGACATGTGTCTGTATGTGTGCGTGTATGTGAGGATGTGCATGCATGTGGAGGGCAGAGGTCAAAGTCAGATGCCTTTCTCTATTACTCTCCTTACCTATTCTGACTCCCACTGAACCTGCACCTCGGGACCTCAGCAGGCCTAGCTGACCCACAAGCTCCAGCAATCCTCCTCTCTCCCAGAGTGAAGGTTCCAGGTGTGTGCACCATGTCCAGCATTTTATGTGGGGGCTACAGATCTGGACTTGGGTCTTCACGCTTGTGCAACAAGCACTTTAGCAACTGAGCCAACTCTCCAGTCCTGCAAATCCAGGTCTTCCTTCTCATTCCGCAGCTGTGATTCTACCATGCCAGCCAGAGTCACCTCCTCTAGGCCAGGTCTCTGAATCTCTCCTAAACTTTGGCCCTTAATAACAAATGTATTTTATATTACCACCTGGTGTTTACCTACATGAACAACAGTTTCCAAAACCTAAACCACTCTATTTCCAGTACTGATCTTTTTTTGATCTTTCTGATATTTTCAATTTTATTTCACTTTTTAAAATGTTGGTCATAAGCCACCAAATTAATTTCATGACCTGGTGGGTAGAGACTTCCAGTTCCAAATCCTGCTTTGATTGACAGCTCTTACTCACTCCTGGGCACGTAGTGCATGCCCTGTAGGTCCCTACATCTGACTTCTATTGAGCCACCCTGCTCTGGCCCTACGAAATAACTGACTCCCTGAGACCAACAGTTGCCACCTTGAATCCATCCTTCTCCTGCCAAATTCAAAGGGCAGCATAAGCTTCCAGATGACGGGTTCAGAAGTGACCCTCCACCCCTTGAAAGAGCCATTGGTCAGTGGGTCCAAGGCAAGGCAGCAGTTCTGTGCAGGGCTTGATAGTGCCACGGCAAGGTCAGGCAGCTGCTGTGATGATCGTGCTGCCCTGGCCTGGGCATAGACTCTGACTCTTCCTGCCCTGCCCCCATGAATGCTGGCACAGGCCAGCTGGACAGTGACAGGCAGGTGTGCTTCATCAGCCCTGGATTTCACCTTTGATTAAACAAAGGCTGAGCTCACTAAGAAGCTAGATTCTAAATTTAGCACCAAACTCTGGGAAACTGGTACATTTGCCCCCAGTGCCTGAGGCAACTCAGGCTGGGAGGTTGCTGTTCCACTTTTCCCATTAAGGTTTATCCTGCGGACATCAGGGATGCAGCAAGTGCAGAAAGGACCCTCCTCTGCTGTGCAGCTGAGGAAGTAGTCTGGTAAACCTTCAGAGAGCTCAGTCCCCAAGGTCTAATGCCCCCCTCAGCACCATCACGTGATTCTCTACAAGCCCATGGGCTCAGCCTGGTCCCAGCCGCCTGTGTGCAGAGCCTCTGGGCTTCATTCCACTTTGCCTGGTTCTCTTGGCCTGAGAGAGGACTCCCAGGGTTGGGACATCCCAGGGTGGGATAAAAATACCTTTTCCATCATCCAGCCGTTTCTTGCATGTATGAACCCTGCCATCTGCAGAGTCCTGAGTTACACACTGAACTCCTGAGTCCTTAAGTCAACTATCTTAATCTTCAAAAAAAAAACCTATTATGTGGATGCTATGAACTTATTTCACATTGTGGCAAACTTACTGGGTGGATACAATACCAACCTTACTTCACTCACCCACGTGTCCAGAGACCCTCACTTTCCAGAGCCCTGGCCGCTGTGTCTGGAACTTGGAAGCTGTTACAGACCTGGCCTCCTTCAGCCTGTAAGATGCAGCCTGATTCAGATGGGGCTCCAGAGTCAGTGTCTTCTGCTGGAGCTCTGTAGGCCTGGGCAGAGAGAGTAATCTATCTGAGGCTATTTCCCTGAAGAAAGGGGAAGAGTTTAACAAACTAGGTTGATCTGTCCTCCCTCTCCCAGAAATCTCAACCCCTGTGAATTTCTGGTTGGGTCAAAGTAAAGCTGGTAGCCATTTTGTGGCTCACACAAGTTCTCATTTAGCTTTTTGGGATGGGACCTGCAGCTATTCTGGATGTTCCTTCAGCTTCTTCAACTTGGAGGCCATGTCTGTTCATTCAGCTCCATGACAGAACATCAGCTGCTGCTGAAGGACCCTTTCACTGTGAAGGCTGGCAAGAGTTGACACTGTTCAACCTCCTCTGTGACTTCCACCTATGGTAACCATGATATCCTGGTTTGTCTGGAAATCCCCCAATTTTAAAACTGTAAGTCTTGAATCTCAAGAACACCTAGCTCTGAGAAAACAGGACATGGGGCTGGTCGCTTTGTCCCACTTTGTACTTAGAGATTCAAGCTGATGTCTGCTTTCTCTTCTTCATGCAACTCTCTCCCCTATCGCCTGTTCAGTGGAACTCACAACCCAGCATCAGAAGAAGTAGCCCCACATTGTGAATCCAATCCCCTATAATGAATCTCAGGGAGGTAGGTGGGTGGGTGGGTGGTGGATAGATGAGCGATAGATGATAGATGATAGATAGATAGATAGATAGATAGATAGATAGATAGACAGAAGATAGGACAGAGAAAATAATAGATAAATGATAGATAGATAATAGATAAATGATAGGTGATAGATAAGTGATAGATGATAGATAATAGGTGATAGATGATCGATGATAGATGATAGATAGATAGATAGATAGATAGATAGAAGATAGGACAGAGAAAATAATAGATAAATGATAGATAGATAGATAATAGATAGATGATAGGTGATAGATAAGTGATAGATGATAGATAATAGGTGATAGATGATTGATGATAGATAGATAGAAGATAGGACAGAGAAAATAATAGATAAATGATTGATAGATAGATAGATAGATAATAGATAGATGATAGGTGATAGATAAGTGATAGATGATAGATAATAGGTGATAGATGATAGATAGATAGATAGATGATAGATAGATAGATAGATAGATAGATAGATAGATAGATAGATGATAGATAATAGATAGATGATAGATAGATGATAGATAAATCCATGACTAGTAAATGATGGATAATAAGGTAGATGAGATAAAGATGATATGTGATTGATAGATACATAATGGGTAGGCGATAAATATAGTTGACAGACTGACAAATGCAGGATGGACAGATTCCAGGTGGCAGAAGCATTGGCTTTCTGGAGCATTAAATGAGACATGCACTGGCATAGTGCCTGGCACAGAGGAAACAGCTGATACATATTAGACCTACTGCTGTTACTGCAAAAGTTTCACACTGCGTATGTATAAGATGGTGGCGGCGGCAGCTGCACGTCTACTCCTCAGAGCCACACGCTGCAGGCAGAGTTACCCTACCTACAGGTGATAGCATACCTACAGGTGAGAGCATACCTTTGGGCTGGGTGTTTATGGGGAGGAAGCTTGCTGGGGTGCTGGCCAAGTTGTGTTTTAACATAGGTTCTGGTCACATGGGTAGGTGTACACATGTGTGGCACTCTTCGGGGCTATTCATGTAAGATATGCACACTTCACTGAAGTATTTCAATAAAACATGAAATTTTCAAGAATGTTGATTGGAAACTTCAGAAGAAGAAAAACTAAAAAGTGTGATTCCTCTCTGCCAGCAATTTGCTGCATGCATTATAACTTCTTTAAACCGTAAGTCCACGCCCATAAAATGGGTAGGCCTTGCTGGACATCAGGAAATGGGTTCCCATAAGCCACTTCTCTCCAGATTCTCTGAGTCTTTATTCCCAAATAAACAAGAGAATAGAGGCAACTCATGAAAAGCAACACCTAGAACCCTCGCCAGGGAGAAGGGCGGAGGCAAATCCCCACACGAGTAGACCCACTAAGTGTTATGTTTGGTATCAGGTGCCTCTTTGATGGTGCTTCTCTAATGATAGACCTACTATGTTATAGGCTTTTTTGCCTAGTGTTTCATTGATGGTAGACTAAGTGCTGGGCTTGGTGACAGGTGCCTCTCTAACGGTAGACCTACTATGTGCCAGGCTTGGTGCTTCAATAACAGTAGACTCATTGAGTGCTAGACTCCATGCTGGGTCTTTCATTAATGGCAGACCCACTATGTGCTGGGCTCAGAGCCAGGTGCTTCACTAAACAACTTCATATCCTGTCCATGGAGCAACATGCAGTCACTATAAAAGGCTATGTCTAAACTTGAGATTAGGAATTTTTACTCATTCGCATTTTCTAATCATTTTACTGTATTTCTACAGCAAAATAAACTTTAGAAATTAAAAATTTTAAGTACACAACTGTCAAAGAAGCTATTTTTTCCCTGTGGGAAGAAGTCACTGTGCTGAATTTGGGAATCAATTGAGCATAATTCTAAATAGTTCTAAATTGATGCAAAGTTAAGCAATTATTGCACCTGCTTCATCCAGACACTGTGATTGTCCCAATTGTCGTATGCCTGATTTCAACTTTGATTAACCAAAAGCAGGCTTGGTTGGAGGCACAGGGAGACAGTCAGAAGGCTACTGCAATGAGAAACAGTAAAAGTGCTGGACTCTGTTGCTATAGTGACAACACAGGAAAGCTATTTAGTTGTTAACTCTTGGGAGAAAAGGCAGCACAAAAATTAGTGTAAAGTTATAGTACAATTTGGATTGCGGATCTTTAACCTCCGCTTCCCCAGTTTTCCTCTGCCTGCACACAGCATGCTCCAAATTGCCTGATAGATGGCCTCTCCTCTAGGCTGAAAACCATGTCTACCTGGTAAGAGTATGGCTACTCAAAAAATGATCCCTAGAACCTCGCTTTTAAGCCAGATTGCGGGGGGGGCGGGGGGGGGCGGCCAGAAATTCCCTGGGAACCCGTCAGCACTCCTGCAGGTCAGGGTAGAATCTAAGATGATGCTCCCAGGTGGTGATGAAGCTTCCGGCACTAAAGACTCTCAGAGCATCGCGAAGGGGTGGGATCGCCCTCCCTGCACGCTCTCTGGCTGGAGACAGTTCCTGATGCAGAGGTGGGGGAGGGGAGCGCCATACAAGTTGCTGTTATTTTGCTGTTTCCTCCTCTCTGTTCCCCCAAGAGGACCGTTCATTCCTCAGCACGGTTGCTGAGGCTCAGGCGCGCGGGGGGGGGGGGTTGAGCACCAAAGATGTTGTCATTTGAAAAAAATATAACCCAGGAGAGATTCCGAGGGAATAACTCAGTTTTATTGGCACAACCAGGGTTCAGGGGGGTGTGCTGGAGAGCCGGGGAGGTGAGGGCCACTATGGCTCTTGGGGGGGGGGGGAGCAACTCCCAGGTGTGCACTGGTATGTAGGAAGTGTGACATGTTATCTGCCCAGTACATCAAAGGGAAGCCTTAGGGGATGGGATCTCAGTTGGTGAGCAGGGGACCTGCCCTATCCCAGCTCCAAAGAAGCTGTGGGGACAGTGGGAACTGACGCCATGGTGCTCCAGCCAAACAGAGTCTCATCCCCCACATACATGCTGTGTGAACGAAGAATAAGTGAATATTCATAGAGCCATTCATGTGTTTATATTGATCATGGCTGAAAAGTCACCAATACCTGTGGTAAGCTGAAAGAACGGTGCTTACTTCCTCTCTGGGCTTCAGGTCACTTTGTAATACGTTTTTATCTGTTTTATTTTGTGCTTCCAGAAATTATCACTAATATACCTGAGAGAAATGGAAACATATTATGGTTTGTTTTTCCTGGTATTCGTATTGGAGATTGCTGTGATCTGAATGCATGTTGGCCCTAAAATTCATGTGTTGGACCCTAATTCTAAAGAGGATAGGATCAAGATCACAGGGAGCCCAGCGGGAGAAGAAGGGAAAGGAGGCCTCTGCCCACAAGGATGCAGTTAGTGCCCTCAGGAAGGAGACCTGGGGAGCCACCACAGGAAGGCACAAAGGAAACTGTCTCTGAGGGGTGCTGGTCTCTCCACCTCAGTCTGCTCAGCCTCCAGAACTGTGAGCAATAAATTTCTATTGTTCATAAATTACTCAGCCTCAAGAAAATGGAAAACTATGTGGGAGAGCAAGTTCACTAAAGGAAGAGCGGCAAGGAAAAGAGAAAGCAACTGAGGAGACAGAAACACAAGTACTGCACATGATAGATGTATATTTATGACAAAAGAGCAGAAGGCAGACTGTGTAGGAGAAAGAGCCAGCGAGGTAGTGGAAGACAAACATAAGTCAAGTACAATGACATATATGTGTAAAGATATCATGGGGAAACCCATTATTTTTATGCTAACTAAAAAATAATAATAAAATGTGCCAAGTGAAATAAAAATTAAACCATTCAGCCTTAAGCATTTTGCTATAACTAAGATATCTTTCCCTGTCTGCACAAATAGATCACTTCATTCATTTAATCAACCATTAAGTAGTCTATTCCAAATACCTGTAATTATTCTCCAATTTTTTTTTCACCAGCATCTGTTCATTGAGTGAATTAATGGGTTTCATACGGACACTCTGGTACAGGCATGTACTCTGATCTTATTCACCCCTCCTCACCCTCTCTTGTCCTCTTACCCTTCCCACAGGTATCCGTCCTCTTCCCAAATACCACCCCCATCTGCTTTCAAGACATTTTGTTCTGTTTTCCTCTGCTTTAAGTCCAGGTCCTACACGTGAGAGAAGATTGCAAGATTTATCTTTCTTGATCTGGTCTTGTTCTCTAAACTTGCTGATTTCTAGTTCCATTTTCCTGCAAATGCCATAGTTTTGTGAGTAATGACAGAATGACACTCCTTTGTGTATAGATGCCAAGCCACATTTTATTTATCTATTCATCTGTTGCTGAAAGTACAAGCTGGTTCTGTAACTTGGCTGTTATGAAAAACACAGCAGTAACCACGGACAAGCAAGGAATCAACAGAAAAAGCTATTAGAAAGTCACAGAATTCACCCAGCACTCATTACACTCTAATTTTATATACCTTCAAAAACCTTACCAGTCTGCTAAGTGAAAAAGTCCTTGTTTTCCTGCAATTTCATTAGCTATAAATGGGACTTAGCCCTTTTCACATTTCAGTACCATCATATGAACTAGTAAAGTGTTATTTTATTTAGGAAAGCTATCGATTTCCACATATTGATTTCACATACTGATTTGCTCAATGGCTCAGTGAATTCTCTGACTTTCTTAATAGCTTTGTCAGTTGACTCCTTGGGCTTTGTGGTTGCAGAGACAGGCAGAGGATTTGAAATGCCAATATTGTCTTTTGTTACCATTTTTATTCCCTTTCAAATTCATTGCCAGGGGGAAATATATAACCAGAGATCTCTTGTCCAACTTTGAGTATGCTGTCTCAGCATCGTGAACTGCTAAGTGCAGCACTGGCAATGGATCCTAAAGTCTTTTCTCTGTGATTGACGCATTGTGCCCATTGGACTCCTCATCCGCCCCTCCTCCAGCCACAGCCACTCCCCTCTCTCTGCTCAGCCACTTCTGACACCTCATGTAAGTGGAATCATGTAGTGTTTGCCCTGTGACTGGCTTGCTTCCCCTAAGTGTGATATCCTCCGAGTTCATCCATGTCCTCAAATATGGTAGAATCTCCTTCTTTTTAAGGTTGAATATCTATTCTATTACACTATCATGTGTGTTTTAGCCATCCATCAATCTATGGACATTCAGGTTTGATTCCACATCTTGTCTTGCAATTTGTAGATTTGCTTCATTCTCTGATTGGTTAATATTTTAGAAAAACTCAAATAACAATAGTAAAAGTGGACATGTGTATCCTCTTCCTAATTTTAACAACGTTAATAAATTTTTTAGATATTTTATTATTGTTTTTATGTATATGAGTACATTGTTTGCATGTGTGAACATGCACCCATGTCATGCAAAGCCCTTAGAGGTCAGAAGAGGGCATTGGATCCCTTGGAACTGGAGTTAGGGATGGTTGTTAGCCACCATATGGGTGCTGGGATTCAAACCTGGGTCCTCTGCAAGAGCAGTCAGTCCTCTCAACAACTGAGCCACTTCTCCAGCCCATAATGTTAATACGTTTTTAACATAAAGAATAATGCAAGCTTTGGTTTGGAATGTGATTTTGTGTTATTAGTGGAAAATGTTTTGTTCAGATTTTTCTCAAGTCTAATCAAACATTTAAAAGCAAGAGTGATAATAACCGAAGTCTAAGGCGGCATTCGCTGATGCTTCTGGGATGAGCCTCACTTAGCTACGCCTTCGGCAACAGCCCTGTCTTTCTTTCCACACTCTACCCCTTTCCTTTGCTGTTATTCTGTTAGAAATCCATGTTGATCCCCAGAGTGAAGTTCATCTCTGTGATTCGTCTTTCTTTCCACACTCTACCCCTTTCCTTTGCTGTTATTCTGTTAGAAATCCATGTTGATCCCCAGAGTGAAGTTCATCTCTGTGATTCTCTTTTATGCTTCACTAGATTTGAAAA
Organism: Rhizomys pruinosus; assembly: GCA_009823505.1. Classification (NCBI taxonomy): domain Eukaryota; kingdom Metazoa; phylum Chordata; class Mammalia; order Rodentia; family Spalacidae; genus Rhizomys; species Rhizomys pruinosus. The sequence goes on along the minus strand of VZQC01004737.1, from coordinate 951,245 downwards.
CTATATCACACTGGCTTAAAACAAAATTTGTTATGTTTCTCTCTAGAAAAATTTAAGGAGTTGTGAAATTCTTTTCTTCAAATTCAATAGTGTTCGATTTATGAGTGAAAATTTTTAAATGACTTGTAACATCATGAATGCCCAGCAGTACTAAAAATGATTAAGTATAACTGAACTAAGGCAGGTAAAAAACTGCTTACTATGCAAGCCTGATGACTTGAGTGAGATACCCAGACCCCCATGGTAGAAGGAGACAACCTATTGTCCTATGTGTCCACATGCTGTTCTGGGCACATGCATGCACACAAACAGACATACATGCACACATAATAATAATAAATAATAATGATAATAAACTTTAAAGTAATAATAATTGTAATAGAATATTACACACCTGCCAACTGTCTAGACTAGAAAGCAAAATAGCTCTTTGAAATTTTTCTTGCTCATCCCACAGACATGCCAAGACATGTACATGCATACATCCACACACAAATGAACATACACACACACATAGCCTCAAGTACTACACTTCTGTCAATCATAACTGATGTGGTTCCTAGTAGTCCTATACACATGACTAAATGATAATGTAACCACTTCCAAACACACAACATGTTGTAGAGGGATACACACACACACACACACACACACACACACACATGCACACTCACAAGCACACGCATCCACACATGTTGAGAAAATGGAAATAAAGATCATACACCTTGCCACATAAAGATAACAAAGATTCCACTATCTGGCCATGGGATAAATTTCTTGGTTAGTCACTGCAGACTTGTGCTTCAAGGAAATCTGCCCAGTGATCATGTCTCTTTCCATGGTCAGGTATTCAGAGGCTGGCAAGGGACCCCTTTTTGGAGGAGACACTGCCCTAGAAGCCTAGGATACTGTTGGTCTGACCAACGAAGGCAGAGTTTCTTGGGGTTTGAGGCAATCACAGACTCAGTTTTTTGGTTTAGGGTATTAGATCACACAACTTCTTTAGAATTCTGGTCTTAGATCAGAAATGTGTTTTCTGGTATTTCTTGCCAGCTGGGCTTCCCACAATAGAAATCCTGCCACATTACAATCCTTGAATTTGAACCCTCCACTTCACAAAAATTCAATAAAAATATACATTGAAAAAACATAAAGGCAGTGCAGGCACAGCAACACACATCAGTAATCTTAGCACTCTACTGCAAAGTGGAAAGCTGAAACAGGAGAATGCTTGGAAACTCATGGGCCAGCCAGCCTGGGCTGAACAGATTTTAGTAGATGAGCACTTTCAGACTGAATATGAGTTTTGTTTAAAATTTTTAAAGAAAACCTTATTCAATAACACTTGAAAATAACACAATGAGAACCTTTTCTCAGGTGTCCACCTTACATCTTTCACAATCAAAAGCAGGCAGAAAAGCCCACCCACTCCTCAAAAGTTTAATGGAGAATAAAAGAGCTACATTTTGTACAATATGAAATAACTGATAGGCACCATCATAATTAGACTGTCAGGCCTTTCCTCCATTACAAGTAAGAGTCAAAATTAGCTAGCACTAATTTTGAAAACCAAATAAAATGTCAATCTATCCAACTTCGTAGTGTAGTCTCTAAAACTGGAGTTAAAACTTCATTCACGGGGGCTGGAGATGGCCTAGTGGTTAAGAGTGCCAACTGCTCTTGCAAAGGACCCGGGTTCGATCCCCAGCACCCACATGGTGGCTGAGAACTGTCTTTGACTCCAGTTCCAAGGGAATCAGATGCCCTCTTCTGACCTCCGAGACATTGCACGACACAGGTGCACAAATCTACATGCAGACAGTACATTCATACACATAACGAATAAATAAATAAATAAATAAATAAATAAATAAATAAATAAATACATAAGGGGTTGGAGAGATGGCCTAGTGGTTAAGAGCACTGACTGCTCTTACAGAGGACCGGGGTTCGATCCCCAGCACCCACATGGTGGCCAAGAGCCATCTGAAACTCCAATTCCAGAACTCCAGTTCAGGGGAATCCGACACCCTCTTCTGACCTCCACGGCATTGCATGACATGGGTGCACAGACTTGCATGCAGACAGTACATTCATAAGAAACAAATAAAATTAATTTTAAAAAATTTAAAAATAAATAAATAAATAAATAATAAAAAATTTTAAAACTTCATTCACATCTGTAAGAGACCAGTTCTTTTCTGTATCCTTAGTCAGAGTAAAGAGTCTATATAGAAAAAAAAATTAAGTTCCTATACATATACATTAACTATACTTTTGTTAGATCAATATGTTCTCATTTAAAAGAGTGGCCCAGAAATTCACCATAGTCATGTCAGGATTCCTGGCTGTAATAAACAGAGACTGAGGCTGATTAAGCAGGAAAGGAATTCATTAAAGGTTCATAGTGCATTGTTCTTTGCACTACTGGAGGACCTAAGGCTTGAGTCTAAGAGTTCTAGATCAGTGTCTGTGGTTGTTTGAATGAGTGACCCCATAGGCTCTAAGTATTCAGCTAGAAAGGCTGTTGACTACTGTAAGAAGAGCTTAAGGGGCCATTCTAGTGGAGGCCTGGAAGAAAGCATGGCTGCAAAAGATGTAGTTCCAGGGGAAAATAAAGACTTGGGCAGCAACTGGGATATTTTGATAAAGAGTCTGGCATCAGTTTGCCCACAGCCCAAATGCTTGCCTGATGCTAAGTTGAAAAGCAATGGACTGATGTCTTTGGCAGAGGATATTTCAAGACAGCCTAGTGTGGAAATGGTGGCATGGCTTTTAATGGTGAATATTGTGCAGATCTACAGTGAAGAGCAGATGGGGCAGAAAGAAATGCAGAATGTACTGTTTGGATCTGATAACTGCACTAGGAAGATTAAAGGTGGGGCCAAGGCATGTGAAGGAGAGGCTCCCTTTCATAAGGAGATTAAAGCCATTAAGGAGAGGCCTGGAGATTTACAAGTAAACAAAAGAATCAGTACCTTCAGGGCAAGACCACACCCAGCTAATCCTCCAGCAAGTCCAGGGCAGAAAAAAATTACAAATGTGGTTAAAGTAGGAGAGAGTCCATCCTGAACTTGCAGCCAAACTCAGCAGTTTCATTCATGTGGTGCTGGCTTTAGAGGCATGAAGTTCGCAAGAGTGAAGGGGTCATCAGTTCTTCCTCCACGGTTTCAGAGAGCCAAAGAGTCCAGGCAGAGTACAGCAGGGGTGTCCCTGAATAAAGAAGGCCCTGACAGGCCATTGGGTGAAGCTGTGAATGTGAAGCCTGGTGGGCATCGGAGACCCCAAGAAGACATTCGAGATGCCAGACCTGTGAGATATTTGCCAAGGAGAACTGCATACAGGGAGTGGTACCGGCCTAAGAAAGAGCTGTATGTTGCAAGCAAAGCTGGAAGAGCTGAGCCATCTAAGCCCTTTGGAAGTCAAGTCCCAGAAGTTGCATGTGGAGCTACAGGACTTGGTGTTTGCCCTGCTGGTTTTCGGTCTTGTTTTGGTCCAGTATTTCCTCACTATGCCTCTATTCCTTCCTTTTGGAATGGGAATATGTATTCAGTTCCACTGTACATCAGGAGTATGTAATTTGTCTTTTGATTTTACAGGAGTTTACAGTTTGGGAGATTGGCCTGAGTCTCAGAGGAGACTTTGGACTGTGGACTTTTGAATGGCATTGAGACTGGTACAGACTGTGGGGACTTTTAAGGTTGGACTAAATGCATTGGGCACTTAAATGCATTTTGCATTTTATATGGTCAGGTAGCCTATGGGGGCCAGGGAGTGGAATGTGGTGGTTTGAATGAGATACTCCCATAGGCTCTAAGTATTCAGACATTTGTCCTCCAGTTGGTGGCGCTGTTTTTGGAGGTCTTAGAAGGTTGGCCATATGGAGGAAGTGGGTCACTGGGGGCAGGGTGTTTAGTGAGTTTTACAAGCCTCTGTGGTCTACAGTTGCCTCTCTCTGTTCCTGTGCTCTTTTGCAAGATGTGACCTCTGTTGTGCTCCAGATCCAGCCCACCATGCCTCCCACCACAATGGAACATCTAATTCCCTGGAACCACCAGATCGTAAGCTCAAATAAACTCTTCCTTTTATAAGTTCCTTGGTGATGGTGCTTTATCACAGCAACAGAAAGGTGACTAATACAGTGTCAAATTCTCCTGCTTATTGAGCCTGCTACTCCCCTAGTTCTACTCTGTCTCTGACAACCAGGCTCCTCCTCCACTCAGAGCCTTGTCCCCCTGTCACCTTCTTTGAAACTAAAATCTCAAGTAAGTGAAGCTGATTAGCAAGAATGAGGTCATGCACCTTGAGTTCTCCACATTCCTTCTCAGGGACCTGTAGGGCTGGTGGTCTCTGAATACAGCAATGTGATTCAGTGGGACTTTAAATACCCATAAAGCATTGCCAGTATCCATTTTGGTTATCCACTTTGGTTTTCTTTTTTCTTTTTTTATTTTTTTTAATTAATTTTTATTTTGTTATGTGTATGAGTGTACTGTCTGCATGTAGGTTTTGTGCACCCGTGTCTCCTGAGTGCCACAGAGGTCAGAAGAGGGGTCTCAGATTCCCCTGGAACTGGAGTTCCTCCTGGAATTGGAGTTACAGACGCGTCTTCAGCCCCATGTGGGTGCTGGGGATCGAACCTGGGTCCTCTGCAAGAGCAGTCGGTGCTCTTAACCATCTATGCTATCTCTCCAGCCCCCACTTTGGTTTTCTATGTCTGAAACCCACATTTAGATATTTGGATGGGACAAGTGTCACGATTCCAATTCTTTAGAAATTGTGGACATCAACCCTTGGAAGAAACGTACAGTCTATCACATAGACCGCAATGAGAAATGCAGTTGGCACCAAGAAATATCTCTCTAGAGTCTTTCCTGGATTCTTAAGTTGATCCTTGAGAGCCCATTGTTGTATGAACTTCATGGGGAGAAAAATCTGACTTAGATGAATCCTGCATCCTCCTCAGTGTGATGAGATAAAGCATCTCTTCCAGGTAGAGACTCCCGTGATTTTTCCTGGCATTCCTCACTGCTGGGCCTTCTGTGTGCATCCAGGATATCCCTTGGTTATTATTGATGTCACTCAATCGCCTGACATAGGATCTGCGCCCTTCTGACTAATAAGGTCTTTCGTATGTGTTTTGAGTGCCTGTGATGTATATATGTATGTACACATGTGTCTAGGTATGTGTGTATGGCAGAGATCAACCTTAGGAGTCATCCTTTGTTTCTTTAGGCAGGATCTCTCACCAGGACCCAGAACTCATGGCTTGGCTGGCTGGCCAGCGAGCACCAGGAACCCATCTGGCTCCACTCCCCAGGGCTGATATTACAAATGCATACCACCACACAGGGCTCTTAAATAGGCGATGGAAATCAATCNCCCCCACACACACACACCATGGTCCCTTCCATCTTCCTCCCTCATCTTTTCCCAGGCAAACTCTCCCAATTTCCCTATCTTCCCCTTGTAAAATCTGTTCCTTACTACCTGCCCCGTTTTGGATTCCTTCTTTCCCTTTACCTCTGTGTATTCTTTTCCAATTTCTTGGCTCCTGGTGTTACATCAGAATATATAATCACATGTAAGGGATTGGTGCTACAAACTATGAATGTTGGACAACATAGCTTACTTTTCTGCTCTTGTGTTAGTTACTCCACTTAGTATAGCATTGTCTATTTCCATCAATTTACTTGTATGATCTTCATGATCATAGTTCCTTTTATTTTATTTATTTTTGTATGTGTATGAGTGTACTGTCTGCATGTAGGTTTGTGCACCCGTGTCATGCAGTGCCACAGAGGTCAGAAGAGGGTCTCAGATTCCCCTGGAACTGGAGTTCTCCTGGAATTGGAGTTACAGACGGTTCTTAGCCGCCATGTGGGTGCTGGGGATCGAACCTGGGTCCTCTGCAAGAGCAGTCGGTGCTCTTAACTGCTAGGCTATCTCTCCAGCCCCCACTTTGGTTTTCTATGTCTGAAACCCACATTTAGATATTTGGATGGGACAAGTGTCACGATTCCAATTCTTTAGAAATTGTGGACATCAACCCTTGGAAGAAACGTACAGTCTATCACATAGACCGCAATGAGAAATGCAGTTGGCACCAAGAAATATCTCTCTAGAGTCTTTCCTGGATTCTTAAGTTGATCCTTGAGAGCCCATTGTTGTATGAACTTCATGGGGAGAAAAATCTGACTTAGATGAATCCTGCATCCTCCTCAGTGTGATGAGATAAAGCATCTCTTCCAGGTAGAGACTCCCGTGATTTTTCCTGGCATTCCTCACTGCTGGGCCTTCTGTGTGCATCCAGGATATCCCCTTGGTTATTATTGATGTCATCAATCGCCTGACATAGGATCTGCCCCTTCTGACTAAATAAGGTCTTTTCGTATGTGTATGAGTGCCTGTATGTGTATAAATGTATGTACACATGTGTCTAGGTATGTGTGTATGGCAGAGATCAACCTTAGGAGTCATCCTTTGTTTCTTTAGGCAGGATCTCTCACCAGGACCCAGAACTCATGGCTTGGCTGGCTGGCCAGCGAGCACCAGGAACCCATCTGGCTCCACTCCCCAGGGCTGATATTACAAATGCATACCACCACACAGGGCTCTTAAATAGGCGATGGAAATCAATCTCTCTCTCTCTCTCTCTCTCTCTCTCTCTTTAGAGGAAAGCACAAACACAGCCCCCCCATTAGCACAAACTATACAGTCAAGTTTCCCACATTTAGGGAAATCATTTGGAACGCAATACATAAGCCTCATCCTGGGAGTAACAGATTTGTGATCGTGGTACATCCCCTGCCAGGTAGGTATAGTAGATCTCTTTATAGCTGCCTTCTTTGTGTCTTGTTCCTCCCCTGACCACCAAGAGCTTCTCAGACTTAATAAACTGATTTTTCTTTAGCATATGAACTAATTAATGCTCTAATACATTCATCAAGAGGGTAGCAGGTGACTTGTCGAGATTTTTTTTCACAATCCCTTCCTGAGAGTTAGAGCCACCATCAAGGCTGCTTTAAGAAAGAATATCATCTCGCACCCCATTCCAGGACCCTCCCTTTAACTCCACCCTGCCAGCACCCTCCCCTGACTTCCACCCTGCCAGCACCTTCCCCTGAAAGTTGTAGTTAATAATAGAGAACATTTGTCAATCCTCCTGCAGAATTGGGATTCAATATGAAAGAACAGTGTTGGGGCTGGAGAGATGGCTCAGCTGTTGAGAGCACCGACTGCTCTTGCCGAGGACCCGGGTTCGATTCCCAGCACCCACGTGGTGGCTAAGAACTCCAGTTCTGGGGGAATCTGACGCCCTCTTCTGACCTCCTCGGAATTTCGCAACATGGGTGCACCAACCTGCATGCAGACAGTACACTCATACATAAAAAATAATAAGGGGCTGGAGAGATAGGCTAGCGGTTAAGAGCACCAACTGCTCTTGCAGAGGACCCAGGTTCGATCCCCAGCACCCACATGGCAGCTAAGAACCATCTAATAAATAAATAAATAAATAAATTAATTAATTAATTAATTAAATTAAAAAAAAGAACCATCTGTAACTCCAATTCCAGGAGAACTCCAGTTCCAGGGGAATCTGAGACCCTCTTCTGACCTCCACGGCATTGCATGACACAGGTGCACAAACCTACATGCAGACAAAACATTCATACATACAAAAATAAATAAAATTTTAAAAAAATAATTAAATAATTAATTAAAAAAGAAATAGTGTTATTTGAAAAAGAATGGGCCTCATTTGCATACCAGGGTCCCCCCCAGGCTCTTCTGGAGCTTCCCAATCCATATTTGGTATGTAAGTTGACAACAAACACATCAGATTCTGACTGCTGCCTCCCCCACTTCAATTTTGCAAACACAAGACAAGAATGAACTAGGTGGATCTGATCATACGTGTTGGTGGCCTGGAATCTACAAAGCTATTTCTTAAACATGCAGTTAGTAGATGCAGCCATCTCCTGCCTTTCCTCTTCCCACCTCCATATAATCAACTGATATGATAGCTGCCTCTCTACCACAAACAATCGGCCTCCACCACTATTCTTCAACTTACCAGTTCTTGCAGGGTCAACTTCCTGCTGAATTGGATGAGTGTCACTTCTAAACATTGTCCTCTCTTTCCACTGACTCTGACATCCCAATACAAACATTGTACTGACTGGAGCTCTACTTTTAGATTTCTCTGTAACATGAGCAGCACACTAACATGGTGTTTCTTGTTCTGTCGAATGGTTTTCTTTTCCATCCAGTGGCCATGTCTTCCCTTCAGCCAGGACTCCTTCTCTCTCTATTTCAACCTCTAGTGGCTGTGCTTTTTCCTTTTCTTTTCATTGTTGAAACAAGGTGTCACCTTGAAACCAGTGCTGCCCTGGAACGCAGCCCAGACTCACCTCAAATTCACAGCCATCCTCCTGCCTTAGCCTCCTGAGTGCCAGAGTTACAGGCATGTGCTGCCACATCTGGCTACCTTTACAATTTAAACACTGCTAAACATTCTGTTCTGTAACAAAGAATAGTTTTGTTTTTGTTTTGTTTTGTTTTCTACAGAGTAAAACTAAATGCCAACCCCAACAAGTGGTATTTATACGGTTATGACCCTGGGACAAACAGCACACCCGAGCAGAGTGGGATTACAACTTGCTCTATCTTACATGGTTATTTGCTTTTCCTGAAGTTTATAATTCTGCTCTACTTCTAGAATAGAGTATTCCATTTTCCCTGTATGCCCCATAATGTCATTACTCTATAAAGATCCCCAGGACCCAGTACCTCTTTTATCAAGAACTCAATTGGCACAAGGGTACTCTGACTTTCTCCATGCTAACTTGGGGTCAATTCCTGGGTGTCCTGAGTTCCAGCCCCGCTGGCTGTGTTTACTCCTTTGCTTTGTTGTAACATGGTCTCAAAACAGCTTTGCAGAAATTTCAGATGTGGGAGGCAACATTTCAGCATGCTTGAAAGTATTTTATTCTTACATCTTAATTTCAGTTTGGCTGGGTATAGAATTCGTACCAATGTTGCCCTCCCTGACCACAGCAAATCATAGTAGACTGAGTACAGGTGCAGAAAGACTGTAGCTCCCTGCCACAAAGCCAGAGGCCAAAAATAATTCCAAAAGGTTTGTTTCATTAAGATGTGATATTAGGATGTACTCAATATATTCGTTTTTAATTAAATTTACAACTCTGTGGGAGAGTGCGTGTGGAGGCCAGAAAGCCGTCTCCAGGTCGCTCCTCAGACCACTCTCCACCTTGTTTTGCTTTTCAAATTTTTGACATTTATTTATTTTGTGTATGTGAGTACATGTGGCACAGAGTAGGTATGGAGGTCAGATGACCCCTTACAGGAGTTGGTTCTCTCCTTCCCCCTTCCACGGATCAAACTCAGATCACTGGACTTGGCAGCAAGTGCCTTTACCTCCTGAACCATCATCTCAACAGCTCTCCACCTTGTTTCTGGAGAGATCTCTCACTGAGACCTGGAACTCATCCATTAAGCTAGACTGGCTAGCCGGCAAGGAAGCTCCAGAGATCCATCTGATTTTACTAGATGAGCCATCTCCCCAGGACCAGATTAATAAAAAAAAGTATGAATGGCTTAAAGTAGCATTTTTTTCTCCTCCGAATTCCAAAGGCGTTCCTGTCCAGCGTGGGCTCTGCCAGTAGGAAAGCCAGTCTAGCTAAGGTTTGTCCTTAGGATTTTCCCTGGTCCCTCAGATTTCTCTCAGAACTCTTTTCAACAAGGGCCCACTCTTTTATTAAAACGGTGAATCCAGCATGAAATGGGGAAGTCAAAGTCAGATCCTTATCTTACCAGAGAAGTCTACCCTTTCTGATCCCTACTGATTTAAAATAACACACACACACACACACAGACACACACACACAGACACACACACACACACACACACACACACACACACGAACAGACATTATCAATTTAATTCCATTACTTGTAACACAAATGGCACAATTAACCCATCATTTTCAGTGATCTAAATGCTCTCCTCACTAGTTTTTTTATGAAATCCTCTTCATGCTTTGTGAATATATCTTCAAAAATCTTTGTGGATGCTAATTAGTTGTGGGGTTTTTTTGTTTTGGTCTTTTTGAGACAAGGTCTCCCTGTAGCCCCAGCTGGCCTAGAACTTTCTCTGTAGACCAGGCTGGCCTTGAAATCACAGAGATCTGCCTGCCTCTGCCTCCCAAGTGCTGGGTTAAAGGCATGTGCTACCATGCCCAGTTTAATTTTTTTTTCATGTTTTGAACATTTTTATGTTTTTTTAAACTTTTTATTGAGCTTTTGTATATTTCGTACAACCATTTTTTATTTTTTTTTTTTTGGTCTTTTCGAGACAGGGTCTCCCTGTAGCCCCAGCTGTCCTGGAACTCACTTTGTAGACCAGGCTGGCCTCTGCCTCCCAAGTGCTAGGATTAAAGGCGTGCACCACCACGCCCGGCCGTACAACCATTTTTATCCATGCACCCCCACTGTCCCCCAACAGACTTCATGCATTCTGCCATCCATGTTAAGTTCTATTCAGTCAAGCATTCGTACCCTGATGTCCTTGGGTGCAAATTTGTCCACTGGAGTCTAGTCAGCCTATATAGAGATTGGGTCTACTCTCCCTCACCCAGTAGCAATCAGTCTACAACAATTCCCAGATGTTTTGAACTTTTTACATTTATTTACTGGGAGGAGTGGCCTTGTGGAGGTCAGAGACAACTTACAGAGCCAGTTCTCTCCCTCTGCCATGCGGGGTTTGTGGGATTGAACTCAGGTCATCAGCTTGGTGGCAAGCACCTTGGCCAGCCCATGACTTATTTTTTTGTTTCCTTTTTGTCCCCCTTTTTTCATTTACTTTCGTGTTTGTTTGTTTGTTCTTTCTTCTTTTTTTTATTCAATTTCCCATTTTTAGTTGTAAGTGTAATGTGTGTGTGTTGTGGTGTGTGTGTGTGTGTGTGTGAGAGAGAGAGAGAGAGAGAGAGAGAGAGAGAGAGAGGAGAGAGAGACTGGAGCTGTCTCAAGGCTTTGTGCATGGTAGTAGGCAAGTGCTCTAGCACTGAGTTACATCCCCAGCTCTTGGTTTCTTGAGAAAGGGCATTTCTGTGTAGTACGCATGCAGGCTGGCCGCAAACTCCCTATTCCCTATTCTCCTGCCTTAGCCTCCTGAGTGCTGGGATTACAGATGTATCCACCATGGCCAGCTATGTTTAATGTTTTGTTTTGTTTTTTCATGTATCTCACAGAGATCTGCCTGCCTCTGCCTCCTGAGTGCTAGGATTAAAGGTATATGCCACCACACCTCAATTATTATTTTTCTATTATGCATATGAGTGCATTGCCTGCATGTGTGTAGGTGTACCTGTGTTGTGCAATGCCCACAGAAGTCAGAAGAGGGCATTAGGTCCCCTGAAACTGGAGTTAAGGACAGTTGTTAGCTGCCATGGGGGTGCTGGGAATTGAACCCAGGTCCTCTGCAAGAGTAGTCAGTGGTCTTAACTGCTGAGCCATTTCTCCAGCCCCTGTTTGGTGGTGGGTTGTTTTTTTTTTTTTTTTTTTTTTTGTTTTTTTTTTTTTGTCTTTTTGAGACAGGGTCTCTCTGTAGCCCCCACTGGCCTGTAATTCACAGAGATCTGCCTGACTCTGCTTCCTGAGTGCTAGGATTAAAAGTGTTTCTCCGTGTTTCCTTTACATGCAAGGTTGAAGCAAGGGGAAGTTGAGAGGCTTATGCCTACAGCTGGCTTCATTAGCCTAGGGTGACAAGCAGGGAGCAGTTGATGAACTAAAGGGTGACTCCTACCTAAGTACTGGAATCAATCAGGGTGCGGTAGGCTCAAGACCACCCACTGTCCTAGTGAGAGCCCTCTAGTGTATTTCTTTCTCCCCTGTAGGCCAAACTCTTGTTCATCCCATCTGGAGGCTGGAGAGTCTACAATAGGCTCTGTGGGGAGCTTCTCTCCTCTTTACAGCCCAGCCCCTGTCCCACAGCCCCCCCCTTCCCCTGTTCCCCATGACAATAGCATTTCTACCTCCAGCTGCAGGGCACCATGCTGGGAGTCGGCTCTGACAAATAGCCATCCCTCCCCATGCAGACCACCACTTCCACATTAGAAACCAGTAGGCTTCCAGCAGCTTCTATTGACAGCATAATGACTTTTATCAAAAGAGAACGCAGGTTCTAGTCTACTCCCTCGGTTTATTATTTTCTTCTCTCGTCCCACTCCTCTGCACCCTCCTCCTTGTTCCTTCTTTCTTTTCCAAGCTAGACTCTGGCCAAAAGCACCCGATGGCATTTACTTCATTTGTTCTGGGGCCTTCAGAGATTGTTAAAAATAAACTCCCAGCTACTGCTGACTGTGGCTCCTGCCTGTTCACACAGTCAGGTGGCATCGTTTACACACCACGAGCAAGGACCTTCTTACAGGCAGACTATGCTCCTCCTTTGAAAAGACAAGTTGTTTCTCAGAAGAAAAGATTGTTTCTGGAATGTATTTTGAATTTGAATTCCCCAAAGTAGTATAGCTTTGGAAGGATTTTTTTTTCTTCCTGCTGCGATCTCTGAAAACTTACTTCTGCTTAGGGATGAATTTGGACTGAGGGTCATTATGCTAAATCAGTACCACCCACCTCCCCTCAGTCCTGAGACCCCAAACTCGGGGTTTGGACAGGCTTTGCCCTTAGCCTGCATGGGCTGGAGGTCTGCTGTCAGACCCTTAACATTGAGGTAGTCTCAAATGCCTTTGATCCTGGTGAGAGTTCTTTCTCCCAACGAGAGGATTGAACCCCAGCTTCTAGAATCTTCTACTCCTCTTTACCTTCCTGTTTTGTTTCGAAGGTTTTCATTTTGCTGCTGCTGCTGCTGTTGCTGCTGCTGCTGGACAAAGTTTCAGGTATCCCAGGCTGGCATCCAACTGTATACAGTGGAGGATGACTTTGACCTCCCCTGCCCTCACACCCTAAGCACTGGTTCTATAGGCATGCTACATGTACAGATACATACCTCTTTGCCTTCTGTCTGACTGCAGTGAGGGGAAGTTCTGCTCTCAGTGTAACTCTTTGTCTGGAGCTCCTGACCCAACACGATGTCATGGCGTGCTTCTTCAAGCCAGACAGAAGATGTTCCTGCTGAGTGGGAAACGAGGCGCTACAATGTGAGACTCCATAAAATGAGTGGGGGTTCCCCCTAAAAACGTAAGACAACTCTGTTAAGTATTTTCATAAAAAATTATTCTGTTTATTCTATGTGTGAGTGATTTGCCTGCATGTATGTAAGTGTACCACATGCATGCAAAGCACAGAGGCCAGAAGAAGGTATCAGATGCTCTGATCTCCCTAAAACCAGTTGTTAGCGCTCTTCCCCTGGCACTATCAGGAACGCAGGGTCTTAGCCTGGAGAGAAGGGCGGGGCCTCACAGTCTGCACCATCCCAATTCCCAGGCCTCCAGCCTAATAGCAGCCTTGCAAATCACGCAGCTTCTTGCCTGGCCTTCACGGTGCTCAGAGGGTTCAGAAGTAGCCTAGTCACAGCAGTTTTCCTTCCACCATGACCTCCACACAGACTAAACAGAGGGGCAGGTCCGTTAAGCTCAGTGGCTTAATTGCCCAGACTCCAGCACTTGGCCATCTCTCCTTGCTCGCCCTATTAAGACCCCTAGTTTACCCCGAAGCTTGTCTCCCTCCGCCTTTCACTTCTCACATTTTCCTTCACTCCCTTCCACTTTCACTCTGCACACACATTCACTTCCTTCACTCTTCATTCCTTTCACACACACCACCACCACCACCCCCAACCGAGCCCACTGGGTTTTGCCCAAAAGCACAGTCCTTTTTCTTTCCCTTAATAAAGCCTGCCCCCTGTTAATTCGGACACAAATTGTCTTTCAAGCTAAATGCCAGTAGAGGGAAAAAGCAAGCAAGCATATTATCCTCCCTCGTAGAAGGACTGCTCTGTGTAAGCACCAGCTCTTGCTAAGGGCTCAGAGGAAAGCCAGGGTAGCTGCTTCCCCTCCCCCACCTCCCACCCCTCCATCTCCTGCAGTTTAATAGGAGGAGATTGAAGAAGTGGGAAGGGAGAGAGGGAAGAAGAAAGGGAGGGTGGTGGAGCGAGAAGGCCTGGAGGAAGGAAGAGAGGAAAAGAGAGGGAGGGAGAGGGAGAGGGAGGGAAATGGAGAAGGGAAAAAGAAAGGGAGAGAGGGAGGGAAGAAAGACAAAGAAAAAATAAGTGGTCGTAAAGGCCGCAAAGTTACATAGACTGGCTGCACAGCGAGCAGGTGCATCCTGATTCGTTTTGCCTCAAGAGCAGTCACAGGCAGTCCATGACTGCAGGCACACATCAGGGGTTTCTGCTAAGGCTGCTGATCCTTTGATGTATGCGGTGGCACCATTTTGCAGGTGCAAAGATGAGGGCGCACAATTGAAAGTAACTTACCGTGGTCACCCAGAGCTACCCTTCAGATTTGGAGTTCCCCCCAAAGTTCCCCATGTTAAAAGCCAAGAACAGCAAGTGGATATTGTAAGGTCTTAGCCCACCTAAGTTAGAGAGTCCAAAAAGCCAAGTGAGGCAGAAGTCCCAAGAAATAATTACCCTGGACTGTGCTCATGCATCTGAGAAAAGTTGCTGTAACATCCTGCAGTCATGCCTCACCAGAGAGCAGGCCCAGGCCTCAGTCTCTGTCAAGATGCTCCTACTGACACCAGTCACAGGTCCCAGTTTCTCTAGAGATGCTTCTACTGATACTAGCTGCAGACCCATCTACCCCGCCTATGCCCATTCCCCCATATCCTCGACCCTACTTCCTTGTAAAATCACTTCCTTGTGTGCCTGAGTATAAAACTGCCATTCCGGGGACATTCTAACACTGGTCATCCTAATCCTGACACAGGCACGCCAGCCACCATGCCTAAAATAAACCTGACTTCCTTTTCACCGAAGTCCTGACATGTTCTCCTCTTTGTACCAAGTCTCCCCCAAAATGAACCTAACAGATATAAGTGAACTGAATATGGTTTTCTGAAATAAGCTCTTCAGGGCCTAAGACATGTGAATGGGACCCCAGGCTGAGACAGACTCTCAGTGTACTAGGCATAGGTTATGTCTGAAAACATCATATGATTTTATTTTCCTGAAAAAGCAAAGGAAAAGACCCTGCAATATGACCTGGTAAAGAAGCCCGGCATCTCCCTGGGGCAGAGCAGCCAGGCTGAGGGAAGAGCTCTGTCAGCCTGGTTCTATAGAACAAGCCCGGGCCTATAAGGCACATGGTGGGGATGGACGTGGTTTTCTTCTCCCTCTAATTCCCAACACTTCTCCCTCCAGCACTTTTCACAGAACCTCATTACAAGAGCACTTAGCAGCGCTGTCTTAAACTGTTTGGTTCTGGTCGGTGTTGGGGGAATGTGATTAAAGCAAAATTTCCCAGCCCAGAAAAACCTCTCCACAAAGGTAGAGGGAGAGAAAGCAAAAAATTGCATTATCAAATAAGCATCAAGCTAGACTGTGATGACTGTGGAAGGAATTGTATAAGAGATGGCCGCAGGAAGTTCCACCCTTTCTTGTAAGAAAGCAGGTTCAGTTCATAGAGACAAGCCCTCGAGGTCGAGGTCAGCAGTAAGCAGTCCTCAAGGAAGAGGGCACAACAGCAGGGTGTCTCAAGTTTCATCCTACACCAATTGACAGTGTTCACTGTCTCTGTCCAAAAAGAAAATGAGCTTCCCCTGCTTATACAAGAGAACAGAGTTGTGTGTGCATGTATGTGTGTGTATGCATATATGCATGTGTGTGCATGCATTTGCGTGTGAAAATAGGAGCACACATGTGCCACAGCACACACATAGAGGTCAGAGGATGGCCACAGGGTTATTTCTCACTTCCCATCCTGTTTGAGACAGGATCTTTGTTGTTTCCCCACTGTATGTTGCATGCTAGCTCACCTGCGAACTTCCGGGAGTTCTGTCTCCACCTCCCATCTCCCCGGTAGGAGCCCTGAGATAACAGACCATTCTCAGTACACCTCAGGCTTTCCTGGGTTCAAGGATTCAAACTTGAGGCCTTGGGCTTGTGCCACAGGAGGGAGTTCAGGTATGTCGCGTCTCCTAACTTCCAGGAAACTGGAGGTAAGGACATTGTCCTTTTTGATTATCACATTTCAAAGATATGATCCCAGATCCTTAAGAACGATCAGCCTGGGTCTTTGGGTCACATGACCAATTAAAGTCTATTTCTAGCCAGTGCTCTTAACTGCTGAGCTAGCTTTCCAGCCCCAAGTCTCTTATTTTTAACCAGCAGAATTAAGTATCCTTTTTTGTTTTTTGGTCTTTTCAAGACAAGGTCTCCCTGTAGCCCCAGCTGTCCTGGAACTCATTCTGTAGACCAGGCTGGCCTTGACCTCACAAAGATCCGCCTGCCTCTGCCTCCCAAGTGCTAGGATTAAAGGCATGTGCCACCACACCCGGCAAAGTATCCCATTTTTTATTTCTATTTGTTCTTCCCATGGGCATAAGGAAATTATTTCAGTGAATTTTTTTTTTGGTCTTTTAAATAATCTTTTTAGCACAGAAATTATGAAATGTTTCCTTTTGGTTTGTTTTGGTTTTGGTTTGTTTTGTTTTTTCATTTTTTCGAAATGTTTCTAAATGAGAAAAAGGTAAATTTTCTTAATGACACATATTGATGGGAACTCACCTCCACTACCCTTGGTAATGTAAAGCTACTTTATGCAGAATGGTTTGCACATTTTTAAGTAGCTTCAGAAGTCAGCAATTGTGTAATCAACAGCAGTTACCATGGTAGCAAAAGTTGGTGTTATTCTAATCCACTTAGTAATGAATTGGCTGGGGCTGTGGTTGGGTGCAGGAAAACATGTTCCTTTGTATGGAGTTCCGTGTGTGTGTGTGTGTGTGTGTGTGTGTGTGTGTGTGTATGGTGTTCATGTAGAGGGGTTGCATGAGCATGTGTGTGTCTTTCCTTGGATCCCATCTATCTTTGTTTTTCCAAGACAGTGTCTCTCCCTGGCCCCAAACTCTTTAAATAGGTGTGGCTAGATGGCTGGCCAACAAGCCCCAGGAGTCTGCCTGCCTCTGCCTCCCAGGGCCAAGATTACAGATGTGCACTACCACACCCAACTTTTTCTGACATGTGTTGTAGGGATCAAACACAAGTCTCTATGCTTGCAAAGGAGGCACTTCACTGACTGAGCTGTCTCCCCAGGCCTTTATGTGACATTCTTCTTTCTTGTATCACATTGCAGGCAAAGAGCAGGAAGAGCACACTGTGCAGAAGTCAGGGCAAAATCATGGGATGTAAACCTACGAGGCCAGAGCAGCTGTGAGTAAGAACTCAGAGGGCCTGGAAAACTAGAAGCCCATGGGAATCAACTGGCAGACACTGTGCGTCATATGGAGATCCAGTGACTACGGTCCCCATCTCCTCCAGTCCCTCCAGGGACTCCCACCATCCCCAGTTTACAGACAAGGAAGCCAAGGAAACCAGTCCAAGGTCATAGATTTGGTGGCAGAGTTGGGAATACGACCCTGGATCTCAGCCAAGCCTAGGAGCTGGTGTTGTTGACCTAAGAAGAAAGCACTTTCACAGGTGGGAAAGAGTTATTGGTGAATTTAGACACTGTGGCTTCTTCCTTGTGTTGACATAAAAACACAGCTCACACCTCAACAGGGGAATGAGATAGCTTATTTTGGAGCCTAATGTGAGTGACCATGACCCAGGAAACACAGTTTCAGATTACTCCAAATTCCACGCTCCAAAGTGGCACCAGTTTTGTGGTTTTTATAAATGATATTTTATTTATTTATTTATTTATTTATTTATCGTGTGCATATACGTAGGAGATGGCACACAAACCACAGCACATATATGGAGGGCAGAGGACAGTTTACAGGAGTCGATGTGGGTCCTGAGGATCAAACTCAAGTCATTGGACTTGGCAGCAAATGCCTTAATATCATAAACTTTTTAAAATACATTTGTGGAAATAGTAGCTAGATGGGTTATAGCAAAGTGGGGTAATCTCTGCTGCTAACCTCAGATGCTATCTGATGACATTCTTAACCTCTGGGTTGGTAGAAGCTAGGGTTCTGTTAACATACGCCAAAAGATTTCACCTGTTAGTCACAAGATGTTAGATCAGACACAGCAGTGGGCAGTGAATGGCTATTTAGGGGTATAAAGATAGCCCAAGATAAATTGTAAGTAAGCTTTAGATCTGCAACATTCATCAAAGTTCTAATCAGTTAATCTGCAAAAGACTCAGCATACGGTGGTCATCTGTCCAGAAACTTTCATTCACAGTTCCCCCTATTGAACAAGCATCATATTTCGTGCATGCACAAGCCAAATATTAATTCTCCTTCATTACTAGGGAGGCTCATTCCTAGGGTCTAATTCAGACAAACCAGGAAAGCAGTCAGGAGATGAATAGCTGGTAAGCCATTGTGGAACAAACTCTTGGACCATATCAGATCCACTAAGCATGATGATCCAGTTCAAACGCGTAGCTCTTCCAGGTCGTAGACATGCATACTGTGGTGCTGCACTTGGACCACACATCCTCTCTGTGACAGCTGCTGCTCCAGGCCTGGGCCTTCCTTCAGCCTCCAGGATGCATGCGGCTGACACTCAGGACAGGCAGGGTACAACAGTACAACAAACTGAAGTCCCTGGGAAGAGCAGGAGGCAGCGTGCCTACATCCCGTCTCGCCAACTATCCGTCACCAGGCAAGTAGGGCCAACCAAGTCACTGAGGTGCCAGTCAGACAGAACTTTAGTTTCCTACATGGCCACCTGTGTTGCCTTCCTTCTCCATCTCTCTCCTTTCCCCCTGACCCTCTGTGTAGTTCCCAGGATTGTCTGGAAGATAAGCCACTTTCCCTCGGATCCTGGTTCAAGCCTGCTGCTATGAGAACCCCTCACAGTCACATGGTGTAGACCATGACTACACAGAATGTGTGTGAGGAGCACAGCTCTGAGCTCAGAGGCATTCTCCCTGAGGTCACCGGAGGAGCCTCCTTACCTGGAGGCAGGACGTTGGGTCCAAGAGCATCAAAGTGCCCGACACAAGCAAGCAGCCCATATCAAGGGTCGGGAGCCAGGGTGAAAGGCAGCAAGCCACATCCCCCTCTAGCTCAGACCTCTGGGTTCTAGTGACGGCCACACCAGTTCACTCACTGCTCCATGCTCTCTGAGCCCTCCCTGATCAGTGACACAGGACCTTCCTGGTGAGGCCATGTCATGATTTAGAATACCATAGCGCTCTTGTGTCTACAGGAAGGAATGTCCCCAGAGAAGTCACACCTTGGAGAGGGCAAGGCTGCATCAAGAATGCTTGACAATCTAGAAGTAGCAATGTGCCACCCCCACAAGAAATGAAGCCATGGGGTTGGAGAGGTGGCCCAAAGGTTAAGAAAGCTTTCTGCAGAGGACAGTTCAGTTCCCAGCACCAGTATCATGTAGTTCACAACTGCCTTGAACCCCAGCTCCAGGGGATCTGATGTCTTCTGGCCTCTGCAAGCAACTACGCTCATGTGCTTGCTTACACACACACACACTCACACACACACACACACACAGAGATTTAAAATAATAAAAGAGATGCAATAAACCCATCCCAGATGGCTGGCAGATTTCCTCTGGCAATAGTGCCTTATCTAGTGTTAATATTAGCTTCAGCTTTCATGGGGGGGACAGTGCTTGGAGTAGCCAAGCTCCCCACTGGTCACCAACCACCAGGCCAGGCTTTTTGCATGGAGGTTGGGGGTCGTTCGGTTTCCAAGCAGTCTCCCCACTGTGCTGACCCGTGTCTCTGGTCCAACTTCACCTTTATTACTACTAATCTGTGCCAAGTCTTAATAATTAACAATTTTAATAAATTGCCACATATATTATAAATATTTCCCAGTTTTATTTTGCCTGTAAGTTTTTACATGATGAGTTTATAGATGTAAAGTGCCTGATTCTTACATTAATTTGTTCTTAATTGACAATAATTATGCATATTTATGGAATACAATGTAATGTTTTTATCAATTGTAAAAAAGATTCAACCAAGCTAATTAACACATCAATTACCTAAGCAATTTATCATTTTCTGTGATGAAGATGTTAAACATCTCACTCCTTTTAGCAGTTTTGAACTAAACGATACATCATTGTTAACTGCAGCGCTGGGAGCCCTCAGACTTGCTTCTCTGTTCTTACTAAGATTTTGTACCCTGCTCGTCAAATATGGCCTCTGGTGCTTTCTGATCTCTCTTTCTGAGACTGACTGTTTTTAGATTCCCCACATAAGCAACATCAGACTGTTTGACTTTCTGCGCCTGGCTTATTTCCGTTACCACACCTTCCAGTTTCAGCCATGTCATCCTTCTTTTTCAAGACCCCATAGCACTTCCCTGTGTATAGAAACACATTTTCACTCTCCATTCACCAACTGATGGATATCAAGTTGCTCCCTTATCTTGACTGTTGGGAATAATGGTGAAATGAAGAGAGGAGTGCAAATACCCTCTCGGCATACCAAGTTCAATTCCGAGTGATGTGGAAACNAAAAAAAAAAAAAAGAGTTTCCTCAAATATTGTAGTTGGCAATGAGCACTGGTGCCTCCTTCTTGACTTCCCTCGTGATGTCACAAACTACCCCCCTGTTCTGGAGCAACATTTCCTGCAGATGGCATCCCAGTAAATGATCAATGGAAACCTTTGGGGCACCTTGAAAATTGTTTCCATCTGATGAGTCAGCACTGAGAACTGATGATGGACTTCAGGAGGCCTCGGTTCACACCGGCATCTTGAAGATCTTTTTCTACATGAAATTGAGGCTTGAAAAGAAGTATAATTTAGGAACTTTTCAGAGAACTTTAATTTCATCTTTTTAAAATAATGTACAGTACAACTACTTCCATTAACTTAATAACTTCCATACCTGAAAATCTGATTTTATGCCCTAACATACGCAATGTCACTAAAAATGTCGATCAGCATGAACACCTTATAAGTCCAAATGTGGTTAATTCTTGAAAGTGGACGTTCTCAATGCCACAAGCTATCACCAAGGCCTCTTTCAGAAAGGTACACTTCACATAAAAAGAATTTGATTATAATTACTAACCTCACATTTAGCATCTCATATATACATATACATATATATATATATATGATATGAAGACTTATACAGTCTAATTAATGCCTTCAATGTGGGTTCATTCACTGGAGCCTGGTTAACCTACCAAGAGTCCCATCCCTGTAAAAGACTGACACTACCCCTCCCAACGGCCAGCCATCAGTTACCACAATTTCCTTAGCTTGATTTGAAGGGGTTTTTTTCTTATTTATTCATTTATTTATTTATTTATTTATTTAGAGACAGGGTGTCTTTGTAGCCCCGGCTGACCTGGAACTCACTACGTAGACTAGGCTGGTCTTGAACTCACAGAGATCCTCCTGCCTCTACCTCTCAAGTGCTGGGATTAAAGGTGTGCACCTGGCCTGGTTTAGGGTTTTTAGCCACATCTATGCTGGGATTTTATCTGGTTTTAGCTTGGATGGGACTTGTGCATGCTGTCACCATTGTTGTGAATTCATATAACTGACCAGCTTCCTGGAAAACTGTTTCCCTAAGATCATTCCCTGCCCCTGACTCTTAAAATCTTTCCACCCCCTCTTCCACTATGGTCCCTGGGCCTTGTGAGGCGAGGTTTGACGTAGGTGTCCTGTTCAGGGTAGGCACTCTGAGCATTGGCCAGTTGTGGTTTTCTCTGTTAATCACCATCTGCTGCATAAAGAAGCTTCTCTGGGGGAGATGAGTGATGCCTTATTCTATGAGTGTGGCAATAAGTCATTAGGAGTCTCTTTAATACTATGTCTGTTTAGCAGAGTGATCATACTGGGGTCCCCCATGTCCTGTGTTCTGTCTAGCCTAATGGTTCCTACGCCCAATACCAATGTCAGGTATGGACTCCATCTTATGAAGTGAACTTTAAATCCAATTAAAGAGCAGTTGAGGTGGGGCATGGTGGTGCACGTCTTTAATCCTAGCACTTGGGAGACAGAGGCAGGCAGATCTTTGTGAGTTCAAGGCCAGCTTGGTCTACAGAGTGAGTTCCAGGACAGCTGGGACTACAGGGAGACCCTGTCTCAAAAACACCAAAGGAAAAAAAAAAGAGTGGTTGGGTACTGATATAATATTCATGCCACTATTACACCAGTGAGTATATCTTATCAGGCCGGTTGTTACTATAGTCCACAGGATTCATAGCTGGGCAAGGTTGATGTTTATTGTTTTTCCTTTCAGTAGCATGCATGGTACCTACCAGCACTCTGAGGTCAGCATCGCTTGATTTCTCCATGTTCATTCTACAGCTCATGTATGTAGTGTCTTCAGCAATAGGGTCTCACCATCCAGTTTGGTGGGTGACCAAGAGCAAGGGCAATGGCCAGTACTTTGAGAGTCTATGGGACCCTTGGTCATCAGCTGCTGAGGAGGGAATCCATTCCTAGCATTGTTGTTGTCAATCCCATGATATGTAGAAGGGGCAACATCTCCTGTTATAAGATAACTCTTTTTATCTCTTTTTATAATATATATGTATACACTTTAAGAAGCTTCTACAGTAGTAGGTTTCAAAATGCTTTTTCTAAAGGTCTTTAGAGTTACTTGTCTCTTCTCATACTCTCTCCTCTGCCTGCCCTCCCTCTCCACCCTCCCCACTTAACCCTTCCTATTCTGATGGTCCTCTTTCTCCTTTCATATCAGTGCATTCTACCGGTCTTCCTAGGAAACCTCCCTAGCCCACCTGTTTATTAGTTTATTGAATTTTCAAATTGAAACATACATAGCTAAGATTTCAAAGCTAACACCCAGCTGAGAGAGAACATGTGACATTTATGTCTCTGAGTCTGGGTTGACTCACTCAGGATGATTGTTTCTAGTTTTAAAAAAACAAATTTTCATAGTTTTGTCTCTCTCTCTTTTTTTTTTTAGTCTTTTTGAGACAGGGTCTCCATGTATCCCCAGCTGGAATGGAACTCACTCTGTAGACCTGGCTGGCCTTGAACGCACAGAAATCTGCCTGCCTCTGCCTCCCAAGTGCTAGGATTAAAGGCGTGTGCCACCACGCCTGGCATAACTTTGTCTTTTTTTTTTTTTTCTCGGTCTTTTTGAGACAGGGTCTCCCTGTAGCCCCACCTGTCCTGGAACTCACTCTGTAGACCAGGCTGGCCTTGAACTCACAAAGATCTGCCTGCCTCTGCCTCCCCAGTGCTAGGATTAAAGGTGTGTGCCACCACACCAGCTTAATTTTGTCTTTTTTTTTAATTAATTTTATTTATTTCCGTACGTGTACGAATGTACTTTCTTTTTTAAGAGCTGAATAATATCCCATTGTTTATATGTACCAGACCTCCATTATCCATTCATCAATATGTTGTTTCCAATTTCTGGCTATTATGAAAGAAGCAACAATGGACATGTACAGAGCAGGTATTTCTGCAGTAGGATATTCAGTCTTTGGGGTATATCCCTAAGAGTGGTATGGCTGTGTCATATTAAAATCAAGTTTGAGCTTTGTGAGGAATCCGCACACTGGTTTCCATAGTAACAGACCAGTTTTTCACTCCCCTCAGCAGTGGGTACAAGTTCCTCTTTCTCCACATCTTCACCAGCATTCGTCATTGTTTGTGTTTTGGATTATTGCTATTCAAAGTGGGGGAAGATGAAATCTCAAGGTGGTGTTAATATTCATCTCCCTGATGACTAAAGATGTTGAACTTTTTTAAAAATTTTATTCACTTATTTTTTATGTGTATGAATGTACTGTCTGCATGTAGGTCTGTGCACCCGTGTCGTGCAATGCCTCGGAGGTCAGAAGAAGGTTTTGGATTCACCTGGAACTGGAGTTTAAGATGGTTCTCAGCCGCCATGTGGGTGCTGGGGATCGAACCCGGGCCCTCTGCAAGAGCAGTTGGCACTCTTAACCACTAGGCCATCTCTCCAGGCCCCAGATGTTGAACATTTTTTAAATGTTCCTCAGCCATATGTGATTAATCCTCACAGAATTTCTTGTTCATGTCCTTGCCCCAATTTTTAATTGGATTGGGTTTTTTTTAAATTTTTTGTTCTTTTGTATTCTAGATACCAACCTTCTGTCAGAGGCATAGCTGGTAAAAATGCTTTTCCCGCTCTGTGGGCTGCATCTTGTGCATTTCCCACTCTGTGGGCTGCGTCTTGTGCATTTCCCACTCTGTGGGCTGCCTCTTGTGCATTTCCCGCTCTGTGGGCTGCCTCTTGTGCATTTCCCGCTCTGTGGGCTGCCTCTTGTGCATTTCCCGCTCTGTGGGCTGCCTCTTGTGCATTTCCCGCTCCGTGGGCTGCCTCTTGTGCATTTCCCGCTCCGTGGGCTGCGTCTTGTGCATTTCCCGCTCCGTGGGCTGCGTCTTGTGCATTTCCCGCTCCGTGGGCTGCCTCTTGTGCATTTCCCGCTCTGTGGGCTGCCTCTTGTGCATTTCCCGCTCCGTGGGCTGCCTCTTGTGCATTTCCCGCTCCGTGGGCTGCGTCTTGTGCATTTCCCGCTCCGTGGGCTGCGTCTTGTGCATTTCCCGCTCCGTGGGCTGCCTCTTGTGCATTTCCCGCTCTGTGGGCTGCCTCTTGTGCATTTCCCGCTCCAGCCACCTCTGCTTCCATGCTGGTTTTGTGGACATAAATTCCTTAAATCTGGTTTTCTCATGGAAAGATTTGTTTTTTCTTTCAATTATAACTGGTAGTTTTACTGGGTGCAGTAGTCTGAGCTGGAATCTGTTCTTTCATCACTTGCATGACTTGGTCCCATGCCTTTCTGGCTTTCGGATCCCCATTGAAAAGTCAGCTGCTCTTCTGATGGCCTGCCTCTGTATGTGATGCATCTTTCTCTCTCACAGCTTTCAATATCTTTTCTTTGTTCTGTACATTTATTAATTATTAATGTTTTGACTATCATATGACGTGGGAAACTTCTTTTCTGGGCCTGTTTACCTGGTGTTCTGTATGCCTCTCTTTTTTTGATCTTTTTGAGACAGGGTCTCCCTTTTAGTCTCAGCTGACCTGGAACTCTCTCTCTGTAGACCAGGCTGGCTTTGAACTTACAGAGATCCGCCTACCTCTGCCTCCCAAGTGCTAGGATTAAAAGCATGCACCACCATACCTGGCTTGTATGCCTCTTATACCTTGATATGTGTCTCTTTTAGGAAATTTTCTTCTATGATTTTATTAAAAATTTTTTCTGTGTCTTTGATCTTGATTTCTTCTTCTATGCCTATGATTTTTAGGTTTGGCCTTTTTACATTGTCCCAGAGATCTTGCACATTCCATTACTGCGCTATTTTAGATTTGAAATCTTTGATTGAGCGATCCGTTTCCCCAGTCTCGTCCTCAGGAACTGATACTCTCTGTTCCTTCCCCCCATTTCCTTTTTGTTTCTTTCCTCTAAGCTTTTTGTTTGAGTTCCTGAGTTTTTTGAGTTTTACTTCAGATTGTCCTTTCTTCAGAGATTCTATCTCTTTATCGAATTCTAGTTTCATGTTTTAAATTGTTTTAATTATTTTCAATCAATTGTTTCGTGTTTTCATGGTCTTCATACAGTATTTTATTCATATCTTCTTTGAGTTCCTTGAACATATTTATAATTGCTATTGTGAAATGAATTGTGTGCCATTTGGTCGTCATTCTCAGGAAACATTACAATAGGGTTGTTAATTTCTGAAGTAGCCTTATTATCTTGATTATTCATGCTGTTTGGGTTCTTTCACTGAGAACTGGGCATCTGTATTTGTGTGGTGGTTCTTGGTATGGGGAAGTGATGTTTGTTCTATCTTGTTTGTTGTTTCCTAACTTGTCAGGTTATGGGCCAGCTGAGAAGTGTTTGTTTTTCAGTTTGGGGGCCATGTTATGTTGTTGTACAACAGGGTGAAAGAACTGGGCTCATTTCAGCTAGTGATAGGTGTAACTTTTGAGCTGAGATTTCAGGACTGACTGTTCAGGAACCTGGATCGGCAAAGCGGGATGGAGCTGCTGGGTGAACAGGTTGCCTGGTAGGTTAGAGCGTGAGTTCCCAGCTCTGGGGCTTGTAGAGCTCAGATGGCAGGGCCCAGGGAGATCCCAAGGACAGAGTTCAGGACCACAAGTCTTGGATGTGCAAGGATCCTGGCAACCCAGGCTAGGCTGAGAGCTGAGAGGGTGCAGAGCGCCTCACCCTGCCAAGGCTGGAAGGGCATGAGATCTGGGATGGGACATGTCCTCAAGGCCTGAGGGAGTCTGAAACGCCATTAAATTTTTCCTATTTACATATGTTTTTAGATAACAGTCCCTTGTCAGAGACATAATTTGCAACTATTTATTAGCTGTATACTTTGCAAATATTTTCTCTCACCCCTGAATATGTCTTTGCTTTGTTTATTGCTTCCTTTGCTGCTCAGAATTGCAACCCCATCTGTCTGCTTTGGCTTTTGTTGTTCATGCTCCTTAGAGTCCAAACCAAAAAATCATCTCCTAGACCAATGTTCTGGGCCTTTCTCCCGTCTTCCTCCAGTAGCTATATAGTTCCTGGTCAGATTTAATAAGGCTTTCATCCATTCCAGGTCTAAACAATCTAGCTCCATCCTTCTGCATACGGAAATCCAGTTTTCCCAGCACCACTTTTTTTTTTTTTTTTTTTTTTTTTTTTGGTTTTTCGAGACAGGGTCTCCCTGTAGCCCCAGCTGTCCTGGAACTCACTCTGTAGGCCAGGCTGGCCTTGAACTCACAAAGATCCACCTGCCTCTGCCTCCCAAGTGCTAGGATTAAAGGCCTGTGCCACCATGTCCGGCCCAACACCACTTATTAAAGAGACTCTTTTCTCCTTTGTGTGTTCTTGGCACCTCTGTCCAAAATCAATCATCCACAAGTATTTTGTTTTTTTCCTGAGCTTTCTACCATGTTCTATTGGTCACTGATTCTGCCGTTAGGCCAGAACTATTCTCTTTTAGTTGAATCATTTCATAATATGTTTTGAAATCAGGGAAGGTGATGTCTCTCTAGCCCTCCCTGTTCAAATTGCTTTGGCTCTTCAGGACTTTTCTGTTCCGTACAAATTTTAGGATTGTCTTTTCAGTTTCTGTGGAGAATGCCATTTGTATTTTGATAAAGATTGTGTTGATTCCATAGATGGCTTGTGTGGGATAGACATTTTGACAATATTAATTCTTCTGATCACTGAGCACAAGCTATGCTCCTTCATTCCTTTCTTCTTCAAAGTCTTTCATAGGTGTTCTACAGATTTCGGTGTACTGGTCTTTTTACTTCTTTTGTTAAATTTACTCCTATGCATTTTCTTTTGCTGCTGTTATAAATGGAATTGTTTTCTTATTTCTTTGGCAGTTTATTGTTAGTGTACAGAAATGCTTTTGATTTTGCAGGGGATGTGTAGAAGCACAGGCCTTCCTGAATCACTTGTCTACCTTATTTGTCTTATTTGATGATTTCATGTGTGTATAATAAATCTTGATCCTTTTCATCCTCCAGTCCTCTCTCTCCTCCTCTCTCTAAAGAGAACTAAACCTGGAGACTGTTGTTTAGACTAGAGCTAGGTGCTAGGCTGGCCAGCCAGGAAGTTCCCAGGCTCCACTAAGGTCCAGCTTCCACACAGGACTCACAGATGCACAGAATCAAGCTCAGCTTTTGCGTGGGTGCTTGGGACCCTAACCCTGGTCTTCACAGCTGCACAGCAAGCTCTGCTCATGGAGTCACCTCCCTATCCCTCCACTCACGGGGCCACCTCCCTAGCCCTCCACTCATGGAGCCATCTCCAGAGCCTCACTATTGATTCTAGACATTGAGGTTATAACCCGCATGTTCTGGTTTGTTTCCTTGTTGCTGTGATGAAGTTCCCTAACCAAAAGCAACTTGAGGAGAAAAGGGTTGATTTCGTCTCATGACTCCCAGCTCATAGTCCATCACTGAGGGAAATCAGGGCAGGAACTCAAGGCAGGAACCTGGAATCAGGAACTGAAGCAGAGATCACAGAGGAATGCTGCTCACTGGCTTGCTGCCTGGTCAGCTGGGCTACCTTTCTCACACAGCCCAGGCCCACCTGCCTAGGAGTGGTGCAGCCCACAGTGGGCTGGGCCCTCCCACATCAACTAGTAATTAAGAAAACGCCTCAATGACACAGCCACAGGACAACCCTTCAGTAGAGGTTCCCTCTTCCCAGATGTCTCTAGTTTAAGTCAACATGACAGAAACTAGCCAGAACACTGCAACTTCGCTGAGTCTATTCATCAGTCCCATGAGGTTCTTGGTGGAGTCTTTTAAATTTTTCTGTATACAAAATCTTGCTGTAAGCAATCAGACAACGCCACATGTTCTTTTCCCACATGGACACCTTTTCTTTCTTTTCCTTTCTTTTCCTAGTTGCTCTGGCTACAATGTCTGCTGTACTGTGTTGGTTTGAAGCAGTATTAGTGAGCATCTCTGTATTGCTCTTGATTTTGGTGGAAGTGTTCAACTTTCCCACACTTACTATAATGTTAGCTATGGACTTGTCATATATGGCCTTCTAGACAATTTTTTTAGTAGTTTTTTAATTTGTTTCCTACTTGTTATTACTATTTTGGGGTGGTTTATTTGGTCTTTTGTGAGACAGGTTCTCCCTGTAGCCCCAGCTGTCCTGGAATGCACTATGTAGACTAGGCTGGCCTTAAATTCACAAAGATTTACCTGCCTCTACCTCCTGAGTGCTGGGATTAAAGGCATGTGCCACCTAGCCTGTTTTCTACTTTTATAAGGTCGTGTGTAGCCTAGGCTTGCCCTGAACTCATTATGCAGCCAAGGATGAGCTTGAAGGCCTCACCTCCTGCTTCCACCCCCACAGCGTATGCTGAGACTACAAGTAGGCACCATCATGCATCTTATACTTGGCACAGGGAACAGAGCTCAGGGCTTCCTGCATGCTAGACAAGCACTCTACCACCTGAGCCATTTATTCAGCTGACTAGATCTGATTTGTTAAAAGTTCTTTTTTTTTTTTTTTTTTTTTTT
>VZQC01004737.1:766989-920835 GCA_009823505.1 Rhizomys pruinosus | reverse complement strand
AAAAAAAAAGATTGATGTTTTACATGTATGGGTGCTTTGCCTACATGTATATAAATACACCATGTGCATGTAGTACCGACAGATGCCAGAAGAGGGTATTGGATCCCCCTGGAACTGTAGTTATAGCCAGTTGTGAGCAGCCATGTAGGTTCTAAACCTGTGTCCTCTGGAGGAATAGCAAGTGCTCTTAACCATTGAGCCATCTCTCCAGCTCCCCTCCCCTCAATATTTTTGGAAGAGTTTGAAAGGGATTAGTACTCACTCCTTTTAACTTTGGCAGTGAGAGGTTGGTACAAGTTCCCTCAGGGTTGGGTACTAAGAAGACTGGCACTCATTCTGTCTGGCTTAGTAGAACTCAGCACTGATATCACTGAGCCTTTCTTTGACAGCAGTTTTTTGTTCGTTTTTTACTCTGCTAGCATTATTACAAAAACCAAGACATAATCCTAGTTTCTGTAATTTTTTTTTTTAGTCTTTTTGAGACAGGGTTTTCCTGTAGCCCCAGCTGTCCTGGAACTCGCCCTGTAGACCAGGCTGGCCTTGAACTCACAAAGATCCACCTACCTCTGCCTCCCAAGTGCTAGGATTAAAGGCGTGTACCATGAGTTTTCATACTTGTCAGAAATGACACTAATGGGAAGAATGTGACAAGTCCTTATCCAAGACTTCTAGTATTAAGTGTACATTAGATAATTTGTGCTGTATGAACACCTACAGACATGAAAAATGTAACAAGTTTTTAGTCATGTAAAAAGTGCAACAAGTCCTTTAGTCAAGTGTCACATCTTAGATTATATAAGAGAATTCCTTCTTGAGACAAAACCTAGAAATATAATGAATGTGACAAGTCCTTTATCAATACTGCTGATTGCAGAGTTCATTAGAGAATTTATACTGGAGAGAAACCCTACAATATGAAAACAATTACAGAAAACCTTTACACTGTATTCAAAGCTTAGCAGTCATAAAATAATTCATACTGCAGAAAAACCTGAAACATGAAACAAGTGAAAAGACATTTACTCATATGTCAATTCTTAGAGTACATGGGAGAATTCATATGGGAGAGGAACCCTACAAATATGCAGAGTCTGAAAAGTCCTGTATTCATATATCAAATAGAAAACATTGCAGAATACATAGTGGATGGGAGATACCACAAATATAAGTGATGTAGCCATTCATTTAACCATATGTCAGATGGGAGAATGCAGAGAGTACATACTAGAGAAATAGTTTATGATTTTGCAAATTTAAAAAATCTTGGACTCATTCCCTAGAGAACAATACAGAATCTATATGAGATAGAAATTTTTAAATGCAATAATCATGTTGAAATCTTTAATAAACATTTAAATTTCAGAAAACTGAAAAAAAAAAATAAAGGCGTGTACCACCACGCCCAGCGTAGTTTCTGTAATTTTAGCACAGTGCTTATACAAGAAGGTGACAGCACTCTTTATTATCTGACTCAGCCTCCCTACAAATGATTGGTCTGTTCAGATTTTCTATTTCCTCCTGATTCAGTCTTAGTAGATTGGGTGATTCCAGATATTATCCATTCCTCCTAGTTGGTATGTAACTGTTCACAGTAGTCTCACACAATCCTTTATACTTTTGAAAATCTATTGTAATATTGTAATGTCTCCTCTTTCTAGTTTTACTTGAGTCATTTTTATTCTTTTTTAGTATAGATAATTCTTGTCTGTTCTGCTTATGGTTTTCTTTTTTTTTTTTTTTTTTTTTTTTTTGTTGTCCTGTCTGATCTTTTCGAGACAGGGTCTCCCTGTAGCCCCAGCTGTCCTGGAACTCATTCTGTAGACCAGGCTGGCCTTGAACTCACAAAGATCCACCTGCCTCTGCCTCCCAAGTGCTAGTATTAAAGGTGTGCACCACCACACCCAGTGGTTTTCTTTTATTTTTTATTTTACTTTAAGTTGAACTTTAGAGTACACATAGCACCAAAGTAAAATGAAACTTGTGATACCAAAAAAAGCATTAAAATTCAGTGATACTTTAACATGGATATTCCATTCATTTTTCTCCAATTTGTATTACATATATATATACATAAATATATACACATACAAATATATACATACATTCATACATACATACACATATCACCTGAGTTGGAGGATTTTCTTTCTTTCCTTTTTTTTTTTACCAAAAGATGTCATGTTTTCCCCAAGGAAGTGCTTGAAGGTTCCTCCTTGGCAAACCCAAACAACAATCAGTCATGCCCCTGTGCTCCACACTGGGGTCCCTCCCCCCCTATACTCACCCAAATGAGATCCAGCAAGTGTGTGTCCTGTCTTGATTTTCCTGCACTGGTCTCCATGACACAGTCTGGGTAGTCCAACAATGGCAGTCTACACTCTGAAGAGGTTGAAATCCCAGTAGCCACTCAGTCTACAAGCTGGATATCTCAGTAGTCCCCATCTGGCATTGAAGGTTTAAAGGATTCTCAAGTTTTATATCTGAAGTACAATTTCTCAGACCTTACTGATTATTTATTTCTAGTTACACTTTCTTTTTGGATGCTTAAGGCCACACAGCCCAGATTAACCAAGGTTTTTGTTTTCTCAAGATCAGTTGAGGATCTGGTCCTCAAAGGTCACTCAATTGTTGTTGGTTTTGTTTTTGTTTTTGGTGGGGGGAACTCCTGGCTCCTTTTGGCTTTTCAATCACCAGTTCCATCTACTCGAGTTCACAGTTAGATCTTGCTAGACCAGGCTTCTCTTTTTGAAGCATGAGCAGACTTTCCTCTTTAGAGGCTGTTCACTGGCTGAAGTCCCATTAGTGGATCTCCAAGACCTCCCTGCATAGGAAGACTGGTGATCACATTTGCAGGACATTTTGAGAGATGCCCCCGTGCATGGTCCCCTGAGACTTAGTTGACCTCTGAGGGCAAGGAACAAAGTTATCCCTTAGGTCCTTTGGCCTAATTAGTATGGGTATTTCCCAGGACCACCTGAAGCACAGAGTACCAGGGCACAGGCTAAGCCAGGCATATAAACAGTTACATAGAAACTTCCCTCTTAGGACTGCTTTTAAAATATCACAATCCATGAGCATGGAAGGTCTTTCCATCTTCTGATGTATTCTTCAATTTCCTTCTTCAGGGGTTTAATTTTTTGTTGTTGTTGTAGAGATCTTTGGTGTCTTTGGTTAGGTTTGTTCCTAGGTATCTTATTGGTTTTGAGGCTATCATGAGTGGCTATTGTATTCCTTCTTTAGTTGCTTGTTGTTGGTGTAAAGAAAGGCTACTGATTTTTTCTAGGTTAATTTTGTATCCTGCCACTTTACTGAAACTCTTAATCATTTCTAGGAGTTTTCTGGTGGAGTTTTTAGCATCCCTTAGGTAAACTATCATACTGTCTGCAAAGAGGGATAGTTTGACTTCCTCCTTTCCAATTAGTACTCTTTTAATTCCCTTTTCTTTCCTTATTACCCTAGCAAATGTTTCAAGCACTATATTAAAGGGGAGTGGTGACAGGGGGCAGCCTTGCCAAGTTCCTACCTTTAAGGGGAATGCTTCTGTCTTTTCTCCATTTAGGATGATGTTGGCTGGGGGTTTCCTGTATATGGCTTTGATTATGTTGCGGAATGATCCTTCCAATCCAATTCCTTCTAGGATTTTAAGCATGAGGAGTGTTGGATTTCATTGAAGGTCTTCTCTGTATCAATTGAGATGATCATGTGGTTTTTGTCTTTCAATCCATTTATGTGATTTATGATATTTACTGATTTACATATGTTGAACCATCCCTGCATCTCTGGTATGAATCCAACTTGGTCATGATGGATAATCTTTTTGATGTGGGTCTGTATGTGGTTTGCCAATATTTTGTTGAGAATTTTTGCATCTGTGTTCATTAGTGAGATGGGTCTATAGTTCTCCTTTTTGGTTGTATCTTTATCTGGTTTTAATATTAGAGTGATGCCGGCTTCATAGAAGGTGTTTGGGAGAATTCCCTCTGTTTGTATCCTTCTGAACAGTTTGGGTAGCAGTGGTTGTAGGACCTCTTTAAATGTTCTCCTTTTTTTCAGTCAACTGTAGCTTTGTTTATCTTTTTCTACTGTCTTTGTGGGCTCCATGTGATTGTTTCTGCTCTGGTATTTGTTTCCTTCCTTCTTCTAAGTTTGGGCTTATGTTCTCCTTCCTTGAGGTAGTAGATTGTTTGTTCAAGATCGTCCTTTTTAATGTGGGTGTTTATGGCCATAAATTTCTGCTTCTGTGCATCCTATAGGTTTGCATGCTGTTTTCCATTTTTTATTGTCTCAAGATTTGTTTTGTTTCTTTTAAGAGAAGGTCTTGTATCTAGCCCCAGGATGGCCTCAAACTCCTAATCTTCCTGCCTCAGTTTCTGGAGTGCTGAGATTACAGATGTGTGCCATCATTCCTAGTCTAAGATATTTCGAATTCCTCATAGATTAATTGGTTGTCCAGAAGCATGTTGTTTAACTTCCATGTATTTTTGAGTTTTCAAAAATTCCCTCTGTTCTTGATTGCAACATTCATGCCATGTGGTCCAAAAGGTACTTTTCAAGATTTCAGTTTTCCCATATTTATTAAGACTTGTTTTATGGCCTAATATATGATCCATACTGGACAATGTTCTGTGAACATTTAAAAAGAATGAATGGCCGGGCGTGGTGGCGCAAACCTTTAATCCTAGCACTCAGGAGGCAGAGGCAGGCGGATCTTTGTGAGTTCAAGGCCAGCCTGGTCTACAGAGTGAGTTCCAGGACAGCTGGGGCTACAGGGAGACCCTGTCTCAAAAAAGACAAATAAATAAATAAATAAATAAATAAATAAATAAATAAATAAATAAAAATAAAAAGAATGAGTGTTCTCCAATGCTCAGAGAACATAGAACAAAGGATAAAGAGTACACTGACACATCTCTCAGTTCTCATCAATGAAGCTACCTAATGGAACAGAGGGCCAGAGACACAAAAAGTCACAAATGGTCAAAGTGTAGGGAGTAAGAGTCTTCAGAGTGTGGATCCTTGAACAGGATTCCTATTAAACTCCAGCCTCCCAGGGCTCAGGGACCATTTCAGAAGAGGAGGTAGAAAAATTGTAAGAGCCAGGGAGGAGGTACATGACCATATGGAAACTGAAACTACAGGCTCCTGGGACCCTGCTCATGTGAACCTACAGCAGTGGTATCAGCATGGATGAGACCCACACAAACTCAAGTAGACAAAAACCCAGCATGGAACTGTGGAACTGGGCAGCAGGCCCCAAACTTAGCTGAAGAATATTGGCAGCTGATTACTGCTGGGTGAGGAAGAGCTGATCTTCTTAAAGGGAAGGTCTCTAGATAGGGTGATTAGACCCGAGGATGAATTTGCACTGAGAGATGTCTAGGGACACTAACTTGACCTTAACACAAATGACAGACTGCATGAAGTCCAGTGGGGAGGGGGTTATGGGAGTGAACAGTGGGGGAGGGGATAGAAAGTTGATTAAGGTGTTCTATGAAATGTTCTATGGAAGATGTTCTCTATGAAATACAGAAACATTCAATTAAAATTTTACACACACAAAAAAAGAATGTGTGTTTTGTTGGTGATGGGTGGAATGCTCTATAATTACCTGCTTGATCCACTGAGTTGAAAGCAGAATTCATTTTCCCCCTTATTGGTCTTGTAACTGAATGATCTGTACAATGTTGAAAGAGGGTACTGAATAAACACTGTACAGATGTTAGGAGGTTTTACCACAAACTTGTGTTTAACACGTACAATAGGCCTGATTTTTTTAAACATTTTTCCTTCTCAAAGTGTATTCGCATTAATTAGGAAACAATCGATTTCTAAAATGATTCCCTCTGTTTTCAAAGCCAAAATTTTAGCAGTTGTATCTTTTTGGACATTTTCATTATGGAAATCAAGAGAAGCTATAGCAAATCTAAATTCATCATTATAAATCCACGTGTATACTGATTAAAATGCAAGAACATTTGTTTAATTGGTCTTTAAGGGAACAGTAACAAGGTTGTTCAATACAATGCTGCTGAACACAGCCAGGCTTCACAGGCCAGCCAGGCTGAGAAAGGAAACATGGAGGGCAGACTGTGGCAGATTCTGCAGCAGTTAGAGGCCATGATCATGATCAGATGTTCATGGAGCAGTGTAGACAGAGCTTAAGAGCACAGTGCTGATGGGAAGAAAAGTGAGAAGCAACAAGACTTACGGCAAAGCACTCTAACAATTCAAAACACCCACAAAGCAACAGTGCACATTTGCCCAAAGATGCACAAACAAAATAATACTCATTAAACATACTGCAATGGTGTCCGTGGGAGGAGGGTGATGAGAGGAAAGGGTCTAGAAGGGGAATTTGTGAAAGACTGTATTATAATACTTTCAAATTTCTTTTTCTGTTATGTGTACCTCATATTGAAATTTTAATTTTCCCCTTCTAAATCAGGAGAAAGCCTCCTACCCACGAGAGTCTAGGGGGAAAATGAATATTCACCAACTAACTTTTTAAATTGACATTTATTTTATGACTCAATGAGAAAAGGTTGTGGGAATAAATAACATAACTAGGAAAATTAATCCATGAAATTGGGAAAATAAATTAAGTTATATTAATAAAATTTGAATTGGGAACATTAATTAGCTTGGGGGATTTATTCACTTGGTGATCTTGATTTGGATGGGGAGGAATTTTAATTAGTGACTTTGCATATTTTTCTGGGGATTAAGTCCTTTCCTCCGTAGTTTCGTACATATATGCCACTGAATTCAAACCCCCTTGTTCAAGGATGACGTTTTCATTTAGTAATGACTTTTGCCCACACAGAACAGCGGCGCTCGTGGAGAGACGTTCCAGGATGATTTCCTTTAACTCCATTCCCTCCTTCTGCCACTATAGGGCCCAGGAACTCCAACTGCATCCTGGTCTCCCCAAGCTCATCCTAGATGAGATCCTTAGCTTCACATGTGCTTCCATGGTCCCCTGACAAGGGAAATCTTGTAGCTTATATCAGTGGAGGAGCGCCCCTGAGCTGGCCACTCCTCAGAGCACCTTGTAAACTTGCTGGACCATGTCGACAGAACCCAAGTATTCCATTTTCACTTCAGGTAAGAAACCAGAAACTCCTCATCCAGGCAAGAAGCGTACCATGTCCAGATCCACAACAAGGCACTGGTGTCAACACACACTTCCAAAAGGGCAATGTCTGTCCAAAGGAGAAGCTCAAGCCTCTTAGCGCCTCACCCCTTAGAACCAGAGAGGGGGTGCTCATTGCCGCACATCTGCACTTCCTCAAACTGGGCGGAGGGTGCCTGACTACAGGGGAAAGAGAGGCGATGGCACCACAAGAGGAAGCAGAGGTGGGAAGCTTCCCATGGTGTTCTGTAATCAACAGTGATGGAACTCACTGGGTCAAAGAAGAGGAGGAGGAGGAGGAGGAGGAGGAGGAGGAGGAGGAGCAGGAGGAAGAGNGGAGGCAGGAGCGAAGCACAGGCCATGGAGGAAGTGCTGTGCACGGGCTTGCTCCCCTGGCTGCAGCCCAGTCCTGCCTTCTTATAAGGTACTCAACAATGCCCAGGGTGTCACGACTACATTGTGGGCTGGGCCTCCCACCTGCTCGACAATCAGACATATACGCCACAGGGTGGCCACAAGCCAATTCAATGGAGCCAATCCCCAATTGAGGCTCCCTCAACCCAGGTGTGTCAAGTTGGACACAAGCTATCCAACACAATTGACCCCTTGTCAACTTGAACACACAAAACACATCACTATTAAACCACCACCTTTCCCTTCTTTATCCCCAAATGATGTTAACATTAATCACAACAAGACAGTACAACCTTAAAATCCCCCACAGCCTAAAAATGTAAAACACTTAAAATTTCACAGTCCTGTTAAAAGTCTCTAAATCTGTGGGCTGCTGTAAAATAATCCAAAACAAGTACTGTCTTATTTCAAGGGAGAATCAGGCACACTCAACAAAACCAAGTCCAGCAAGTAGCTCAAGGCTGGACACCTGGCACTCACTCACAATCTCCCGGGCTCCAAGGGTTTTGGCAGCCCCCCTCTCTCGGACTCTGTGTTGTGTGGGCAACGCTGACACAGCTCATCTCCAGGGCCCAGGCCGACTCCATTCCACACCTGCTACTGTTGCTTGGTGGTCATCCCATGGTCTTGGCATCTCCAAAATGCTGGGTCACCACTGAAACTGAGGTGCATTCACGCTCTCCTGCACTCTGATGCAATCAACTTCTCTCTCCTTGACCCTTGAATCCTGGGGTCTTCACTGCAACCAAGGCCCACTCGTGACCAGTGGCCTTCCTGGACTCTCATAGTGCCAGCCTCAGCTGCTCCTGTGACCCCCTGCTTTCACACCGGAAACCATATAGGAACTCTTACAGTTACCCAAGCCTTGCTTCTGGCTTGACATGGGGC
The DNA here is from genome assembly GCA_009823505.1 of Rhizomys pruinosus. Lineage (NCBI taxonomy): Eukaryota > Metazoa > Chordata > Mammalia > Rodentia > Spalacidae > Rhizomys > Rhizomys pruinosus. Next base: position 912,401 of record VZQC01004737.1, on the reverse strand, counting down.
TCGGGGCCCCTTCTGGAACATAGCTTCTGTGTGCTGACCTGAAGAAATTCTTCCCAGAAGATTTCACCACATTGATGCTGGTCTCTGACTTACAGCTGATTGTTTCAGCCCCAGCTAACCAGCAACATTGTCCCAGTACAACAAAAAATTTCACTTCAGGTTCTGGTCTGGTTGTATTACTTACAGCTGATTCTTCAGCCCCAGCTGACCGGAACCCACAGAATTAAACAGTCCGATGATCTCTGCTTCTCTTTAACTAGAAACTTTCACAAGCCAGGCCTCCATCTTCTACAAACTCTTTCAGCAAAACTGCTCCAAGCCACAGCAACACTTTAGGCATTACAATGGATCTTCCCAGCCCGCAAAGTTTCCAAATGCCTCCACAATCCTTCCCCAAACACCAAGTTCAGCGTCTGTCACAGCAATAGCCCACTCTCTGGTACCAATTTCTGTTCTAGTTTGTCTTCCATTGCTGTGCAAAACACTATGACCACACAAACTTGGGAGGAAAGGGTTTTTTTCACTAATCATCCAGTCAAAGTCTCATCAATGAGGGACAAGGCAGAATCATAGGCAGGAACTGGAGGCAGAAGCTGATGCACAGGCCATGGAGGAATGCGTTTCACTGGCTTGCTCCCTGGCTCATGCCCAGTCTGCCTTTTTATATGGAATACAACAATCTGCCCAGGGCACCACCCTCTCATTGTGGGCTGGGCCCTCCCACACTGCTTGACAATCAGACAATACTCCACAGATGTGGCCACAGGCCAATCCAATGGAGCCAATTCCCCAATTTAGGCTCCCTCAACCCAGGTGTGTCAAGTTGACACTAAAGCTATCCAGCACATATGCCAAAATATTCATTTACTTCTGCTTTTACCTTGAGGCGTCTCCTTGGAGAGCAGTCATAAATTCTAGCTTTGTCTTCATGGAGCTACAGGGCAAGGAGTTGTAAAAGATGCCCTTATGACTGTTGTCTGACCTGTGTTTGGTTTATTTTTACCAGAAGAGCCACTGTCTAAGAAAGTGTTCACCAGGAAAATTAATCTGCCCTGTGTCAGACAAGTGTGGTGGGAGAGGCAGCACAAAACACACAAATCCCACACATGTAAAATAACAGAATCAACCTTTGTTACTTTCAATCTGAAAGGAAAGACAACAGCAAAGCTTGCATGCCAAGGTGCACTGGTCTGCATAATGCAGCCTTAACTGTTCTACCCAGTAAAGCTTTCGGACCAGGGGGCACTGGTCTGCATAATGCAACCTTATCTGTTCAACACAGCAAAACTTGCAGCCCAGGTGGCATTGGTCTGCATAATGCAACCTTAACTGTCCTGCATAGCAAAACTTGCAAAGCAGGGGGCACTGGTCTGCATAATGCAGCCTTAACTATTCAACACAGCACAGCTTGCAGGCTAGGGTGCATTGGTCTGAATAATGCAGCCATAACTGTTCAACCAGTGGGCAGCGAACAAGATTAGAACAACAAAAATAAGCAGGCACCAGTTCCATAGCCCTTTGTGGTTGTGCTGTGATTGAGAAGTATTTCCTGTGGCTTATCTGCACAGTGGAGGTCTTGGGGTGAGCCATGTAGCTTGGGACAGCATCCAAGCTACTTGGCTACCAAGATGGACCACATTGGGCACCTGGAAGGAGACAGAGGAGTGTATCTAATATTAATATGTAATATTACTAACCCCTGTTTATGGAATGAGAAATTTCAACTTATATTTACAATGGAAAGTAGAGCTATATAAATGTAGAATAATTCACTACAATGCATCTCTTGGTGCCTCAGCATTAATCTTAAATGTAAGGCTATGCTGCAAGCTTTCTATTATAACTGATAATTCAGATAATCAGCTTAAAGAGAGAAAATGCTCATTATGGCTCAGAGTTTCATAAGTTTCAAGCCACTGGTTTCTTGGTTTACTTGATTTGGGCCTGTTGTGAGGTAGCACACCACAGCAGGGAGTTCCACTCAGAGCCAGAAGAGGAAGAGACCAGAGTCTCACAATCCCCCATCATGCACATGCTCTCAACAACCTAACACCTCCCATAAGCTTCACTTCTTAGTTTTCAATCCTTCTAAATATTGCCAAGCCTCAAACTCCTGATTTTCCTTCCTTTTTTTCCATGTGCAGGGGTTAGAGACACTTGTCACCATGGCCAACAAGTTCACGAATTCTTCACAACTGACATTCCTTGTCCAATTTTTAGTTTCTATACAGATTTTGAAATTTTTCTGTAAAACAGAGCCTAAAAACTCTCTTTTAGAAAGCACCAAGATGCTAATTTTAGTAAAATAACAGATAAAATTGAAGTCTTGTCCTTAAAATGATCTTTCAAACTCTTTCTTTTTAAAGCAGGGGCTATCTATGTAGCTCAGGCCAGCCTGAAACCCAATATGTAGACCAGGCTGGCCTCAATGTCACAGAGATTCACCTATCTCTGCCTCCCTTGTGCTAGCATTAAAGTGTGTACCACCACATCTAGATAAACACGCTTATTTATTGACAGAGTAATAGTAAAATACATGCTTATTTCTTGACAAAGTAATAGCAAAATATATGTCAGACATTAAATCAGTACAGATGATTTACTGAAGAAACAATGAGTGTTCTGTAAACTTCTGAAATTTACCTGAAATTTTCTATTTCAGAAGTGCTATGATTATAAAGTATCAACAACCAGACTATGGGAATCTTGCATATCACTATACCAGGAGCACTAGCAATAACTATAATATATACAGATAAAGCAGCAGCATCATAAAAAATGACCTCTTATTTGAGGACATGTTAAGACATTACACTGAAGGTTTGTGGCTGGAACCATAAACACTATCAAAGACTGTCTCTTCACACAACATAACTAATACCTTTTAGAACTGAATAACATCTCTTCAGGAGTGCTAATAGGTTTTAATTCCCATGAAGTAGCCAAAAGGAAGATGATTGCCTTGCCTGATGCCATCCCAGAGAGCAGAATCCTAACAACAATCCCAACAACTAACTTGAAAGAGCAATGGCTCAACAAAGGAGAAAACTGTAAACAACTTATCTCAAAGATGGGAAGCAAAAACTAACTTCAAAGTATTAGGAATTACAAGGAGTTAAAATTTTTAAAGTTCTGATGGTTCCTCCAAGCTTTGAGTGCTTTCTACACACAATCTGTCTTGAAACAGATACATTCCATTGATCTTCCTTGTACCTAGCAATGATACATTCCTGGAATTGAAAACAGTTATGTTAGAAACCACAGAGATCGGGGCTGGAGAGGTGGCCTAGCGGTTGAGAGCGCTGACCGCTCTTACAGAGGACCCGGGTTCGATCCCCAGCACCCACATGGGGCTGAGACCGCTGAAACTCCAACTCCAGGAGAACTCAGTTCCAGGGATCCGACACCTCTTCGACTCCGCGGCATGCACCACGGGTGCACAAACCTACATGCAGACAGTACACTCATACACATACAAAAATAAATAAAATAAAATTAAAAATTATAAAAAAAAAGAAACCGCAGAGATCATGATTCGATTCCAGGTCTTCTAGAAATCTTCAAGGAGATGCAGTCTGAAAAAAGGTTTTCTTACTTTTCCCCCTTCTCCTGGTATCTGTAGCATCTTCAATTTCCTTTCAAGAGACACAAGACTGTAATAAAGGACAAGCTAATCTTCCCACATGCCTGCATCTCCTATTATACACTGAACTTCATGTAGGGTTTGGGATTTCTGGAGTAAGTGACCACCATATGTGATATCCACCTGGCAATCTGGATGGAGCAAGGCCCGTTTTTCTTTTGAGTAAGTTTTCTTTCTTTTTTTAATTTTTTAATTTATTTATTATTTATTTATTTATTTATTTATTTATTTATTTATTTATGTGTGAATGTACTGTCTGCATGCAGGTTTGTGCACCCGTGTCGTGCAATGCCGCGAAGGTCAAAAGAGGGTGTCGGATTCCCCTAGAACTGGAGTTCTCCTGGAATTGGAGTTACAGACAGTTCTCAGCCACCATGTGGGTGCTGGGGATTAAACCCGGGTCCTTTGTAAGAGCAGCCAGCACTCTTAACCGCTAGGCCATCTCTCCAGCCCTGAGTAAGTTTTCTATATGTTCAATGGTTTTGTTTCCTGCAACTTGGACAATCTTATTTTTCATTAGCTTAAAATGCCCAGTGTAGTCATTGGTATCCATGGATTCCAGTAGCAAAGATATATCCATGGACTACTGGGCAATTTAGTATTCCCTTCACTTTAAGGATCTGCCTGTGGAGCATTCGGTTCAGTTGCTCCTGAATATCTTTCTTTATAGAAATCACGCCTTTGCTTTTTTTCTTTTTCCTCTAGACCCTCCACTAGTTTGTACACTAAGTTTTGCATCTGTGGATCCGACCTTAGTTTACAATGAGGTTTGGCCTCATGCACTATTATGTTGCACTTCGGACATCTGTTGCTCTTTTCTAAGTGTTTCACGATGCAACTTTTACAGAAGGTATGAAGGCACTCTGTAATGGCAGTTGCATCTATTAAATAGCCTTTGCAAATAGAACAACAGATGTATGGAACCAGCTCAACGAGAGGAATAACTTGGTTGTTCCTAAATGGGGAAGGAGGAGGGGGAGGGGGAGGAGGAGGGGGAGGGAGAGAAGAGGAGAGGAGGGGGAGGCAGAGGGAAGAGGAGGGAGAGGAGGGGGAATGAAACTAGTAGAAGGGAGCTAGTCTTGGAGTAGTGAGAAGAGGACAAGAGAGAGAAACTGGGGGAGAGCAAATATGACCAAAATGCATTATGTACATGATGAAGATGTCATAATGAACCCCATTATTGTATATCATTCACATCTGCTAATTTTAAAATAATTTAAAAATGGAGGGGGATGCTCATGGTGTGCAAGGCCAAGAATGTTGTCTCAGTTATTTGGCGCTAAAAAATCCAGTGACATAAAAGAACAGTCTGTGCACTGTCCCTCCACAGCCTTCGGCTCAGCTGGAGTTCTAAGAGGTGTGCTGTCATGTACGACTCTGTGCTCCTGGGGTCTCTCTCGTGCTCTCTCCAGTGGGGTGGCCTGGATTTCCTAACACTGAGGTGTCTGGAATGCAAGAGGAAGGGACCATGTGCAAACACTTCTGGAGACCCTGTTTGCCCAAGTTTGCTAATGCTCCTACAGTAGAGAAAAATCTGTGGCCACTCTCTAGTCAGTGCAGAGACAGAAGGAGCCTACCCAGGCCTGAAGACTGGACCATGTGGTTCTGGCCGTCACTAATGTGTCTGCTATGATTACGAGTGGGGAGTATGTTTTTTGAGACAAGGTCTTGTTGTGTACCCAGGCTGGACTGGAACTCATGACACTCTTGCCTTTACCTCCAGAGTTTGGGGATTACTACCACCTGTTAAATTTGACCCTTTTAAACCAGAAACACAGCCAGAGATCCAAACAGAAAGAAGGGTAACATTTCGAGCCACTTGTTTTCAGATGGCACCGTGTTTCCAGTAAGAGACTCAGGGTAAAACACGGAAGGGTCTGGACCATTCCTGATCTCAAGGAAAGGATCCAACTTGAATGTCAATAATCTCATCAGCATCCAGATGGTGTGACTCTGGCATTAGTTGGGCATGGTCTTGAGCCCCAGCTCTGCATCTCACCAGTTTAGTGGAGCTCTTATTTCCAAAGAAGGCCACCAACACTTCTGCCTACCTCTGCATGGCAATGCCTCCTTTTTCTTTGATTATAGCTAGTCTTGAACTTGCCTGGCCACAAGCTTTTCCTGAAGAATCCCAATGATCCTCTAGGGCTTCTGAGTCTAGACCTTAAAAGCTGGCATGGCAGCTCCCACTCTTTGAATCCAACCCCAACCCCTGCTGAAAAGACCACACATAAAGAGCAGACAGACAGGCTCCAGTGGAGCTTTGGGAAAGTCTGGGTAGATGCAGCAAGAAGACAGTAACCCCTAGATAATCCCTTACACCTCCAGAATAAGAACAGGGCCTTTCCTTCTGCTAGGCAAAGAGCTATGCAGTGCTATCCGAGGAGTGCGCACTGCAAGTAGCAAGGCTGAGCATGTACAAATGTGTGTGTGGTGCTGTGTGGGCTGAGTGCTGGAAAAAGGCTGTGTAGGCTCCAGAGCCCTCCCAGCCTCTCTCCCACAGAACAGACCTAGGCCCCACCTGTCCCTTTGGGGCCAAGGCCAGACTGCTCAGCCAACAAGCCCAGCATTTTACCTGGGACCAGCACCAGCCTCTGGTGGGATGCTGAGATAGGAGGAAAGCCTCTCTCAGAGCCTCTCCAGCCATCCACTCCTCTGTCGTCATCTGGGTGCTCAGTCCTCTGCTCTCCTATCAGCCTCCTTATCCATCCACCTCTGTAGCTTCTCTCCCCTGCCTACACCGGCGGGACACTCAGTCTCCACACACCCCCTTCCCCACAAGCAGCCCTCCTCCCTTCCCTTCCGAGTCTGGCCCTCCCAAGAAGGCTCTTGCTTTGCCTTGCGCCCACCCAGGACATTGCTCATCCTTACATCAAAAGGTCTGGATATGGAATCATGGTACTCCGTAGGCCAGAACAATGCAGATTGATTAGACTCCTGGAAGCTATAATCTATTACAGAAAAATTTTTTTGATACAAGAAAACCAAGTTGGAAGATGTCTTGGTGGGTGGGAGTGCTTGCTGTGTGAGCGATCTCCAGTGCCACATGAAAAGCTGGATGTGGCAGAGCACATGTGTGACCCCAGTGCTGTGGAGGGCAGAGACAGGACAGCCCCTGGGGCTTGCTGGCCAGCAGCTTTAGCAACAGGTTCCGTGAGAGACCTTTCCTTATGAGAATATGGCAAAAGGTGAAACAGCTGAACACCTGATGTTTTCCTCTACACACATGGGCTCATACACCCACACGTGTAAAACATGCACCACACACACATAAACCACACTACCACACACATACAAGTGAACAGTAAAACTGTTTCAAATTCTAATATGCATGATGAAAGGAGGCAGATAGATCTATTAATAGAATGGTCAGAGAAGGATGAGACCTACAGGACAAAGAGTCCATTGTATGAGGAAGGGCAAGGGAAGTCAGGAGGTGGGAAGGCCAAAGGTCCTGTGGCAAGGAGGCATGTCAGACTACTTATGGCCCTCAACAGGTTCAGCCAAGCCAAGGCCTACCTGCTAGTCCAATTCAGGTCTGTGATCCCAGGACAATGATGTGAACTAACTAGCCATCGGTTCCAAGTCAGTGTCTGATGTTTGACCTCAGGGACCTGAGTGACCCTTTACCACAGGCCCTGGGCCCGGGGTCCTTTCTATCAGGATAATGCAATGCATGATGCCTGGTGCACCCTGTTGTTGTCCACATTCTTGAGCCAATAACCCCCAAACCAGGCATAGAACCAATCGGAACAGAATTCACTTTGACTCCTCTCCCTGTGCAATGGGAGCAGCGTTGCCCCACAGTCTCCAGAGAATTTGACAGGGGGTTCACTAAATGCCACAACGTGCACCACCGTGCTCAACCCCCCCACCTGCTCCTGTCTCCTTGACAGCCCTGGTTCCTTGACTGTCACAATCAGTTTCTCTGAGACTCCCAGAGCTGCTGTCCCATCCACTACTCCACGAGCACGCTGATCCATCCTACAGGACTTTTTTGGTTGGAGGGAATTTGTTTTCCTTTGTACCCCTCACAAAGATAATTTTTTATTGAAGCATTGTGCATTTCATATAAAATTTCCAGTCAAGTCCAGACCCACTCCCCCTCCACCAGAGCTCATGCATTCTGCCAAACATCTTTTTCATCTTTTTTTTATTAATTTTATTTATTTCTGTATGTGTATGAATGTACTGTCTGCATGCAAGTTTGTGCACCCGTGTCGTGCAATGCCGCGGAGGTCAGAAGAGGGTCTCGGATTCCCCTGGAACTGGAGTTCTCCTGGAATTGGAGTTTCAGACGGTTTTCAGCTGCCATGTGAGTGCTGGGGATCGAACCTGGGTCCTCTGTAAGAGTGGTTGGCGCTCTTAACCGCTAGGCCATCTCTCCAGCCCCATCTTTTTCATCTTTTTCTCAATCTCTTTTAAAATTTTCGACACAGAAGTTTACTGTTTTGAGCAGAAGTTCACCGTTTCAGTCAGTTCTTTGACCCAGGCTTTTTGTTGTTGTTGTTGTTCCTTCCAATTTGCATCACTCCAAAATATGCATATATGCATGCCACATATATCATAGGTTTTAGCATCTTCAGCTTATAATTTTTTTTCTTTATTAGGCTGAAAGATGTCATGTTTGAAGGCTCCTCCTTGGCAAGCCCAAACAACCATCAGTCCTGCCCTTGTGCTCCACACTGGGGTTTTCCTTCCCATGGTCACCAAATGAGGTCCGGTAAGCACCGTGTCCTGTCTTGATCTTCCTGTACTGGTCTTCATGATATAGCTTGGGTAGTCCAACAAAATCCTGTCCTTTTTGTCCAGTTTGACAGCATGAGTCTGTATGACACTGTCAGCAACAGAAATAGCAATCCCTCTCCAGATGTCCAAAGTCAACTCATCACTGTCTTTGGAAGACAACTTGTTGACAAGCCTGCTGCTGATTCTTTATAGTAAAGCAAGAAGTCACAGACACTAGACAAGAAGGGCCTTTGTCCAGCAAAAGGTGGCATTTTAACCTGCTGAGGGAGAGGTGGTGTGCCCTCTTCACCATGTTGAGAGTGGTTGCCTCTGTGGGTACTGGATCCAACCTATTTCACCCAGCATGCTGGAAGCCACCATTTTGTTATTTTTATTTACACCTGGCCTCAAACTGGCAATCCCCCTACCTCTACCCACTGAGTGCTAGGTTCACAGGATGTACCAACACATCCAGCTGATGTTGTTTATTAAAGACCACACTCGTTGGCCCTACACCCAACACCATTATGGTTCCACAGCCACTCTGCAAAGCAGAGATTGTATGTGTTCATGTGGGTGCATACCTTTGTGTTCATCTGGGTATAGGTAGACATATTTGTGCCCAGTGCACATACATGTGTATGCCTATATGTAAAACCCAGGGCCTTTGTGCTGTTTCAGATGTCATCCACCTTGGGGATTGGTGGTGGTGGTGTGGTGATGGTGCTGTTTATACAGGATCTCTTTATGGCCTAGAGCTGAGTGGCCCACACCAGCTCACCAATAAACCCCGGGACCTTCCTGACTCTTCCTCCCAATTTTTTTGCACGGGTTCCAAGCACTGAACTCATCGTACTTGTAAAGCAAGCTCTTTGCTGAATGATCTAGCTCCTCTGTCCCAAAGCAAAGACTTCAGTGTTGATTTCGAGGATGAGAGCACTGAGTCTTCAATGAGGGTCAGTCACCTATCTGAAGTCGCCCAGCTGGAACGCTGGGCTGGACTGAGCCTCAGCTTCCTGGCTGCCCGAGTTCCGCTGTGACCCTACTCCCAGCCTGTTAAGGACACTTTCCTTCCTCAGGTGCTTGGCTTCTGGCTGCCTGAATTCCTACATTTGGGCTCCTGAGCCTAGACCTGTGGTCTGGATGGGCATCACAGATGGCTGATCCTTTACCCACTGTTGTTAAGAAGACACAGAGAAGGCTGAACCACATATCTCCTGGCCCAAGTTCCCCACCTGTGCACTCAATCCCCACCTATCAGCCCCACCTTGGTTCTGCCAAGCAACCTGAAGAGCCTCAATTCCAAGCAAGAACCCACCCTGAACCTCTGCTGACCTCTGTATATCATCAGTTCCCTTTGGTTCTTCCAACTGGCCTATACTTTTGCTTGTCCCACCCACCAGAACCTTTGCCCACACTGGATCTGCTCTATGTGCTCTCTGGACGTGGGCCTCAGGAGGCCTTCTTTCGTGAGTGAAATCCCAGTCTCTGCCACTAAAGCCCCTCCTCAGACTCTCCTGCCTCCACAGGTGTCTCTCACTGCTCCTACCAGTGTCCAGGTGTCCCTGTCGAACACACTGTAAGAAGCAACTGCACCAGGGCCATCTGCGCCTGGGGACCTTCTCCCAATCTTACTATCCCCCATGCAGAGAAAAGCCTATACCCTTAAGGAGGCCAGAGGCCCAAGTTTAGTAGCAGACAGAAATCTGGAGCCCACAGCTGGTTAGTCAGCTATGATTCATATCTGGAGGGGTTTGCAAAAGATAATTGTTCTAGTTAGCTTCATTATTGCCACGATAAAGAACTAACTAAAGACAACTTGTGGAGAAAATGGTTTATTTGCCTTACAGCCCACTGTCTTTCATCGAGGGAAGCCAAGGCAGGAACCTGGAGACAGGCACTGAAGCCCAGACCACAGAGTAGCAATGCTTACTGGCTTACTCTTCTGGCCCATGCTCAGCCTATAAGGAGCATCTGCCTAGGGGTGGCACCATGCACTGTGGGCTGGGCCTTCCCATGTCAACCAGCATTTGAGAAAATTCCCCACAGACATTGCCACAGGTAATCAGATAGAGACAGTGCCTCAGTTGGTTTCCTCCTCCCAGGTGTGTGAGTTGAGAGCTGACTATCCAGCACGATAATACTACCAAAATGTGGCACTGAAGGTTTGAGACCAGTCCAGTTCCCACACAAGCTTTCCCCACTAGAAAACCTGCCCCCTTCTCCTGCAGAGCAAGCACCAGCCAAGACTCAATTTCAGGCCCACTTGCCTCTGCGCCCTTCTCCTCTGAAGCATCTAAACAGTTATATGGTGGCCCTGCACATGTAATGCTCAAATAATTCCGTAGGGGTCTGCTTCTCCTACAAGACTTGGAATTTTCTAAAAACAATAATCCTGTTTCCTTTATCTAGCAAAGAGCATAGAACTGAGGGGCTCTTTGGAGCCAGATGAATAAATGCATGAATGAATGGGTTTCTTCAAGTTCATTACTTCCCTTTGTGTAGATTCGCTTAAGCCTCTCTTAACTGTATTCCCCCTTGAACTTGGAAATATTGTCAACATAGAAACAAATGCACAGTGTGAACTCAGCCCATTGGCATAGCTGTGCAACAGGAGAAGGCAGCCTGCTCACCATCCTCCCCCAGGAGTACTGAGGAGGACTAGGAGCAGCACCCAGCCTGCTCACCATCCTCCCCCAGGAGTACTGAGGAGGACTGGGAGCAGCACCCAGCCTGCTCACCATCCTCCCCCAGGAGTACTGAGGAGGACTGGGAGCAGCACCCAGCCTGCTCACCATCCTCCCCCAGGAGTACTGAGGAGGACTGGGAGCAGCACCCAGCCTGCTCACCATCCTCCCCCAGGAGTACTGAGGAGGACTGGGAGCAGCACCCAGCCTGCTCACCATCCTCCCCCAGGAGTACTGAGGAGGACTGGGAGCAGCACCCAGCCTGCTCACCATCCTCCCCCAGGAGTACTGAGGAGGACTGGGAGCAGCACCCAGCCTGCTCACCATCCTCCCCCAGGAGTACTGAGGAGGACTGGGAGCAGCACCCAGCCTGCTCACCATCCTCCCCCAGGAGTACTGAGGAGGACTGGGAGCAGCACCCAGCCTGCTCACCATCCTCCCCCAGGAGTACTGAGGAGGACTGGGAGCAGCACCCAGCCTGCTCACCATCCTCCCCCAGGAGTACTGAGGAGGACTGGGAGCAGCACCCAGCCTGCTCACCATCCTCCCCCAGGAGTACTGAGGAGGACTGGGAGCAGCACCCAGCCTGCTCACCATCCTCCCCCAGGAGTACTGAGGAGGACTGGGAGCAGCACCCAGCCTGCTCACCATCCTCCCCCAGGAGTACTGAGGAGGACTGGGAGCAGCACCCAGCCTGCTCACCATCCTCCCCCAGGAGTACTGAGGAGGACTGGCAGCAGCACCCAGCCTGCTCACCATCCTCCCTCAGGAGTACTGAGGAGGACTGGGGGCAGCAGCCAGCCATCTGCTCAGCTCCTTAGAGCAAGAAGCATGCTATTATGGGGATTCTGGATGAGCTCCCCACAGCTCTCCATAAATTCAGGCGTCTGAGCTGCTGTCTCCCCAGCTCTGCTTGGCTGGCTGGATGGAGCTATTCTGGGCATTTCTTCAAGTGTCACAGGGAACTTAAAACTCACCAGTGACAAGCTGGCAGATTCACTTACAGAGCACAGCTTCTGAAAGCTACTAACGATGCCATGAGGGTATGGGAGACAAGAACCAGCAGTATGTGGTTTTCAGTTTAAAGCATAAATATCTGAAAATGAGAAATCCCTTGGAGCCAGCTGCCCCACAGAACATCTCCTTCTCAGTTATGTAAAGAACTGCATCAGCCAAGAGGTCAGAGCATCTCTGCAGCAAGTCCGCTGGTGAGGCTTGTGCCCCAGCCTGGGGCTGCTCCAGAGGGATATATGCCTTGTGTGTGTGTGGGGGGGGCTGCTGATATGGCTCGCGTCACCAGCCACGGTGACTGTTGGGCATTCTTCCACCCCCCTGTCCCTATAACAAAGACACAATGCAGGCACTGCAGGGAAGAATTTGAATGTGGCTTTATGATACCACAGGCTTCTAAAAAATGAGAACCCCTGCTTTCCTCCTCTAAGGAGACCCAGGAAGGCTCTACATCTAGGGCTTTGGTGCTGGAGCTGGTGCTAGTGTTTTGTAATTGGGTCTCAGGTAGCCCAGGCTGGCCTCAAATTTACTGCATTGGTGAGACTGGTCTCGAACCCCTGCTGATCCTCCTGTCTCTAGCTCCCAAGTGCTGAAGTTATAGGTCGGAGAGAAACTGAAAGTAGAAGCCCTGGGCACTGAGCTGGTTGATGGACAGGGGCTTTGCAATGGGCTCAAGAAAGCTCAAACTACCAGGAGACATGGCTTTCCCAGAGACAGAAGAGAAGGTGCTATGCAGGCCAAAGCGAACAGTGAGGGCTGGAAAGATGACCCAGTCTGTAAAGAGCTTGCTATACAAGCATGAAGACATGAGTATCATTTCCAGAACCTATGGAAATGGCCAGGTGTGGTGGAAGCATTTCTAATCCCAGGGAAGCAGAGACAGGAGGATCTCTGAGGCTCCTGGGCCAGCCAGTCTAACATGATCAGGCAGCTGTAGGCCAATGAGAGAACCTGTCTTAAAAACCCAGGTAGAGAGTGCCTAAAGGCTACAGACACCCAGGGTTGTCCTCTGGCCTCCTCACCTGCATGTGCACATGCGTGTGTGGATCCCACACACATACACACACACACACACACACACACACACACACACACACAAACTAACAACCACTTCTCAAGTTGCAAAGATAAAGCCTGATTTTTATACAGTGTACACTGATTTCTGTGATGTGGTTATTTCTACCATGGCCAAGTTCTGGCTACCAGCTAGGGAAAGGGCTCATATCAACTTTCAGGAGCCAGCATAGTGACTGCAGAGCACTGACCGAGCTGTGGACCCCAACAATCCTTGCCCACACTGGAGCCCCACGCAAATGACTCAACCATAGTGGCTAGAAACTTGCAGCTAGATTTAATTTGGTCTACAAAAAAAAAAAAAAAAATTAAGTGCCAAGTGGTTCTTGGACATTATTGGTGAAATATCTAAAAGACCCTGGTACAAAGTTGATCTTTCTGATTTCTAAGAGCATCTGCATTCTGGTTTCCAGTCTAGGGCGGCAAATGAAACAAGCATGGCCATTAGAGTGTATTGCAAGCCTGAAGAAGGAGTGTCAGGGCTGGAGAGATGGCCTAGCGGTTAAGAGCGCCGACCACTCTTACAGAGGACCCGGGTTCGATCCCCAGCGCCCACATGGCGGCCGAGAACCGTCTGAAACTCCAATTCCAGGAGCACTCCTGTTCCAGGGCAATCCGACACCCTCTTCTGACCTCTGCGGCATTGCATGACACAGGTGCACAAGCTTGCATGCAGGCAGTACATTCATACACATACAGAAATAAATAAAATTAATTTAAAAAAAAAAGGAGTGTCAGTCAGTGCAGGGAAGAACACAGCCACACATTTGTATATTATACATTTGCAAAAAAAAAAAAGAGCCATGAGGCTGTCATCCTCTGTTGCATCAGAACCTCCTCCTGGTTGAACATGTCATTCTGGAGGGAAGCCCCTTAAGACTCAGGAAGGTATAAAGGGAAACTTGTTAAGACTCAAGAAGCATGAACAGCTCACAAGTCTCAGGAAGTCCCTGAAATTTGCCAGATGTTCAAGGCCCTTTCCTCCCCAAGATCATATAAGCAGTAAGGACGGCTGGGGAGAGAGACTCTCTAAGTTGCCTTCATGTGGTGCTGGGCACCCCAGGGTTCCAGCCTTTGTGAGTCTGTGCATGCTGGGTGAGCTTTGGATCATGCAGCTGTCTGTGAGTCATCCTTGCTCCTGCAAGTAACCAAGTTTGCCAAGTTGGACTTTGCTTACATCATTATTTTGTTCCGTCCCCATCTGAAGTAAGTAGATACTGTGCTTCATCTTCCCAGAAAAAGTCTCCCATGCTGAGGTCAGTCCCCCATCCCAGATTCTGATGGGAAGGGCAGAGACCCAAGCTTCCTTGCACTAGAACAGACGGTTACCCTGTCTATCGAATTGCAGCCATCTGCTCAGAGGCAGAAGAAGAGTCACCAAGCCAAGTCTGGGAAAGGCTCTGGAAGCTTCTGCCAACCAGGCCTCTGAGCTAGACCTGAACATAGGGAGCTGGAAGGTGGTTGTGGACACTTTGGGGGCACAAATAAAAGTGATGTGAACACAGAGGAAAGGCACTGTCGGTTGGCAGATAAGGTTCTGTCTGAGGCTCCAAGGACACAGAGTGTCCCTTCCTGTGCCTTTGAAAAGCATCCAGGACTCCGTTTAAGAGAACAGTTTAAGAAGCAAGGACTCGCCGGGTCGTGGTGTGCAAACACGCCTTTAAATCCCAGCCACTCTGAGCGGCAGAGGCAGGGGAATCTCTGTGAGTCAAGGCCAGTCTGATTGAGGAAGCGAGTTGTAGGCCAGCTGGGGGCTACAGGAACCCGTCTCAAAAAGACCAAAAAAGAAAGGAAAAAGAAAAAAAAAAAAGAAGCAAGAACTCAATCACACCAACACTCGATCCCTCGATCCCTCTTCCTCACTGTGGGAACCCACTTTGGACAGCTCTTTCTCTCTCTGTCTCTGTCTCTGTCTCTGTCTCTCTTTCTCTCTCTCTCTCTCTCTCTCTCTCTCTCTCTCTCTCTCTCTCTCTCTGTGTGCGTGTGTATAGTGTGCACACGTTTATGTGAAGGCCAGGGGAGGATGTCAGGATTCACCTTATTCTCTTGAGACAGGGTCTTTCGTGGGTCCTGGAGTCAGGCCGGTGCCCAGCAAGTCCCGAAGATGTGCCTTTCTGCCCAGTGCCTCCCGCGGCCACACACACACACACACACACACACACACACACACACACTAATGCTGAGGTTATGGGCCTGCCTTTGACCATGCCCAGCTTTTTACATGGGCACTAAGGATTTGAACTCAGGTCTTCATGCTTGCATAGCAAGCACTCTTACCCATTAAACCATCTTCTCAGCCTCCCAGCAGCTCTTTCCTTTTTTTTGGGGGGGGGGCTATTTGTTTTGTTTTGGGGTGTTTTTTGCTTTTTAAATTTTTATTGAATTTTTGCAATTTTCATACAATATAGTTTGATGGTATTTAGGTCCCCTCCCCTATCCACACCCGCCACTGCCCCCACCCAATTTAATTTAATACAGCCTGGAAAGTCCGACTTGTGTCCCTAAATGTCCTTCAGTGTGGTCCATCCTCTGGGCCACCAAGAGTCCCGTCCCTGTGAGACACTGTCTTTCCCCCTCCAAGCAGCCATCAGTTGTCAAAGTTCCTTAGGGTGGGCTGGGATTTCTCACACACTTTCCCATGTCTATGCTGAGAGTTAATCTGGTTTGAGCTTGCTTAGGACTTGTCCACGCTGTCACCATTGCTACATAAGGAAACCTATTTCTGTCACATCCATAAACCAATATAATTCCCTACTGTATTCTAAATATCCATCCTCATATTTACAGACAAGTGTACCTTTCACCCTTCATGAAAGAAGCTCCTTTTTGCATCAGATGAAGACTATTACAAAGTTCCCAAACTGGCCAAATGCAGAGAATAATTGTGTCTATGAGATGCTTAACTCTAAGTGACACATCTCCAATGCAGCCCCTACACATAGGATGAGTGCACCTCTCAACTATTACCAGCATCTCTTTCTCAACATCCAATAAAGTTAAACAGAGATATCTGGATGGACTTCCAGGCCTTCATTTAAAAAAAAAAAAAAAAGCAAAGCATTTGTCCAAGCATAGCAGAACTCTACTGTAATTGCAGGATTCAGGAAGCTGAGGCAGGGGGATTGTAAGTGCTAGGCTGGCCTAGGCTTCATAGCTAGACTCTGTCTCAAAAACAACTCAAACAAGTAAATAAAATTTAAAATAGAAGGCATTCAACCAGCTAATGTATCCTTGCTTCCTTCTACTTTCTTCTGGCCTGGACTCTGACAGAAGGGCTACAGCTTTCTTATGACCCTGAAGATGAAGAAGTGGAAGCAGATAGAGCAGGGCTGGTGCCTCAAGACCAACCTGTACCAGCTACATCCAGATTTCCCATACATAAAAAAATACACCCCACAACCCAAATCCCAGCCAGGGCAGAGCTGGAGCAGAGGCCGTGAGGCTTGTGAGCACACACTTTCAGAACTGCCCTGGGATTTTAATTTTATCTCGTCTTCCCCTGCTCTCCTCCATCAGCATCTTGCTGGCAATGCAATTAGAATGTCCTGAGAGCCAGGATCATCAAAATGTCCTGAGAGCTTGTTCCCCTGGGTACTTTATGTGTCCAGCTTTTCACCAGTCAGTAGCACTAATGACCGGAGGGAGGAAAAAAAAAAAAAAAAGGAAAACAATTCATTCTTAATTTCTGAGTTGCAAAATAGACTTTTTTGGAACTCAGGGCAAAGATGGGAGTTTCTGAGAAAAGCTTTTTGAAATTTTGAAATCCTGGAACTGTGCAGCACTGTAAAATTTCATATCAGTAATGAAAGGCTCCAGAAAGCTGGCTCATGGGTAAAGGTACCTGCTACCAAGGCTGAGGACCTCAGTTTGATCCCTGGGGCCCACATGGCACAAGAAGAGAACTGAGCCAGGCATGGTGGTGAATGTCTGTAATCCCAGCACTCAGGAGGCAGAGGCAGGCAGATCTCTGTGAGTTCAAGGCCAGCCTGATCTACATAGTGAGTTCCAGGACAGCTGGGGCTACAGGGAGACCCTGCCTCAAGAAGACAAAAAAAAAAGAATAGAACTGACTGTGGAAAATTTCTCTCTGACACCACATGCATGCCATGGCATGCATGTGCACATGCTCACATATAGAATAAATAGAGTAAGAAAATGTTAAGGCTCTATGAGCATCCAATAGAACAAAAACAAAGGTGAGTGAGGAAAGGATTAGTGAGGAATTGCAAAGACAACAGAGAGATCTGCTTGCTGTTCATGGGTCACACAGCTTCCCTAAGATCACGTTACCTCACTTTAATACCACAGCCGAACCAGGAAACTGGACTCATATTAGAATATGAGTAGTAGCCTATGAGTCCAGTGCTACACAGTACTAGCATGTGTATATAGATGAATATGATTACCACAGCAACTAAGACACAGAACTACTTCATCACTACACTTCACCATTCTTGCTACCCCCACCCTCACCCAGTTCTTAAGACCCAGCAATAATTCATCTCTCTTTCACCTCTTTTGTTTTGTTTTAAGATAGCTCATGAAGCCCAGGCTGGCCTCAAACTTATTATATAGCAGAAAATGACTTTGAACTTCTGAGCCTCCACCTTCTAGAAGCTGGGACTACAGCATGAACCAGCACACTCAGTTTTATCCAAGTTTTCACAGCGTCAATAGTTTTATCCAATGTATAGACACCCCACACATTGTTTGGCCATTCACCTATTAAACAATATTCGAATTTTTGGCAACTTTTGACTACTTCAATAAAGCTGTTATTGTCATTTCTGTACAAGTTTATATGGACATAAAATTTTGGTCCTCTGGAATAAATGCCCAGAAGTGTGATGTTGGGAAGGTGGAGGTGGGAGATCTTAGAGTAAGGGGTGCTCAGCTTTAGAAGAAACTGCCCAGCTCTCCTAGAGCACTGTACCTTCGGAGTGCTCCAGTTCCCCACAAGCCAGAATTAGCACTGTCCTGTCTCTCTCTCTCTCTCTCTCTCTCTCTCTCTCTCTCTCTCTCTCTCCCTCCCTTCCTTCCTCCCTGCCCTCCCTCCTTTTCTTCCCCTAGAGGTGAAGTGGTGGGCCATCATGATCTTGGTTTTCATTTTCCTAACAGCTAGTGACTTTGAACTCTTGTCACCTGCTCACTTTCCAGCTGTATACTCTGGTAAACTGTCTCTTTCTGGTTTTGCCTAGATTCTAATTGTATTGTTTTACTGCTGGGTTTTGAGTGATGCATAGGATATATATGTACGTATGTATATCACATTCTAGATATGCTTACAAATGTCTTCTCTGTCTATATCTTGCCATTTATCTTCTTTTAAAGCTTTTATATAAATTTTATTTATTTCTGTATGTGTATGAATGTACTGTCTGCATGCAGGTTTGTGCACCCGTATCATGCAGGTTTGTGCACCCGTGTCGTGCAATGCTGCGGAGGTCAGAAGAGGGTCTCAGATTACCCTGGAACTGGAGTTCTCCTGGAACTGGAGTTTCAGACAGTTCTCAGCCACCATGTGGGTGCTGGGGATCAAACCCAGGTCCTCTGTAAGAGTGATCGGTGCTCTTAACCACTAGGCCATCTCTCCAGCCCCACCATTTATCTTCTTAAAAGGTAATTTTTTCATTTCAAGTAAGTCTAATTTATTTAGAGGTTTTTTTCCTTTAGTAATTTTCATGCATACTTACTCTTCAATCCCATATCCTGATAACTTTATTCTGTGTTTTTTGACTATTTTATTTTTATTTTATGTGTATGAGTGTATTCTATTGACTGCATGGCTCTAAGTGCACCCATGTTGTGGAATCCCCTCAGATCTCCTGGAACTAGAGTTATAGATAGTTATTTGATGCCATGTTTTGGCCCCAAACCCAGATCCTCTGCAACTAGCCAATGCTTTTACCTGCTGAGCCATCTCTCCAGCCCCAGGAATATTTTCTGAATCATTTTGCACCTTATTTTGTGAGACAGGATGTCTTACTGAAACTGAAGCTCACCAATTTGGCTAGACTAGCTGGCCAGCAAGTATCAGAAATCTCCCTGTCTCTGCCTCCCAACACTGGGGTTACAGGATACACTCACACACCTACCTTCTGCATGGATTCTGAGAATGGGACCCAGGTCCTTATGCTAGTATAGAAAGCACTTTATCAACTGAACTATCTCCCTAAGCCTTCTATTTTTAATTTTGGTTTCTGTAAGTTTATTGCTACTGCCTAAAAATAGAATTGATTTTATGTGTTTGTCTTGGGTCTTGCTACCTTGTTGAACTCTTTTTTGTTTTGTTTTGTTTTACTTTGTAGACTCCTTGGAATTTTTCTGTGTAGAATATCCTGTGACCTGCAAACAGGTGCAGCTTTACTTCTCCCTCTCTGATCCGTTTATTTCCTGTTCTTCCTTTTTGAGCTACTCAAGTTTCCAATACCATGTTAAATTATTTAAGGGAAAATTAACATTTGTTATGCACAGCCTCCTCTTAAACATAGATTAAGGAACACTTCTCATTTCATGAGACCAATATTACCATGATAGCAAAATCAGACAAATAGAGTTCAAAAATAAAATATATAAACCATATGGTTTATATAAGCCAAAGATTATATATTAATATGTTATGAATATATAAATATATAAAATCCTTAATACAATACCAATAAATGAAAATTCAGAATAGATATACACCAATATCAAATGAAGTTTCTTAGAACTTTCTTTATAAACTTTTGATTTTATATCAATATCAAAAATTCATTTAGCATATTCCTAATCTGTACTGGTAGACTACAAAGAAAATGCCTTTTTAATATCAATATATAGAGAAAAAGTATTTGACAAAATTCATCACTTTAGGGGCTGGAGAGATGGCTCAGTGGTTAAGAGCATTGGCTGCTCTTGAAGAGGACCCAGATTCAATTCTTAGCACCCACATGGCAGCTAACAACTGTCTGTAAATCCAGTTCCAGAGGATCCAATGCCCTCTTCTGACCCATTGGCATTGCATGACACAGGTGCCCTTATATAAATGCAGGAAATACACTCATACACATAAAATAAAATTAATAAATAAAATATTTTAAAAGCTAGAGATTTATTATTATTTGGTGATTAATAAATCAAATTAGTTGTGACACTGCCCCCACTGGTGTATTGCCATTCACCAGTACAAAACTCTAATAAATAAAATATTTTTAAACTTTTTTAAATTCATCACTTTACATTTCAGGAAAGAAAATTTTTCCAGAAACTAAAAATTCAAAGGAAAGTCCTTATCTTCATAAAGAACATCTGTTTTGGGAGATCTCCCAAGACCACCTGAACCACAGGTAGGTAGGAGCTGGGTGCTTCAGCAAGGCAGATTGTTGTTTGATTTAATCTAGTTAATCTAGTTGTCTTTGGCTTGATTGGCTTTTGTGGCTGTGGGGGCAGAGTTATCCTTCCACCACCTCCCATAAAAGGTGGGTTTGTGTAAGTCTTGAGATTGGAGATCTCCCAAGACCACCTGAACCACAGGTACCAGGGGAGGCTAAAGAGCCCCCCCCCAAGGCATCTGAAGGAGGCAAACAAAGCAAGCCTTCAACACAGTGAAGAGGCATTTGGGACTCACATCGGAATACAGGCAAGGAGAAGCCCATATGCCAGGAACACGAAGAAGAGACAACATGGGAAAGGTGCAGGATAATCCTGCACCAAGCTCTACCAGCCCTGTGGAAGATTCCTACAGTGGAATCCCCCTGGGGATGGCCCAGGACACAGATATCAGAAGCAGAATTGTGAACATACTTAAAGAAGTACAAGATTATAAAGAGCAAATCAAAGAATTAAGAAAAGAGAATGAAGAACTCAAGAAGGACCTAGAGAGACAGAATGACAAACTCCAGAAGGAAGTGGAAACACTGAAAAGATCCCATGCTGAAAAAGATAAGGAAACCAACCAGTGAAGCAAAGAGCTACAGGAAGAGATTGAGAAGCTCCAAAAGGAAGTAGAAATACTAAAGAAATCAGAAGAGGAAATGAAAAAGGAAATCAAACACTCATCCATTCAAGAGGAAAGGAATGAAAAAAGCCTCAGAAGCAGAATGGAGGAAGCAGAACAAAGAATATCAGACCTGGAAGATAACACAGAACAACTAAAAACCTCAAGGAAAGATTATGAAAAATTTAAAAATACACAAAAATGGAACAACCAGGAGCTGTGGGACACTATGAAAAGATCAAACCTCCGCATCATAGGAATAGAGGAAGGAGAAGAATCCCAAGAGAATGGTATTGATCAGATCTTCAACAGAATAATAGATGAAAACTTCCCCAAACTAAAAAAGGACAAACCAATACCAATACAAGAAGCACATAGAACTCCAAACAGACAAGATCAGAAAAGAAATTCTCCATGCCACATCATAGTTAAAATGCTAGACACCCAAAACAAAGACAAAATCCTTAAAGCCACAAGAGAAAAACAACAAGTGACCTATAAGGGGAAACCTATCAGAATTACAACTGACTTCTCAACGCAAACTATGAAAGCAAGAAGAACCTGGAGCAAAGCATTCCCAGTGTTAAAGGACAATAGATGCCAACCCAGGTTACTATACCCAGCAAAAATGTCAATTATAGTTGAAGGAGAGAGAAAAACCTTCCATGACATAAACAAGATGAAAGAATACATGTCCGGAAAACCAACCCTTCAGAGAATACTTGAAGCAATTCAAAGCACAGAAGAAAGGAGCAACCAACCCCAGGCACCTAGAAAGAGAAATCAATAAAAGCATAACTGCAGAAGTAGAAACCTAAACCAAAACCGCAAATGGATAATAAGGCAAAAGGAAGCAACACAAACCTATCAGTCATAACCTTAAATATTAATGGACTAAATTCCCCAATCAAAAGACATAGACTGGGAGATTGGATTAGGAAACAGAATCCATCGATATGCTGTCTACAAGAAACACATCTTACCTTCAAGGACAGGCACCACCTTAAAGTGAAAGGATGGAAAAAAATATTCCAAGCAAATGGTACCAAAAAGAAAGCAGGTGTTGCTATTTTAATATCAGACAAAATAGACTTCAAAGTAAAAGAAATCAGAAGAGACAAAGAAGGCCATTACATTTTTATCAAAGGAACAATTCACCAAGAAGATTTCACAATTATGAATATATATGCCCCAAACTCTGGTGCACCAAACTTTATAAAGACAATTCTCCAGGACCACAAGTCACACACTAACCCCAGTACACTCATAGTAGGGGACTTCAATACCCCACTGAGTCCTTTGGATAGGTCAACAGGACAAAGAATAAACAGAGAGACATCTGAACTGAACGATATGATACACCAAATGGACCTCATAGACCTCTACCGAACATTCCATCCTAATACCAGAGAATACACTTTCTACTCAGCACCCCACGGAACATTCTCCAAAATCGACCACATCCTGGGACACAGAAGAAACCTCTACAAATACAAAAAGATTGAAATAATTTCATGCATCCTGTCAGACCACAGTGCAATGAAGCTCAACATCAACACCAGGACAAGCCCTCCTGCCTACAAGAACACATGGAGACTAAACAACACACTCTTGAATAATGAATGGGTCAAGGAAGAGATAAAGAAAGAAATAAAAACATTCCTGGAACTGAATGACAATGACAATACAACACAACAAAACCTATGGGATACCTTAAAAGCAGTCCTAAGAGGGAAATTTATAGCCCTGGGTGCCTACATTAGAAAAACAGAAAGAGCACAAGTGAATGATCTAACACTACAGCTAAAAGCACTTGAGAGGCAACAACAGATGAACCCTAAACGCAACAGACAGGAAGAAATAACAAAAATCAGAGCAGAAATCAATGAAATAGAAACAAAGAAAACAATACAAAAAATCAATGAAGCCAAAAGTTGGTTCTTTGAAAGAATAAACAAGATAGACAGACCTCTAGCCCAGTTAACAAAAAGAAAGAAGGAACAACTCCAAATCAATACAATCTGTGATGAAAAGGGAAATATCACAACGGACAAGGAAAAGATCAAGAAAATTATATGGGAATATTACAAGAACCTATATTCTACCAAGTTTGAAAATCTAGAAGAAATGGATGAATATCTGAAATCTTGGGAATCACCAAAGCTTGGCCAAGAGGAGACCAGCAGCTTAAACAGACCCATAACATATGAAGAAATAGAGGATGTAGTAAGAAGCCTCCCAACTAAAAAAAGCCCAGGCCCAGACGGTTTCACAGCAGAATTCTATAAAACATTTCAAAAAGACCTACAACCATTATTTCTGAAACTGTTTAGAAGTATACAATCAGAGGGAACTCTCCCAAATTCCTTCTATGAAGCCAACATCACTCTATTACCAAAACCAGGCAAAGATACAACTAAAAAGGAGAATTATAGACCCATCTCCCTCATGAACACAGATGCCAAAATTCTAAACAGAATACTGGCAAATCGCATACAGACCCACATCAAGAAGATCATCCATCATGACCAAGTTGGATTCATACCAGAGATGCAGGGATGGTTCAACATACGAAAATCAATAAACATCATCAAACACATAAACGGAATCAAAGACAAAAACCACACCATCATCTCAATTGATGCTGAAAAAGCCTTTGACAAAATCCAGCATCCCTTCATGCTTAAAGTCCTAGAAGGAATTGGATTGGAGGGATCATTCCTCAATGTAATCAAAGCCATATACAGGAAACCCACAGCCAATATCATCCTAAATGGGGAAATGACAGAAACATTCCCTTTAAAGGTAGGAACTCGGCAAGGCTGCCCCCTATCACCACTCCTCTTCAATATAGTGCTTGAAACACTTGCTAGAGCAATAAGGCAAGAAAAGGATATTAAAGGAGTACTAATTGGAAAAGAGGAAGTCAAACTATCCCTATTTGCTGATGATATGATTGTTTACTTAAGGGATGCAAAAAACTCCACCAGAAAACTCCTAGAAACGATTAACAGCTTCAGCAAAG
Source organism: Rhizomys pruinosus (assembly GCA_009823505.1). Classification (NCBI taxonomy): domain Eukaryota; kingdom Metazoa; phylum Chordata; class Mammalia; order Rodentia; family Spalacidae; genus Rhizomys; species Rhizomys pruinosus. Next base: position 888,255 of record VZQC01004737.1, on the reverse strand, counting down.
TGGCAGGATACAAAATTAACCTTAGAAAATCAATGGCCTTTCTTTACACCAAGAACAAGCAACTGGAGAAAGAATTCAAAGAGACCTTCCCACTCACAATAGCCTCAAAAACAATAAGATACCTAGGAACAAACCTAACCAAAGACACCAAAGACCTCTACAACAAAAATTTTAAACCCTTAAAGAAAGAAATTGAAGAAGACCTCAGAAGATGGAAAAACCTCCCATGCTCATGGATTGGGAAAATTAACATTGTAAAAATGTCCATTTTACCAAAACTCTTGTATAGATTTAATGCAATCCCAATCAAAATCCCCAAGAGTTTCTTCACAGGCTTGGAAACAAAAGTTCTTAAATTCATTTGGAAAAACAAAAGACCCCGAATAGCCAAATCAATCCTGAGTGAAAAGAGCTACACAGGAGGGATCTCTATACCAGATTTTAAACTATACTACAGGGCTATAGTCATAAAAACAGCCTGGTACTGGCACAAAAACAGACCTGTTGACCAATGGAACAAAACCGAAGATCCAAATCTGAGCACATACAATTTCAGCCATCTCATATTTGACAAGGGGGCCAAGAAACCACAATGGAGAAAAGACAGCATCTTCAGCAAGTGGTGTTGGCAAAACTGGATCACCACTTGTAGAAGAATGAAATTAAACCCCTACCTCTCACCCTGTACAAAAGTCAACTCCAGATGGATTAAAGACCTCAACGTGAAACCCCAAACTCTGAAGGTGATAGAAGAAAAAGTTGGCAGCAGACTACAAGACATAGGCGTAGGAAAAGACTTCCTAAATCAGACAGCAGCTGCACAAGAATTAAGGTCGACAATTGACAAATGGGACCTCATCAAACTCAAAAGCTTCTGTACATCAAAAGAAACAATCAAGGAAGTGAAGAGAAATCCCACAGAGTGGGAGGAAACCTTCACTGCAGATACATCTGACAAAGCATTGATTTCCAGAATATATAAACTACTCAAAAAACAAAGAAAAAAGAAAACAAACGACCCGCTCAATAGATGGAGCAAAGAACTGAACAGAGACTTCACAAGCGAGGAATTAGAGATGTCTGAGAAACACCTCAAGAACTGCTCAACATCACTAATCATTAAGGAAATGCAAATCAAAACCACTTTAAGATATCATCTTACTCCAGTAAGACTGGCTAGGATCAAGAAAACAAATGATACCAAGTGCTGGAGAGGTTGTGGGGAAAGGGGAACACTCATCCACTGCTGGTGGGAATGTAAACTCGTACAGCCACTATGGAAAGCAGTGTGGAGAACCCTTGGAAGACTTGGAATGAACTTGCCACCTGACCCAGCCATACCACTCCTAGACATGTACCCTCAAGACTCACCCGACCACAGAGATACATGCACGGCCATGTTTATTTCAGCTCTCTTCACAATAGCAAGGAGCTGGAACCAACCCACATGCCCCTCAACTGATGAGTAGATAGAGAAAATGTGGTACATCTACACAATGGAGTTCTATGCAGCAGTAAAAAAAAAGATGATATCATGAGCTTTGCAGGAAAATGGCTGGAGCTAGAAGACATCATGCTGAGTGAAGTAACACAGTCCCAGAAAAACAAACGATGAATGGTATCCCTCATCTATAGATGCTAGTGCCAATTACCTAGTTGTAAGTATTTCTTGTGCCCGGCCCCTTGAGCTTTTGTCCAAACAGTTGGGAGTGATGCATATTGGAAACAACAACAACAACAGAAAGGACTGCATCAAAGAACTGACTAAAACAGTGAACTTGTGCTCAAAACAGTCAACTTCCACAGGGAGAATTTTGAGAAAGACTGAGAAAGAGATGAAAAGCCATGTTTGGCAGAATACATGAGCTCTGGTGGGGCGGGGGGATAGTGTGGGGGACACGGGTCTAGATTTAATAATCTTGTACAAAATATATATTACAAAAGAACATCTGTTTTAAGTCTGACTTAAAAGTGAAGCTCTGAGAACCTTCTCAAAATAATAAGGTAAGAATAGTCCCCTCACCACTGTTATTAAGACACTGGGTACTTTGGACTATCTTTTCCTGTGCTGGAAGATGGGAACATATTCAACTGCAATCTGGAGAGTTAGAAGGTGGACAAGTGTGTGCACCTATTCCATGAGTGCATAGGATCTAGACCTAAACATCTCTATGATGAGATGAAACACCAGAAATAGGAAGAGAACGACATCACAGGAGAGCAGCTCGCCTGGACAGTGAGCGGTCCCTTACCACATCAGCTGTGGCTTCTTTGTTCCCTGTTGTTCTTTGGATGTGGCTGTGGCATTTCTAGGCTTGGAGGTAAACTGATGGCAACTGGTGCTGGACAGAGGAGCCTTATTTTTTATTACGGCAGCTTGCTATTTTTGTAATGCGATTGGGTTGAACACAATCAAAGTACAGTAGTAACTGATCTCCCCTTCTTCCTGCGAGCAAATGATTAGATATTGACATCAGCATCCTTGAGCATATTCAAATGAGCAACGTTTGGCTGCTGCTTCTGTCTAAAATGATGTTGTGTTTTGACTGTGGTTGGAAGCATTGAAGCTGGGCATCTCCTTCCTTGGAGCTCTCTCTATTCAAACAGGACAGATCTGGTAAAGCCCTAGTGAGGGTGAGTCTTGTTTGCCTCTACCCGGTCATCTTTGTATGGATCTAGTGTTTTTGGGGTTTTGTTTTAGGATAATTTTTTTCGTGGTGTCTTCCCCCCACCCCTATGGTTTTCTTTTTCTTTTTTTTTGTTTTTTAGTAATGGTTTTTAGCTGATGTTCACGAAGAGAGTGAATACTTGGAACAGTGCCACTAATGAAAGGAAATCCTATCTAAGAGTACATTTCTTTTTTTATTTTTTTATTATTTTATGTGTTTGAATGTACTGTCTGCGTGTAGGTTTGTGCACCATGTCATGCAATGCTGCAGAGGTGAGAAGAGGGTGTTGGATTCCCCTCGACTTGGTGTTAAAGATGGTTCTTAGCTGCCATGTGGGTGCTGGGAATCGAACCCGGGTCCTCTGCAAGAGCAGTCGGTGCTCTTAACCACTGAGCCATCTCTCCAGCTCCAAGAGTACATTTATTTACAGAGCTTTGGGCCCTCTGCTCGAAAAGTAGAATCAGGTCTCAAATAATGCCTTTTAAATTGTATCCTTTAGTATTATAGATGTAGGACAGTACTGTATCATGTAAAATATCCTGTACCTGCTTTATGATGTATAGTAGTGACTGTGGTTTATCAGAGCTGGGTTTTTTTTTTTGGCATATTTGAGACAGAGTCTCCCTTTAGTCCCAGCTGTCCTAGAGCTCACTATGTAGACCAGGCTGGCCTTGAACTCACAGAGATCTGCCTGCCTCTGCCTCTGCCTCCTGAGTACTGAGATTAAAGGCGTGCACCACCACGCCCAGCCAGAGCTGTTTTTAGTGATGGTACTCAGAATGTTTTCTTTTAAGATGATGATTGAGAAGCTAATAAAAAAGAAAATGGTGCCAGGTACCACAACAGGAACAGAACTGTGCTGTTTTCTGGGATTTTGTTTTTGACTTTATTTTTTTCTGATGGATGTGCTGACATCTCTACAATTTTATTCAAATGACTGCAGAACCTGGAGAAGCTGTTGCTGCTATTGATGTATAACACACTGCTATTATTGGTTTTTTTACATAAATATAATTTGAATTTTTGAAAACTTTAGCTGTGCTGTCAACTTTGGAAAAAAAATGTATCCTAGTTTACTGTGTTGAGTTGGCATTGTACAGAAATTAATAGCCATATTGGTCTAGAAATGTTAATTTTTTCCATTTGTACAGGGGTAACACACTGTATTAAATATGTAAGGTCTTATCTACATGGGTTTGATTATAGAAACTAATAAAGTATTCTCTAAATAAAAAAAAATGATGGACAAGGTCCCACAAAGGCCCTGCTCTTCCAACTGCAGAGTTGAGGCCTCTGAGAAGAGAAGCAACAGAAACCCTCTTTCTAGCAAGCAGGATCCTGGGTCTCATTTTCCAGGGGCAGCCCTGGACTTCTTTCAGAGATCTTCCAGGCCTCTCCTCCCAGTTTCCCTTGGAGCCAGCAAGGGCAACTCAGTGAGATGAAGTAAGCCTTATTCAGTTCTAACCACACAGCTGTCCAACAGGAGACAGGAAACAGAACAGAAGCCTCATCCAAAGGTGGACCTGGACACTGAGGCTTCAAGTGTAGCAGGTTTAGGCTAGGGGGATAGCTGAAAGGTTAAAGAACTTACAACCATGCGGCCTGGAGTTGGGACGCCCAGAACCCATGTAAGTGCTGAGTATCTGTGGCCAACCCTTGCAATTCCAGTGCTCAGGAGGCCAAAACAGGAGATCCTGGGACGATCTGCCTGTCAGACTAGCTGTATTGGCAGGCTCTGTGTTCATTTGCGAGACTCTACCTTAATGAATAAGGTGGAGAACAAGAATCAAGGAAGACTCCCCATGTCAACCTTAGCCCTACACATATGTGAACATTCACACTCATATGAACACATACACACAGGCATGCATACCACACACATACACATGAGGAGAAGAATAGGCTGCTCAGTAAGAAGATACCCAAATAAAACCAGAAGAGACAGCCATAGAAGACACAAGAACACAACATTTTAAAGAAGGCCAGGTGACTCCTCCAAAACTTCTAACTGCCCAGCTAGGAAATTCAAAGGGACTAAAATGGGCAAAATTTCAGGTGAAGAATTCAAAATCGTACTTGTAAAAATGATCAACGACCTCAAGGGAATCAAGAAGCAGATGACTGAAGTAAGGAAATCAGTTGAGTATCTGATGATGAAGAAAGCCAACAGCATAGAGGAGGGACTCAGCAATATGGGTAAAAAAAAGGCAGAAGTCAGCAGCATTGAGGAGAAATTCAGCAAGGAAGCTGAGATTAAAAAATAAAGAAATGTTGGAAATAGCTGAATGAATCAAATAAAAACTGCAGTGCAAATCATCACTAAACAGGGTAGACCAATAGTAGAAAGCCTATGAAGGATGGAGGACAAGATCAAGAAAATGCTATACTGATCAACTGAGCAAGGCCACAGCTTCCAAGAATGCTGGGCTATGATTAAGATCGCAAACCCCAAAACCCATGGGGTAGAAGTTGCTGAGGTCAGTAAATAAGAGCATAAGGGCTGGAAAGATGGCTCAGCGGTTAAGAGCAGTGGCTGCTCTTACAGAGGAACCTGGATTTGGTTCCCACCATCCACCTGGCAGCTAACAACCATCTGTGAATCCAGTTCCAGGAGATCCAACACCCTCTTCTGGCCTCCACAGGCATTGCACACACTGGTGGACTTATATACATGCAGGCAAAACACTTATACACAGAAAATAAAAATAAAATTTTAAAGATTTAATAATATTAAATGCATAGAAAATTTATTCAATAAAATTTTAACAGAATTTCTCAAATCTAAGGAAAAGGAATGGGTGTCCATCTACAGCAGCTCTCTACATAACCCAAAGAGACACCAGAGAAGAACCTATTGATGAGACATCATAATCAAGAACAAAATAGAGAAACTACAATCAGACTTTGTCATCAGAAAGCAAAGATGCCAATAATCCAGGTGAAAAAGTAGATTCAAAGAGAGATTAAGTGAGCTGCAGGCAGCCTCTGAGAGGGAACAGTGTTACAGACAGAGGGAACAGCATGCACAAACTCTGGAGGCCTGGATAGCTTAGGACTGGAATCTCATGCAGCTCAGCGTGAATTCGGTAGAAGGTGTGAAGCAGGAGAGGGTGGCATGCTGCTGGCTTTAAATTTCATTCTGAGAGTAAGGAACTCAGGGGCTATAATCAGGAGCTATTGTTCTTAGATCTGGATAGAAATCAGACTCAGGCTGCAGGGAGGGCTGTTTAGAATTGAGAGTCTAGCAAAGAGGTTGAAGGAAGAAGCAGAGGGAAGCTGCAGGGGTTGGACGTCCGTCCAAGATTTGGTGCCATCTGGCCTCTTGCCATGGGTGACAGAGGCCTTCAACTGAGCCCCAAGGAAGAGGAGCAACTTACACAAGGTGGCCCAGGAAATCAGTGGTGAGGTAATTAGCAGAACAGAGCTCTGGTCCCAGCGGGACCAAGTGCATTTCCTGTGGTTTGCAGATCCCAGGGCTCTGAAGTTACCTGCAGATCTGTATGCATATTCAGTTCCTATTCCAAACTGCCTGGAGGATCTCAGATTCAGGAGAGATCACTCATTCAGTGGGTAAAAGCTGAGGTCGACATCCATATTAAGAGCCACAAATGTGCATGTAACCCCAGCACAGTAGGGGGGAGCAGAGATACATCAATGGCTGAGACCTGCTGGCAGCCAGTTTAGCTCAAGGGTCAGTAAGAAACCCTGCCTCAAGGGAGCCAGACAAAGAATGATAGAGCAAGTGGCCTTACATCCTCTGCCTGTGCACTGGTGCACAACCCCTCCCCCCCACACACACAAATACACGTGTGCATGCTTGAGCGCACACACAGGAAAAATGATATCATCGCCCAGCTTTTCTATACGTGGATCATTTGGAGCATCCAAGCTTTATCTCCGGTGTATGCAGAAGGCTGAGTTTCAGACACACTGAAGGATGGAAAACCAAGACTTTATTTTGGGAAAAAGTAAACCAGCATGCTGGGGTGGGAGGGAAAAGGCACCGACCCTGATAACTTGGCTCGCAGGCCTTTTATACAGGGTCTAGGGGAATTGTAGCGGGGTTTGGGTAACTTCTAGCCTTATTGGATAATAACAGGCTTATGGCTCATGGTTAGGTCAGCCCAACAGCACTCCACATACCAACAGTTATCCCTAGACACAATCCTGCAACTGGAATGAGGAAATGTTGGGTCAGTCCATCTGCCCTCACATACCAACAGTTATCTTCAACAAGTTTAAGTTAGCTGTTCTTGAGGCCTTGAGCAACTGTCTTTGAGCAATCGACCTTTCCCCTGGATTGGGCAGGTTCCAGTAATTGCTTAAAATGGTGGCTATACTCAAAATGGAGTCAGCGTGGGCCTCTCTTACAGTGACAGTGTGGTAGGATTTGAGCACTTGCTCTCACTGCATAAGAAAGAAGCTTCCAGCATCAGCAATAAGGCAATGCCCTTGGTACACACAGCATTTGAATTTCCTGAAACTGTGGACATGAGGAACTTTCCAGAAGGAAGCTCCATGATGTGGCAAGGAGGGGATCCTCCATCCATTTTTGAAGCAACAAGAATCCTAGAAAAGAGATGACAAAGCTGGCTTTCCTCTTCTTCTATGACGCTAGCTGATCTGAGAGCCTCAGAGACTCTTCCTCACTGGGACAGGGCAAGATGAACACAGGTGGAGGGAGTATAGAACAGTTGAACAGTTGTTGTCAACAATGTACAAGGTTTCTTTCAAGTCTAATTTCTGGACTAATATGAATGATTCCAGAATTAGAAAACTCCAGTTTCAATCTGGGTCACATGTCCCTGGGATAATCACCTGGGAGCCCTTTTCCTAGCCAAAGGAATGATCATGCCTACTTCAAAGGGTTCCTATACCTCAAAGGTAAGAGCCACAAGCCACAAATTCTCAGCACATAGACTAGAACTCAGAGCCCTCGCCACTCTTGGAGGAGAGCAACTTGAATTGAGCAGAGAGAAGCTGCCCTACCTGAGCAGGGTCTGTGTGGAGAAAGGAAGCGCAGAGACAGGCCTGGAATCCTTGTTAGGGGATCAAGGACTGCTAGGCAGTGAAACAAACAACCACTTGGAAAATAGTGGGGAACCGGACCCAACATGTTTGGGGATCGCTCAGTGGCCAGTAGAGAGCCATACCAGAGAGTGGTGCATCTGTGTACCCAGCTATGGAGAGCTGTGGATAGACAGGAGAGAGAGAGAGAGAGAGAGAGAGAGAGAGAGAGAGAGAGAGAGAGAGGAGAGAGAAGAGAGGGAAGAAGTTAGTGACCATGGAAACAAAGAAAGTGATGACTTACAAAGGCAGTGTAAACTATAAAATCTCTGTAGATGAAAGGTAAAACTGTGTTGTCCTTCATCTGAGTCTTGAGAAGCAGTGGGGTCTGGTGAAAACCGGATGAGATATGGAGCCACAGAATTTTACCCCCACTACATAAAAGTGGTTAGACCTTCCCAGTGCTTGACACGTGGTTTACATACATCCAAACCCTTGTTCTCAGACACATGACTGAGTTACTGACATTTCCCACCTTCCCTTGCAGTTGTAGCTGGCCAAGTGACTAATTCTCACCCATGGAATTTAAACAGAGGGACTGTGCTACTTGTGAGATGAGAGATCTGAGAGGACGCACCTTCTCCAAGCCCTTCCCTCCCAAGATTAGAAAGTACAGGTTGGGATGACAGAAGAATAGCCCAGTGCCTCTGTGGTAAAGCACTTCCTGAGCATGCATAGGGTACTGGGTTTGACTCTCAGCCACACACACACACACACACACACACACACACACACACCAGAGCCTTAAGATGAAAGAAGCCTAGATCCCCAAATCACTATGTGGAAAGACACTGACCCAAACAGCCTGAACTTCTAACAAGTGAATGTCCACTGACTTTCTGCCCTGAGCTTCGGGATTCGTGTCACAGAGTCCAGTCTGTGCTAGTTAAGGTCCTGAAGCTCACTTAGGGGTTTGATCCCAGGGCAATTAGACCATGGAAAAAACTGATCACTCTTCTCCATGAAACACTCCCAGATCAGCAGGACAGGACATCCTGAAAAGTTGTTATTCATTGGCTTGCTCTCTACTGAGGCAGCTCAACTCCAGGAAGAAAACTCTCATTTGGTTTTTGTTTTTGTTTTTGTTTTTCATTTGAAATATTGAAATCAGCCTAACAATAATAGGCCAATATTTAAAAATCCTTGAATTGTATTTCTTTAGAATGTCTTCCAGGGGCTGGAGAGATGGCCTAGCTGTTAAGAGCGCCGATTGCTCTTGTAGAGGACCCGGGTTCAATCCCCAGCACCCACATGGCGGCTGAGAACAGTCTGTAACTCCAATTCCAGGAGAACTCCAGTTCCAGGGGAATCCGACACCCTCTTCTGACCTCCAAGGCATTGCACGACACAGGTGCACAAACCTTCATGCAGACAGTACATTCATACACATAAAAAGATAAATAAATTTAAAAAAATTAAAATACGAGAAGTTAAGAACTTGCCTAAAAAAATAAAAAAAAAAAAAAAAAAAAGAATGTCTTCCATCTTGGACTGCCCCCAAAGAATTAGGGACAGAGTCTTCTGGAGATCAGGTATTCCCTGTAATAAGCCAAATCTCCTCTCTGGAGCACTCTAGACCTCTCCAGAACTGAACACTTAGGGATGGATGAGCACTCTGAATGGTTGAAGATTTGTCTCCTCTGAAGTCTTTTTCAATGTTTATATGAAGGGGGGTACATGTACCACAGTGGAGGTCAAATGACACCTTCTGAGAGTCGGTTCAACCCTTCTATAATGTGGAAACTGGGGCTCAAACTCAGGTCATCAGTCTTGGCAGCAAGTGCCTTTTACCACTGAGCCACCTCATCGACCCTCCAGAAGTTATTGACTTAAAAATTTCTCAAAGTTTTTTGCCTGTCCCTGTCTTATTTCTTTATTATGGTCACTTTTATTCTAAAAAGTAGAAAATACAGACAAGAAAAAGAAAGAACGTTGAATCTAAATGAGAACAGTCTACATATGCCTACCTCTCCTCCCACTCTCCTAAAATGATTCAAAAGATCAGATTAGCTGGGCCTGATTCCAACGAAGGGGTGGCACATCTTGGAATTAATTTCCTATTATTCCATGCTTCTAAGTCAACACTAGCTCTATATTTGTAACATGATTTAATCTAAAGACTTAACAATGGAAAGAGAAGAAGGCAGGAAGAAACCTGAGTCCTAGATAAGTTCTGGCCAGGACTTCCTTGGGATCTCAAATATATCACTTTCTCAATCAAAAGATAAGAAAGTAGGACTAGATTATTCCTGAATTTTTCTACCAACTCTGTATGGTAGAAAAATTCCTCTGGACTTAAGGTCCAGAAGGAAACAGATGGAACATTGAAATTGGGTAATTTAAGAGAGTATAATAAGAAGAGACAACTTACAAAAGATTGGGTTAGAAGTAAGAAGACAACAGAAGCACTAGGGTAAGTGCTGCCTCTCACCATGAGGAGAATGGCAGGTGGCAGGGTGTGGACCACACCTAGGGACAGGTGTGGAAGAAGAGACTAGGCAATGGGGTGTGATACCAACTTCACTCCTCCCCTTCCCCAGGAAAACGGTGCTCTCCAACCAAACCCAACAGGGAAGCTCTTCACCTGGTAAAGACCAGAGATGAGACCAGCCATCCAGGCAGTGCAGGGTGGGAAGGAGCACAAGCCACACTGCAGCGGAAAGTTGAAGAACCCTAGCACAAGTACGCTGCATTTGTGAGTGCATTGTGGCCTGCCCTCCATCAGTATGCTCATGAGGGGCATGCATTTGTTTGTTTGTTTTCTTTACTTCCTGTCGATTATACATGTGGTTCCATCATCTGTGAACATTTTGCTCTTAGTCTTGGATGGACTGGAAGTCTTATCACCAAAGTGCTCTAAAAGGCATTGTACAGTGTGAACATAAAGGCAATGAATTAGTCCACACTGCTGCTATGAGAGAATACCACAAGCTGCGTAGCTTAGAAAGCAGAATTGCATCTGACTCATGGTTCTGGAGACTAGAAAGGCCAGAACATGGTACCAGCATCTGGCAAAGGATTTTTTGGTGTTCATAACATAGGATGCATGAGAAAGAAACATGTTAAACTCATCCTTTTAACCAGGACTGCACGTCTATCATGACTACCCACTTCTATTGATACCAGAATCAACCCTTTTATAAGACCACAACCCTCACGACTCAACACCTCTTAAAGGACCCACATCTTAACACTGTTAACATGGTGATTAAATTCAGAGAGGACATGCCAGGAATGAGCTGGGACCTAGGAGGTTCAAGTCTAGTGGCACTGGAACATGGGCAACTCGGTGCCCTTTCAGCTATTCTGTCTCCCTTCAGCTATTCTGTCTCCTTCGAGGGCTACTGCTGAACCTCAGATGTTAGCAAGTGTCTGAGCCACAGAGATACTGAAGGCATTAAAGCCGAAGAACGTGAGGTTTGGGGGGGGGCAGCTGACCATGCACATCTGCAGCTCTGCTCACAACTGCAGCTAGCCACCCTGAACACAGGTCATGATTAGAGAGGTTTGTCCCTGCCTGTTGTAATTTATTGAACTGAGGTACTGAAAACCTGCCAAACTTCATACCTGTGAACAGTGTTTCTTTCCCAGAATTCTGGATCAGTCACAAATTGAGCAGATAGATGTAGAACACAAGGAAAACAGCCATAAATTTCAAATTGTGGGAAGTTCTCTGAGTACAATGCAGTAGAACTGGAAATACGCAGAAGCAAAGCTCTACTTGGAAATTCAAAAGGCATTCAGTTAAGATTTGATAACTATCCACCTAAAAAATAAATTCATTTCAAAATCTTTTACTTATAATAATCATGGAAATTTTATTTAGGAATCTTATCAGATCTGGGCAGGAAATCAGTCCTTAGAAGAAAAGGCACAGTTCTAAACACCTATTACCTTAAAAAAGAAATAATGAAAATAAATTCATAGTGAATTCAAGAAGTAGAAAGAAGCAGGCATGGTGGTACATGACTTTGAGCCCAGCACTCAGGACACAGAGGCAGGCAGAGCTCTGTGAGATGGAGGTCAGCCTGGTCTACTATGTAGGCCAGCTGGGGCTACAAAGAGACCCTGTCTCAAAGAAAAAAGTAGAATGAAAAATAACAGAACTAAATAGAGGAGAAGGAATTTAATAAAGACACAGGCTCTATTAGTGATCTGGAAAAGAAGAGAAGCAATAAAGTAAAAGTCTTATTAATAATAATAAAATAATAATTTAAATGCTTATAAGAAAAGACTGATTATATAAACACAAAATCAGCACATTAAAAGCAGAAGTAACAGATGGAGGAAAATTAGAATTATAAGATTTAATGGTGAATTTCTAGTAAACTAGAAAATGTAAATAAATGATCTTGGAAATTATGTCACCAAGATTGACTCAAGAAAAAACCTTCTTTGGCTTCTTTATGGAAGCAGAAATCCCAGGATTAAGATTTTTTAAACTTTTTATTTATTTTTTTACGTGTATGAATGTACTGTCTGCGCAGGTCTGTGCACCCATGTAGTGCAAAGGAGGTCAGAAGAGGGTGTCGGATTCTCCTGGAACTGGAGTTCTCCTGGAATTGGAGTTACAGATGGTTCTCAGCCGCCATGTGGGTGCTGGGGATAGAACCCGGGTCCTCTGCAAGAGCAGTCGGTGCCCTTAACCGCTAGGCCATCCCTCCAACCCAAGATTTTTATCTAAACTCTGGTACCAAGCTAGTCACTGAGGCCAAGGTTGTTTTTTTCTTTCTTCTGCTCTCCTGTTAAGTGTAGCTGGGGGAGAGTGGCTTGCACAGGGCACTCAGAGGGAAAGTGACCTGGTAGTATTTCAACCAGGACCTGGGTTTAGGGCTGCAGGGGGTGGGAGTTATCCTACAAAGGGGCAGGTATCTCCTTATGGGTCAGAGCCAAGGTTGGGCATGCACTCTTGAGGCTGAAGCAGGAAGATCACCAGTTTGTGCCAACCCTCGCTACATAACAAGACTGTTTGGGGGAAAAAAAAAAAAAAAACAAGAAGGAGAAAGTTAAAAAACAGGTAAAGGTGGCCACAATGCAAGGTCCCTCTTGGAATCCAGACTGTGTAAAGTGGCTTAAAATTCGTCCTCTTACTTTTGATAATCTGTGAAGCTAAATTAGACCACAGAAGAACACAGGTCTGGGCCATCGTGCCCTGTACAGGGACAGCTCTAATACAGTCTCTCTCTCTCTCTCTCTCTCTCTCTCTCTCTCTCTCTCTCTCTCTCTCTCTCTGTGTGTGTGTGTGTGTGTGTGTGTGTGTGTTATTGGGGGAAGGGCTCGTGCAGGTTCATCGCAAAAAGATGGTGTCCTCCCTCCTTTCCTCTTAGCGCTGCGCGGACGTTTGTCCTGGCTGCGCCCGGCGCCGCTCTGGGTCTCAGCGCTCTGAGGCCGCTGCCCTCTGCGGCAGACGGCGATGCGCGCTCCCCGCTCCTGCACTCGCTGGCCCTGCAGCCCGCGCGCTCTGCTGGTGCAGCCTGCGGGCGCTGTGACGTTCTCGGATAAATGCCGTGTAACTGTGTAGGCGAATGGGAGCTAAAAATAAGAACGGAAAATCTATCATTAAGGTATCATTGCGCCAGCGCAGCTATTTGAAGGCTCCCATGGTCCCCGGAGCCTGCATTTGAAGCCCGCCTTCAGGCTTCAGGGGGTATTTGCCGAAAACTCCCAGCAGAGGCTCGCCAGCCAGACCTTAGGGCGCAGGGAGTGGCGCCAGGAATGATAGCAACGCTGAAAATTAAATGAAATAAATGCTCACCTCCTCTCCATCCTATCCCACCCCACCCCCCTATATTCCCAGGTCACTGGCCAAGCCGGGAACCAGGCTAGATGCTGGCATAATGGGACCCGAAAAAAATTTATGAAAAAAAATTTTTTGAAAAAAAGCACCAACACGTATCTGATCTGTTTTGCCATCTACCTTCCTCGTTCCACCTCGTTCCACCTTGAATTCGAAAAATAAAGTGCTGGATGGAGGAAGGTCCGGGAAAGGCTATGGAGGAAAAGTGACAGCTGGGACTTAGCCCCAGGTCTACAGTGCTCAGCGATGATGGGCGCAAAGACGCAAACTCCGGGGGATGGCGAAGAGTCTCCGCGGTTCCATTGGGTTAAGCGAACACTGATCTGATTTGCTTTGGAACACTCGAAGGAGACGGGGAAGGGCAGGAGAGGCTGGGGAAGGGAGGACTGGATTGGTGTGTGCGCGCTTGTGTGTCCAGGCAGAGGGGGGAGGCGCCGGGGTGCAGCTGCCAGAGGCTCTGCGCGGTGCGGGGCTGCGTGCGTCTCCCTGTCCGCGCGGCCCAAACGCGCTCTTCGAGGGATCCGCGTCACGTGACTCCGCCTGCCCCCCTCACCAGCGCGCAGGTCTCCAGTCCCTCCTTGGCCGGGGGAGGGTCGAGCCACATCTCCCGGGGCCGCGGGGCTCTGCAGAGCGAGGTTCCAGAGAGGAGCTGTCAGCCTGGGTTCCAAAAGCCTCAGCTCGGCGCCAGATCTCGGAGTGTAGACCTGGAGAGGGAGACGACCGCTAGAGCGAGTGAGTGCCAGAGAGGCGGCGCAGCGCGCACCGACGAGGGGCTGCGGTGCCGGGCGGGGAAGATGTAAGCGCGTGGGGTCCCGTGGCCTCCGAGCACCATGCAGAAGGGGATCCGGCTGAACGATGGCCACGTCGCGTCCCTGGGACTGCTGGCGCGCAAGGACGGCACGCGCAAGGGCTACCTGAGCAAGCGGAGTTCCGATAACACAAAATGGCAAACCAAGTGGTTCGCGCTGCTGCAGAATCTGCTCTTCTACTTCGAAAGCGACTCGAGCTCGCGGCCCTCGGGGCTCTACCTGCTGGAGGGCTGCGTCTGCGACCGCGCGCCCTCTCCCAAGCCAGCGCTCTCCTCCAAGGAGCCTCTGGAAAAGCAGGTGAGGGGAGCGCCCTGTCCTCCTCGGGTGAGGCCCTCCAGATGCCCGGCCTTCCTCCCACCCTCCATCCGGGACCGAACTTTGGCCCTTCTGCTCTAAGCATCTCGGGAGCTCTTGGCATCCTTGGCGGGAGAGGAGGGCTAGCCCCAACCCGGAGGGTGACCCCAGGGCGAGCAGAGGGGGCAGGGGCCGCGGGCTGGGCGCTGCTGTGGAACTGTGGCTGCCTTTCGTCTGGTGAACCCCGTAAGAGGCGGGGACAGAGGGGTTGAAACTTGGAGATGCCCAGGGAGATGGGGTCCAGAGGACCCAACACCCACAAGGAATCTGGATCCACGTCCGACCCAAAATGGTGCCCCCACACCCACACCCGCCCCTGACAGCCGCGATTGTCTGCTTGGGAAGTGGGATTCCTCGCACTTGGGCTTGAAAAGGGCGAGATAGGCGTCGAAGTGCCGCTGTCCCCAGCCTCCCGCAGCCAGGGGCGCAGAGCAATCTGAGCTAACCCGGACGAGTTGGAGGTCTGCAAGGCCTCGGGGTTTGTTCCCTGGGATCCAATGACGGTGTGCTTCCTCTTGGCTCTGGCCAGACTCACCAACCCCAGGGTTTCAAAGACCTCTGTATTGCGCCCCCGGCCGGCGCCAGGGCTGCTGCGGAGCCGCGGGACAAGTGGGCGCTTCCCTCCTCCCCCGCCTCCTGCGCCGCGGCGGCGGCTGCCACCGCAGCCGCCGCTACAGCGCTGCGCTAGCTCAGCTCAGCTCAGCTCAGCTCAGCTCGCTGGTTCCTTCGCCAGCATTGCCTGAGCTGCTAAGCTAAAGGGCCAGGCCTGGATCTACCGAGAACCTGGGCCTGAAGGAAACATCCTTTGGTACTGCGGGAGGAGGGACACCTGCAGCGCCCAGTGGGAACACTCTGGCCTGGAGAGCCATCTTTGGGCTTGATGTCTCTCCCAAGGCATCTGGTCCCCTGGCCTCTGGGGGGGGGGGGAAGAAAAGGTCGATTATAGTGGATCCTACAATGTCACCAGTGGGAGGAGCCTGACATCCATGGGGCTCGGCCAGCTGCTTTATTGCCTGAATGGGGACCCTGAGGGTCAGAAGGAGACAGTCACTTGCCCAGTGTCCTAGCCAGAGTTAGGGCCACGAAAGGTTCTGAGAAGACAACCAACCAAGATCTCGAAAGCATGCAGATTGGTGGTGACTGAATTGGCAAGGAGGATAAAAGCCTCCCCCATAATTGGGGAGGAGATCTACACTCTGGCCTTCCAGCACTTGTCTCCATACCTTTCCCCTAGCCCGTATGTTAGGGGATGATTTCTGAGAGATAGGAAATGTGGGCAGGAATTGGGGGAACAGAGGGAGACTCTGAGAACAGCAGCCAGGAGACCAGGCAGAGGCTCACAGATGGCACAGAACAGAAGCTCCTTACCTTAGTGCCAAATGGAGCTTCCTGGAACACTGGACCCAGGCGCCGACCACTCCCACCGCCTTGCTCACTTGCTTCTCCCAGCCACTGTCTACATGTATCTGCCAGGGGCTTGCAGCCCCACTCAACCGTGTCCTCTTCCATCTCTCTGCTCCCTGCATGACAAGGGAGCTGAGTTCCTGGGTGGGCTGTAAGGCAGGAGCACAGGAGCACAGAAGCTAAGTTACTGGAGGTTCACAGTGTCTGTTTTCAGTGTACTGGGCAAGAAGACTGTCAGCCTTGAGGCTGAGACTCAGCTGAAGGACTCCTTGGCTGTGTGACTTCAGTGAACATGCCCAAGTTCTCTGAACCTCTGTTTCGAATACAAAGTAGAGATAGCAGTGGCCTTCTCTCGGGCTTTGAAAACACTGAATGAAATTGTGTGTGTGGAAAGATACCATATACTACCATCTTAGTGCAATCTAGATCAATCTTAGCTGAATTTGAATTATACCCATCTGGATATAATTTAAGTCAATCCACTCTTCCCATTTTATAGACTGAGAAACTGAAGACCAAAGAAGGGAAGGGAGTTATCCATTATCAAGGGAGTCCATCAGAATCAGACCTAGAATTGACCCAGTGTCTAAGGACTCCTACAAATGAGATCCTTCCTTGATTCCAGGTTACCAACTCTCATCTAGAGTACTGACCATAGGACAGTCTAGTGCAGGCCAGTTGGTGACCTGCATACATACTCCAAGCTGATTCCCAGAACACTTTCAGTGGCTGGTGCGCAAGTGTGTTCCCAAGAGTAGTAGGTGTCCTGACAGGAGAGAAGAGGGCACATGGGGGTGCAGCAGGTAGTGGTCTCCTGCAGCTCAGTTCAGTGGAGCCCCTGCTTCAGCTCATGCACTAGATCAGGGGTCCCTTCAACTCTAGAGCAAGTTCAGCATGTTCAGGTCACAGCTCCCACCCCTCTGACCTGTTCTTGCCCTCTTAAACCCATGAGTAAAGCCTATGACCCCAGTAGCTGCTTTGTGTTTCTCTTAAACTTAGGTACCCCATGGTATAATCCACAGAGCCCAGTGTGAGACACTCCAGGATACTCTGTAACCCAGTTTGGGCCCCAAACAACCATTGACCATACATCTGCGAGGCATGTGGCTGAGTGCCAAAATAAGAGGCCCAGAAAATACTGTTGGTTTGACAGGTCTAGGCCACCATTTTTACTTAAGTCTAAACCCATGGGAATAGAAACCCAGTCTTAGCTGGGAGCACCCCCCCATACCTCCAGTGGCAGTAACAGTGTCAGGGGCCAAGCCCATAGTGGATGCAAAAGAAACACATATTGAGCTGGACATGTTTGGAGTGACATATGTTAATTCTATACTTCATGACCTGAGGACTGACTAGGTGCTGGGCACTAAGCCTGAAAAGCTGATGATCACAGATGCTGGGGCACTAGGGAAGATGAATACAAATAAGGAGGTACCCCCGTGCCCTGGGAAGATCTTGAGATATTAGGTGTGCAGAGTGGTCTGAGAGCCCAAGATAACTTGAAACTATCCCATGCAGCTGCATCCAGATTGGTCTGGCTGTGTCTGATGCAGGAACAAGATCCAGGTGCCTGGGCCCCCAGGTTCTCCTGAAGTCAGAGAGACATATCATGTCCCCCAGTCCCCTGGGCAGCTATAAAGTATCTCCGCAGTCTGGACCCTGCTTCCTCAGCCCTGACTTACTCTCTTCTCTATCCTGAACCCACAACCAAGGCCCAGGTGATGTGGACTCAGAGCTTTGGCTCAGGCTCCAGAGAGTCAAGTCCTGGGGGCTCCACACTCTGCTCTTGAATAGAGTAACCAGCACTGGCTTTTCTGAGCTGCCTGAAATAAAGCTTCTAGCACAAGCTTCTCAATAACATTTTGCCAAACCAGTTCCAGCACCCCTTGCACTCCCTCAGACCAGGAGGATTCAAATGTGGACAGCAGGCGATTCCTGAGTCCCCTGAAAAAGAAGGGATCCAGACAGATCCCCGCAGCCTCTTAGCAGAATGCGGGTCTAGACTCCATGAACTAGCAACTTTTGTGTCCCTCTTCTCCACCAAGTCACTGTCATTTCATGGACAAAGCCCTACTTCTGAACCTCATTTTACAGGACATGTTTCTGGTTGTCCTGGAGGACTGAGATCCACCACAGTCTGGAGAATGAGTGTGCCCATTTTATAGATGAGAAATCTTATAGATGGGCACCCAGCATAGCTGCAGATGTGTGAGACTCACCCTTTAGCCTGTGCAGCTGTCCCAGCCTTGCCACCCTCTAGAGCTGGAACCCGAATGTGAGAGAATGAGGCTGCTCTGAGGGAGTTCCCTCCACACACTTCCCTCCTGGCAAATCAAGAGTGCTGAGAGCTCCAACTTGAGCAAGAAGCTGGCAAGACTACCCCAGTGTTTCAGCACGGGTAGGGCTACCCCAGTGTTCCAGCACGGGTAGGGCTACCCCAGTGTTCCAGCACGGGTAGGGCTACCCCAGTGTTCCAGCACGGGTAGGGCTACCCCAGTGTTCCAGCACGGGTAGGGCTACCCCAGTGTTCCAGCATGGATAGGCTCTGGAGTCACTGTGTGGAGTTCTCCTCCCCACCACACTCCTTAGTATATGTGAGTTGAACAGGCTCACTGAGTATCCCATAGACAGGACAAAAAAGGAGCTGTCCTTTGTCATATACTTGGTGACAGCACTGTGAGGGTCAAAGACAGATCATACATACACAAACCTCAGCTAAAAAAAATCTCACTGCTATCAATTTGTGCAATATACAGCTTGGCTCTCCGCACTGAGCCAGGGCCTGGTCACACATGTGCAGAGAAGAGAACATTTTACTCCAAGCACTCACAGGAGTTCATCCCACGTGGTACCCGTCAAGGACAGGGAAGGCTCTCTCCCTCCCAAAGGGCCCCTAGAACACTTGCTCTCCAGCCCCTCATTGGTTAAGAGCTCTGCCTCGCCCCTTTCCCCTCCAGACAAAAGCAGCCTGAGTGTTCTTTTGTTATTGTATTTATATCACTTTTTTTTTTTTTTTTTTTTTTTTTTTCAAGACAGCTGTCCTGGAACTCACTCTGTAGACCAGGCTGGCCTTGAACTCACAAAGATCCACCTGCCTCTGCCTCCTGAGTCTAGGATTAAAGGTGTGTGCCACCACACCCAGCTGTTGCTATTGTATTTATATCACTTTTAACCTTTTTTTGGATTAACACTCAGCATATGCTATTTATACAGTTAATATGGTGCGGTGTAATGTTCTGATTTGTACACATGTTGGGTGGCAATCAGTACAAGCTAGCTTCCATATCCATCACCTTAATTTTTACCATTTGTTACCCAGAGTGCATTTAAACTCTTCTCTCCTTGAGATTCAGCCTGCAGACCACCCTGCCCTAATACCACCTTTCTCCTCTGTGTTCCTGCTCAACTCACAGGGGACCTCTGCATACACCCCTTCTTTCCACTTTAAGGCCCTAGCAGCAGCTCTCCCCTCTGCCAGGATGGCCTCCACTCCTTGTGGCCACTTGTCTTCAGCAGATCTTAGCCTAAAAGTCAGCTCTCAGAAAGGAAGTCCTCCCCTTCCTCTGCCCTTCCCCACCCCCGGGAGCCAACACAACCCCAGCCTCCAGCCCTAGTGGTATTTCTAGCCCCCTCTTCATTTGTATCTGCATCCATAGTCCATGATTACCTCCTGTACTCAGCCAGTAGTTTGTAGATGGTCATTTCCCCTTTAGACCCAAGTGTAAGGGAGCACCAGGAAGCTGGAACAGGAAATGCAACTAGGTGCCTACATGAGAGGTGCGGAGTCCTGAAAGGAAGAAAGAACCAGTGTCTTTCTCAAGAGACTCCCATGGGGGAAATGATGGCACCTGCAGTCCCACCAGATGAAATGGAGAGGAGAGACTAAAACCTGATGTCCGTTCTGTCCTAGGTCATCAGGCAGGTGCATACCGCAACTGGGAGAGGGAGCAAGCTTACAACAGTTGCCTCCGAGGTCAAATAGGAGATGCTGAAGGCAGAAATGGGCTTTGGTCTCAGATGTAAAGAGGACACTCATTACACAGACAGTGACCTCCACCTCCAGAGGGCAAAAGCAGGCCTATCTGCAGAAAGGAATGGACCTAATGAAAGGCTGCAGTCAGAGGTTTTAGCAGATGGCCTCCCTGTTGCCTAGAGCCCAGGAAATGAGTTGGTGTGCTCACCAGGTGCACAGCAGGGGAAGGCAGGCTGGGCTGAGGATGGTGCTAGCTGGGTGTTCCCCTAGAGTCTGCCTGCACTGGACTCCTTCACAGCCTGGCACGGCTGGTCAGCCTTTGCTTTCTCTTCTCCGAGAGCATTCGGCGGTGGGAAGATTAGCTTCAGGGCTCTCTCCACACTACCAGGCAGGTACACTGGCTCCCACTTCGAAGACGAGGACGGAAGACCAGAGGACTTGCCACAGTGCATGACAAGAGCAGAGCTGAAATTTGTCTCCCTCTGTCCCTGTAGATAGTGTATTTAAATCCTCATCTGTGATTCTCCAGCCTTGTTCAAAGGAGCCCAGGGGACCACACTCCCACTTCAATCTAAGCAGCCTGTTTTTAACGGTTTTGTGTATTAATTGGGCTTCCACATAAAACCTTGTCTATATTAATGCTTTTAAAGTTTGACCTTCACTCTAAGTTATTACCAAACACCCTTCAGCTCATCTCTGACATGCTATAAATGCAGAGTTAAACCTCTGTAGTTCTTTCTTTCCATCTTTGATTCACTGTTAGGAATTGAACCAAGGATTTATTTATGTATGCTGGGCAAGTGCTCTGCCGCTGAGCTACACTCCATCCCTTTTTAATTTTTTGCTTTGAAACAGAGTCTTGTTAAGTTGCCCAGGCTGCCCTTAAACTTTTGATGCTGCTGCCTCGGCCTGCCAAGGAGCTGGGTTTACAAACATGTACCATCAAACCTTACCATGTGGCATGGTACTTTAAAGCATTATGCCAGAGGGGCTGGAGAGATGGCCTAGAGGTTAAGAGCGCCGACCGCTCTTACAGAGGACCCGGGTTCGATCCCCAGCACCCACATGGCGGCCGAGAGCCGTCTGAAACTCCAATTCCAGGAGAACTCCAGTTCCAGGGGAATCCGAGACCCTCTTCTGACCTCCGCGGCATTGCACGACACGGGTGCACAAACCTGCATGCAGACAGTACATTGATACACATACCGAAATAAAAAAAAAAAAAAAGCATTATGCCAGAAACTGAATATGCTAAATAAAAGCATTAGAGTATAGTTCACATATGGCACTTCCCTTAATGATCTCAACTCTGTGAGTTCATTGTTGTTAACCCATTTTCAAAAACTGAGGGTCCCGGACATTTACATATTTTGTTTAAAGTTGTAGAGCAAGTCTATGGAGAAGCTGGTACCCAGATCTGCCTAAACCTCAAACTTAAGCTCTCCAGCTGCAAACAGAAAGTAATGACTCTAGCTGGGGGTGAGGAGGGTCTTCTCTGCCTGCCAGAATAGAAGGCCAAAAAGAATTATCAGCAGGGGTTGAGGTGTGGCTTACAGGGGAGAGGACTTGCCAGTCATACTTGAAACCCTGGGTTTGGTGAAGCACACCTTTAATACCAGCACCTGGGAGATGGGGGCAGAAAGATCAGAAATTTGAAGCCACCTGGGGCTACGTGAGACCCTGGCTCAAAGATGATAGATGATAGATAGATAGATAGATAGATAGATAGATAGAGAGATAGATAGATAGATAGATAGATAGATGATAGATAGATAGATATAGGTGATAGATATAGATAGATGATAGATAGATAGATAGATAGATAGATAGATAGATAGATAGATAGATGTAATTGTTGAGGCTGGGATAGAACTCTTGGCAGAGTACTTGCCTGGCATGCACAAAGCCCTGGATTGAAACCCAGCACCACACATACCATGTGCGGTAGTGTATGCCATAATCCTAGCATTTAGGACGCAGAGGCCAGAGGATATCTGCAAGTCTGAGACTGACCAAAGCTACATAGGGAGACATTGTGTCACGAAAAAATTAAAAATTAATAAGTAAAAATATGTCATCCACTTCAGTGACTCCTGCGAAGGTAGTTATTGTTTCTTCTTGATTGGAAACCTCAAAACTCCAAATGCCAGGATCAAGGGGAAACAGGAGGCAGTAGCCACACCCTGCAGTCAGGGCTCGCAGGGCCCCGAGGAACCTGGAGCAGGTGCATGTGCACACAAGAACACAACTCCTCCCCAGCGTGTGTACAGGAGCATCAGCAAATCTGGGTTTGACAGGAGCCCAGGACACGACCAACACCCAAGCACTTCCGTGAGGACCCCCTTCAGACAAAAAGCAGCCCAGAGGCCTGTTATCCCCAGAGAGGAATATGCAGCTCTTCAGACATGCCACCTTAATTTACTGCCTCCAGTGCACATCATGAAGGAGATAGATCCTCAGCTTCTCAAGAGCGGTGGCATTAGGGATCTCCAGTCTCACGGTGGATTCTGGCTCTGCCACCTCCTAGCTTAGGATGGCCTTCCTATTCTCTGAGCCTTAGTTTCCCTGCCTCTGTGTTAAACTGGCAGCTGTGAGCTGTGTGGGAAGCTCCGGTGCAGACCAGCAGATGGTACATTGTAGCCACTACAGTGCCCTCTGTTGCTTTTGTGTAACAAAGCTCTTCTGTGGAGCAGCAGCCCAAGTCACCCAGGGCTGCAGATCAGGAAGCAAGCCAGCAGGAAACCCTAATCCTGGATAGAAAAACGGGTTGAAAATCCTAGCCCCACCCCAAAATCTGAGTAAACTATCCCTGAGAAAGGGAGGCCAATCACTGCAAGACACCACTTCGTCCCTAGTGCCACACCATCCCCACATGCCCTGCCACTCTGCTCCTAAATGGGCTGTAATCTGCCCATTCTGTTCCTGACTTCCTGTAGCGTCTCTCTGGCCCAGACCTCTGTGACCTCTCATCTGGACTCACACAGGGCCACCTTGCTCCCATATTGGACAGGGCAAGCTGGGTCATGATCCACAGTAACAGCCTGCCCCAGGACTCTGAACACAATTAAGGCTTGATTCTTACTGGGGTTATGAGTCCCATGCAGGCTGAGAGGAGGGACCCAGGCTGAGGGAATGTTCCAGTTTGACTTCTAGAGTCACCTCAGTTGAAAGAAGGCAATGTAGTGACATTTCCTTAGCTTTTAAAGCCTCCACTCAAGAGGGCCTTACACAACAGTTCATTGGAGGAGACAGAGGAGCCTGGAAGTAGAGAGACACAACTGCTAATAGCAGGCCAGACACTTGCCATCTCCCTATAGGCACTGGATTCCTGTTGCATTCCCCTCTCTCCAGCCAGAACTATCTGAAGTGCAAATCAGGCACACACACACACACACACACACACACACACACACACACACACACACACACAAAGCAAAGGAGTTCAAGATGGGCCTAATGAGATAGCATGTGCTGGGCCAACTGTACTGTTTCCAGGATGGCCTCCCCTTCATTGGTTAAGCTTTAGTTACTCTTATCTTTAAGCAAGTGTCAGAGAAGCATTTGAGCCACTGGATTTCCCCCCAGAATTAACAAGAAAGAGGATTTTTAAAAGCTGAAGATTATTAAGGTTCTACTATTCACACCAACCGTGTTTGTTCAACAGTGATTGACCGGCACCTTCTCATGACTAGGTCCTAGAAAGACAGAACAGAAAACAGAGCGGTCCTGAGGAGCTCATCATCCAGTAAGAGGAAGGGTGCCTTCACAGTAGGCACCGGAAAGAGTAAGGGAGGGGCTCGGGGGCACACCAAGGGCACCTCCCTGGGCTGGATGTTAGGACTGCTCCACAAAGATAGGGACAAGTCAGGCAATGCACAAAGGCTGAAGCATCACTTAGCCACCCCAAAGCTTTATACAGCGTGGGCCTTCCCCAGTCATCTTGTGGGGGTTCACAGCAGAGCAGATGAAGGCTGCTTCAGTCTGTGTGTTAGACTCTTACAGGAAGAAAAATCCCATCTGGAGATGAGAGGCTAGCAGAGCAGAGGCTGAAGAAGGGAGCAGTCAGTGCTAAAGGCTGGAATTGGAGATCACAAAGCCTCCTTCATTTTTACCCCCCGACCCGTGACACACTGCTGAATCTTGCACCTTAGTCCTGGGCTACATACGATCAGACTCAAGTGTCCTCCGTTGTGCACCCCGCACCCACAGTGGCAGCCCACAGATCCAAGTGCTGGCCCCAACCCTCCCCACCAGCCACCCACTCAGAAATGGCAAAGTCTACATGTTATCACACCAGTAGCCCCCACCATCACGCTGGAGTTGCTGTGGTTCCAGATAGGACAGACACAATCCTTGTTAGGCAGATAATAAGGCTAGATCAATGGGGGTTTGCTCAATAAAACCTACTATGCCAGGCTCTGACCTTTTCAATGCCAAATGCAAGGTCAGAATTTAAGCTAAGCCTTCTTCCTAAGGTCAATAGGGTCAGCGGACATGTAGGCAGATTATTAAGTTAGATAGTTTTTGATTTAAAGACTAAATTTTGCTAACCCCTCACGCTAATGACTTCTTTACTCCAAAACATGAGATAGCTGTTTTGTAGAACATATCTCCTAGTTGATCTTTTATTTCCTTCAAATTGGAAAATCCAGCTCAGATCCTAAAATTAAAGGTTTTCAAAACTACTGTACAAGAGCGAATGGGTGAGTTTTTAGCAGCCTTAGCTGGCATTCCAAAAATTCACCTAGATATGCCCAGACTTAGACTTTTCTGACTACAGAAGTAAAATGTAACCAATTTGTGTAAATGCCTTCTGGACTCTTAAGCAAACTCAAAATATTGGTGAGATGGTTTGGTAAAAAAAATCTGATCACATGCGGTGTTTGCAGACTGACCCATGCCCCCTCCTGGCTGCTGCCCTCCCTCCGGGGTCTCCCCTGTTCTCTGGCCATACCGCTTGCCACCCTGGCTCCATTTTCTTCTTGGTCAAATCTGCAAGCAGGGAACTGGGAGGAAAGATCGTCGGGTTTCAGGAAGAGAGTTGTACTCTGTGGCATGAGTGAGGAGAGGTGTGAGAGCTTCCTGGTAGCCTGGGCAAAATAATAAAAATGGACTGTCTGTGGGACATTCACCTGCCTCATGCACAGAAGGAGCAGGAGCACTAGGGTTTGCATACTGGGCCTCAGTGGGGACATAAGAGTCACTGTCCAAGCCAACAGTGCTTTCTGGCTCTCGGTGATGACCATACTCGGGGTCCACTAGAGTCTAGGAGAAGAGCCTCCTAATGATCAGACCATGCGGAGTGCAACTCAAGCCTGGGGATTGAATGGTCAGTCCGAAATTTACAAACAGCCACTTTGTTTATTCCTGTTACTCAATACTCCAGAGATATAGTGAAGATGGTCCTTCCCACCTGACTCCAGTTCCCTCCCCTAGAGCTGCTAGTTATCATTGATGTCCTATGCTTTCCCTCTGAAAGCATGCATGTGCAGACATATGCCCACAGGAAGCCTTTGGGTTATTTAAAGCCTTTGGTATTAAAAGAAGAGCTGTAAGTAGCAAATCTTGGTGGCATAGGTCACTTCTCAGTGGTCTTTAACCACTGTTGAAGGACAGACACATTCAGACAGAAGTTCATGTCTCATTAAGCAAACAGAGAAGTGGGAAGATGAAGGTCAGGCTGACTGAGGCACAGTGACGCACTGAGAGATGGCGGTGTGACTAGCCAAGTGTCCCAACCACCAGGAGCCATTCCTTCTGTGGCCTAGCACTAGGAATTGTATATTGTACATGAAAACAGAGACCATTCAGTAGGTGGAAGAATCAGTCTGCCCTGGCCGCAGGCTGCTGCAGAAGGGTAGACTGCCACAGGGCGTCGGGGCCGGGTATTACGAAGATTCCCTCCTTCCACACACCATGGTCCAGGCAGTGAGGGCAGGTGAGCAAGTAGGAGAGTATGTAGGTCAATCTTGGCAGCGAGTCTCAAGCCAGAGGGCCACATGTCTCAGGCTCCTAGGAGAACAGCCATCTAGACAAGGGCTTGCACAGCCGCACAGCTACATGGGGAGCTCTATTAATCTATTGTTCATTGCTGTGACAAAACACCTGGCAAAAGCCACTTCTTGAAGGAAGGATTCATCTTGGCTCACAGCATGAGGTACAGTCCATTGCGGTAGGAAGACAAGTTGCTCCCCAGTGACATCACTAGAGGCCCAATCTGATTCTTCAGGTCTTCTGAGATTCTCAGGTGCTTTAAAGAATGTCACTGAAGCGAGTGGTGTCACACACATTTAATCCCAGAACTTGGGAGGCAGAGGCAGGCAGATCTCTGTGAGTTCAAGGCCAGCCTGGTCTACATAGCCAGTTCCAGGCTAGCTGTGGCTACAGGGAAACCCTGTCTCAAAAAGACAAAAAAAAAAAAAAAAAGCTTCCACAGCATTAACCACCCTGTGACTCTGTGAGGCTGGTATTGTGAAATGGGGCACTGCCCACAGAAGTGAAGAGCCATGTTAAAGACCCCATGAGGAAATAAGAAACTTAAATGCCAAACCCTGGTACATGCCACAGCTCCAAGATGACCCCCCAGAATGCTGACTTCATAGACTACTGGTCGATGCTTCCCTCAAATGAAAGCAAACGTTGGCTGGTGCACCATGCCTGTAATCCAAGCATTCTGCCGGCTGTGGCAAGAGAATCTTTCATTTGAGGCCAGCCGGGCTACATAGCCAGACCCTGTCTCAATCAATAGGTTAATAGCAATTGTACTGTGGAATAAGTTCCAGAAATTGTTCCTTCACTGCAAGGCTACCCAGCGCCTTCCTGCTGTCCCTGCAGGTCAACATCTCTCATGAAAAGCCTGTCCCCTACCAGTCCTGCCAGCTCCAGTGCCACATCCAAGGGGCAAATTTCTGTGCTTTGATGCTTTTGCTATTAACCAATTAATTAGTAAGCTGATCTAATGAGTTTGGTCACCCACTCAGCAAACAGGGACAACTCCATCCCTAGCACAAGGCACAGAGCCAGGCTGTGGAACCATTTCTTAGTCAGAAGTGGCTTCTCTGAAAAGAACAGGAGCCCACTCACAGCAGTAGATGAAAGGGAAGACTCGTGGAACCATGACAGCCGAGACTGCTGAAAGTCCAGTGGAAACACCTATCTCCAAGGGCTGAGCCAGGAACCATTTATGCCCCACCCTTGCCCCACCACCCAAGTAGCGTCTTCTTTCTGCATGTGGAGACCCACATCTTCCTGGTCTCTGCCCTTACACTTAGCATTCCTCAGTCCCCACAGCCGTTGCTCCTTCTCCCCACAGCACTGTTCAAGCTCCAGGCACTCCCAGACAAAGTCCCGTGCAGCTGCCAGCGGTCTCTGAAAAGACTGAGGGGCAGGGGAAGAAAGGTGCCCGCACTTCAGCTACCAAAACACACTCCTCCCTTGGAGGTTCCAATTCGAGTACCAGAACCCACATAAATAAGCAAGTTGTGCTGGTATATGCTTTTAATGCCAGTCCTGGGGGATGCAGACAAGTGGGTGTCTGGCATTAACCAGCCAGCCAATCTAGCCTATTTGGTCAGTTCCAGGCCAGTGAGAGATCCTGTCTTCACAAGCACACACACACACACACACACACACACACACACACACACACACTGTGTCCATAGTCTTCCTCACCCTTCTGTCCTCATGGATCCTGAATGCGGAGTCACTGTACTTAAGTTCCCAGATGACTTTGATATGCAGCCCAAGTTGACCATGTCTGAGGCAGCAGTGAAGACGATGAGGAAGTCCTTACCATCTGGGTTGGAGTGGTTTATGAAGGATGGAGCTGATAGAACTGTGGGGGCCACTTGACCCATAGCAAAAGACAAGCTGTGCAGGCGGGACTCCAAGCCCTTCCCCAGCTTCCAGAAACGCAAGCCCTCCTCACCTGACTTCAACAGTTCAAGTGTTGAGCGGTGACTTTGGGAAGACCTAATGAGGAAGAATGCATGCGCACATGCATGCGTGCTGCCACCCATAGCCACAAAGGTAGGCAGGATTCTACTGAGGACTGAGATGTGGCTAGATTTAGTGAAGGAGGAACCATTTGGGCAGAGAGGAGAGAGTATGGGTCTCACGTTCATTAACACTGCTGTGTATAGTTGACCAGGACAATGCCAGCCTATCAGTGAGGAACCCAAGGCTCCAAGAAATGGCTGGGGTGCCTGACCCCTCAGGTCTGAGCATACAGCCAGCTGCAGCTCCAGCTGTTGGGACCGCCACTGTACTTGTGTCTATTAGGTGCTCAGCTGCCCCACTTTGCTCATGACTGAATTGGTTTTAGCACTAAACTTGCCATGTCCCCAGAGAATGCCTGTGTCCCAGGCACCTGTCCCCTGCCAGCCATGTGCCATGTGCCTTTTTTCCACATGAATAGCACACACATGTACTACACAAAAATATACACATATGTCTACACACACCCAAATATGTACACACAAAAACAAAAAGGAAAAAAGTTTTTCCAAATACAATGTGCCTTTTCCTTCAGCCCACACAGGAATGAAGGCTGCAGTGAAGCACATCTGCTCCAGCCAGGGACGCTCCCAGGTCAGAGGCTCAGGGAAGGATGAGTTCCTTGGACCATACTGGGCTGCAAAATCCTATTATTCCAACCCTGACTCTTACATGTTCTCCCTCTCCTGATTCCCAAAAGGTCAGCAGGCCACGTGACCTGGTCTCAACTGTGGGAGATGGGAAACAATTAAACCAGAGCCACACGTGACCTCTGCCAAGGTGCCCAAGCCGTTGTTGCCAGCCAGGGACTACACAGTCGTGGTGTGCTGTGGGGAGGTGGCATCCCCTGTCCTAAGGTATCTGTGACAAACTGTAGCCTGGAATCTTCCATCTGGGTAGTTTCTCACCAGAAGCCTCTTTGTCTTCAAGGGTTGCAGAGTGCAGCAAAGAAAGCCAGATGGCAGCTTACGTAGGCTTCACTGTAAAATTCTTCCAGCATTTGCAAACACTTGAACTTCACAATAAAATGTTGGTAGGAATGGGGGAAGGAACAAGGAATAAAGGCTTTCCCAACTCAGGGACCTCCCTAATAAGACACAATAGGAAGTCCTTCTCTGTCCCCTTTCCCTCCATATCCTTGCCTCCCCTAACTCTTCAAACCCTGGGCCTTCAGAACCTTGGCTGTTCTCACACATTCACAAAATGCTTCCCTTCCTCTCAATCTAACAGCAGAGCCTGCTTCCCCAGAGGTTTCCCAGACCACTGGCCATCCTGGCCAGAGAGTAGGATAAAGATGAAAAGTGGACTAGCACAGAGAGAAGTCCATCACCTTCAGTACCCATGTCCGGGGGTCTGTGTATCTGGCAGGAGCCTGCCTTAAATTAATAAAAGTAAAACAATAGGGGCTGGAGAGATAGCCTAGCAGTTAAGAGCGCCGACTGCTCTTGCAGAGGACCCGGGTTCGATCCCCAGCACCCACATGGCGGCTAAGAACCGTCTGTAACTCCATTTCCAGGAGAACTCCAGTTCCAGGGGAATCTGAGACCCTCTTCTGACCTCTGAGGCATTGCAAGACACGGGTACACAGACCTACATGCAGACAGTACATTCATACACATACAAAAATAAATAAAATTTTAAAAAAAGTAAAACAATAGTCCCAGAATCTCTGCTAACCATAGACAATAAACTCAGGGTCTTGCCTGCTCCACAGGGGTGCATGTAGGGTAGCACGCCAGGCAGCACCAGTTGGCAAGAATCTTCTAGGAGTTGGGGGGTCTCTGCCCAGCCCTTTGTGCTGCAGAGCTTGGGGGGCCAGACCCTTCTTGAAAAGCCCAGAGAGGAAGGAAGCCATGCCTACTCTTAGTCACAGTGGTGGTAGGTTCTCCAACTTGAGGGCATCCCCTGGGAGCTCTAAGGGAACCCCTAAATGGGTGCATGCATGTAACTGAGAGGGTCTTGTTTCTGAGTTAGGACCCCAAGACTTGCCTCCTACAATTTACTCCTTCTAGATTTCTTATCTGTAAACCTTCCCCTGATGCCTACATTATAGAACCATGTTGCCCAACTGACTAGTAGAAAGTATTTAGTAAGAGAAAGGAAACTTGTGCCCAGAAATTCAGTTTCTTTGCTTTTCCACTTGGTTGATCTTAAGCGAGTGCTTCAGCACTCATGAAAAACAGCTCATGCCTAGACCACTTGGTGGATATGGCTCAAAACAAGATCATAGGAGATGAGCCTCTGGAGGCCTCTCATCCCCTCAGAGACCAGGAAAGAGCAAAGTGGCCGCCTGCAGTTCCGCTTTTAACCTTCTTTCTTCCCACAGGGCCAGTGCCTTCCAGATTCAGTTATTCAAGACTGGTTTTGACACTTCATATTATAGCCCGTTATCTGTTTCCTAGCTGTTTCCTAGGAGACAAAGAGAGTCTCTCTCTCCACTCACTACTCTCTCTCTCTCTTCTTCTTCATCATCTTATTCTCTCTCCGTTGTCTTGACCAACACACACGACACACACACACACAAAACTATCACCTAGAATGACAAGTAACAAAAATACTGTAGAAGTCACAGACTAAAATTAGTTTACACCACCTGGTACTGCTGTTTGCAGCCCTTCAACATCAAAAACTCAGGGGAACAGGTGAGGCACCTCCACTTGGTGCTCCCCTGGAGCTTTATCCAGGCGCCTTCCCCACCCTAAGTCTGGCCATAGACCCCCAACACCTGTCCATCCCCCTCCCATCCGTGCCCACTAAAATGCTAAAGCCCACAGACCCCAGTCTGTAGCACCCCAGTTGCTCAAACCAGAAACCAGGAAAGCGTCCTCACCCTATTTCTCGCATCTGCTCCCTAAGCTTTGCACCCCTGAGCTCCTGCCTGTGAGCACCCTGCACTGTGTCCCACAGCCCCATGCCCCCCCGACATTCCCCAGCAGGTCATGGGCTCCAGATAACCACACTCCCACCCACAGTCTTCCAGCCAACTAAAATTGGAACCAGGACCAAGGACTCACCCTCCCTGAGCTGAGCCCGTGGCACTTTCTCAGCACCCGCAGCCCTTTCACCTCCAGTGCGACAGCAATCACACTGCATTAATCACCACACACACTCAGGTAGGGCTTAAAAAGTGCCAGGTGTTGTTCCAAGGGTTTTACAGGTATTTAACTCCCATAACAGCCCCACAGATGTGTGTTTCTTTTTTTTTTTTTGTAGTTTTTTTTTTCATTTTATTTATTTATTTTTTTAATTAGTTTTTTATTGATGCTTTGTGCATTTCATACATTTTTTCCAATTCTTATACCTGACTTCCCTGAGACCTCAGGGGGACAGCCCCACGGTTGACTCAGCTTTAAGTTAGTCACCTGCACTCAGCCCCAAAGTGGCTTCGTGAGCTTTCCTGGGGGCTGTGCCATTGATTCGATGCTGTCACTCAAGTGTCTAGAAGAACGCTTAATCACTTCAGTGGAATAATTAAAGGCATGCTGCATTGAATGGGTACCCAAGCCCCCAGGGAATACTCCCTTGGTGTATTTTCCCTGCTGTCCCTCTAGCATGCCTGATGGTTTCAAACTGGCTTTTCTATAATTTGTTGGCAAATAGGCTCTATGGGGTTTGCTTCCTTATCACATCCTAAGCATAGGTTTTTGTTACATCACACAAAAGCCTTTTTTGATGGAGCATTTGAAGCTACTAAATAGACCGGCATTCCAGTAATCACAAAGAAAGCATTAGGGCCCCGCTACTATGGGAGCCAGCACTCAGCACTCAGCACTCAGCATGACATATTGACAGCAGGAAACTCTAAGGACACCCTGGTAACTGGAGATGTCTTCTACTTGGTGCAGCATTACTTCACGGTGAACTTCTCCCATGAGAACCAGAAGGCCTTAGAGCTGAGGACTGAGGACGCAAAGGACTGTGATGAGTGGGTGGCGGCAATCGCTCATGCCAGGTATGTCTCACCTTGCCCAGCTGCCCAGGCAGAAGAGACCAAGTGTGTTGTTCTGCAGCCCCAAGTCCCAGGAGAAGGAGCTGGGAAAGGAGAGGAGAGAGGGGCACGTGGGTGCTGCTTAAACATCTCTTGGCAGATCCAGTCTTGGGCCCTGATGTTCTGGGTCATCTCCCTCATCACCTAAGGAAATGAGAGCATTACAACCTTGCATTCTGCCCCAACCACAAAGTCTATCTTTAATGTTAGGAGAACCAAGTGTGATTGATTAGATCACATGGGTTTATGGCTGTCAAAGTATAAGGCCTCCAGAGTTTAAACCCAGATGCAGCCACCCATCTGCAGTGCTGGCTAGGAACTCAGCCTGTCTTCTTTCTAAACCTCAATTTTCTGATCTACATACTGAAATTCTCTACACCTCTCTGAACTTTGGTCCTCCGGGTCCCTAAGACCTGTTCCCCTTCCCACTTTCAGAAGTGTGTGTGTTCCTCTCTGGAGGGTCCAGATGGGGAGAAACCCAAATAACCATGTGTATTACAGAGAAAAGGAGGCTCTAGGTTGGCCTCAGTACTTTCTAGGTCCTACCATAGTGATGAATTTGTAAACTGGGATGTGGCCTCCAAACTAATCATGCCCTGGCAGAGCCGATCACCGTCAGGTGCAACGTTACCCATCCCACTCTCTGGGCAGCTAATCTTGCTGACCCAGTAGATAATGGGGTGTTATGGTGTCTGCCTTCCTATACAATGTTACTCCTGAGGTCAGGGGTCACGTGTGGCTCTCCATTCTCAATGACTGACAAAAAGCATAGAAAATGTGGCCAGCAAACATAGGCTGGAAGAATACAGAGATGAGTGGAGGGACAAAAGGCAAATGTAAAGCTGGAGGCTGAGTTTACATATGTAAGACGAGTAACGGATGAAGGATAAATAGGTGTCAGTAGATGAGTGTTGACAATATATGCAGATGGATGGGTGATGGATGGATGAGTCAGGGCCCTCCCTTAAGTCTTGAAACTTACTTGGCCAGAAACTTGCAGCCAACACAGCGGTGATCCTGGCTCATGCCATCTTCATTTCTGTCTGCAAGGAGCACCTGGTCCTACTATGGACACCAGGCTCTAATAGATAAGCCAATTGAGACAGGCCCCATGCATAGTGCTAGGGAACTGGAGATGGCTGCAACACAGGTGTTCCCCAAGAAATATCACAGTTTGCTGAGTGACAGACATTACTTCCATCTTTAGGGAAATGGAGGATTCTGAATAAATGAGAAATAGGGTATCACTGGACCTGAGTAGAGGAAGGAAAAAGATTTAATGGGTTCAAATATGAGCATCTTAACAATAATATCTGGGAAAACTTTATACATTAAAGATCATTTAGGACAGCTGGGGCTACAGGGAGACCCTGTCTCAAAAAAGAAAAAAAAGATAATTTCAAGAATAATGAGGATACAGGGGCTAAAGAGATGGATGGATCAGCAATTATGAGCATGACTGTTCTTGCAGAGGACATGAGTTTGCTTCCCAGCACCCACCTGTCACCTGTCTACAACTCCAGTTCTGGGGAATATGATGCCCTCTTCTGGAATCCATGGACATTGCATACATATGATGCAGGCAAAGCACTCACGCACAGAAAACAAAAATAAAAGTCAAAAAATGTTGTCTGAAGTATATGTCTGGTGGTCCTTTAAATGTTCATTATGTGTGTGCCGCATTCCACTAGATGTTCTTCCTCCCTGGACCAGGGCTCACAGCTCCGGGATGCTGCAAGTCTCAGGACTGTTCCTGGGCCAGCTGGCTAACAGTCCCCAGGTTTAAGCAAGCAGGGAGGGGAAGGAATGGTGGGAAGTAACCTGGAGAGAAAAAGGAAATGGACTCATACAGACTAGGAGTAATTCCACAAGGGGGAATAAAACTCTTTAATGTTGGAACTCAGGGTATTTTATATAAAACCTTGGAGGGGGCTGGGACACACAGAATCGGGGGTTGGGACAAGCGGGACTTTGGGCCATTTGTTCCAGATCAAAGCTTTGCCCTAAGGCATCAAAGACAGTTTCAAAGACAGTTTGGCGTCAGGGCCAAGTTTCACAAGTTGGGCAGGATACCAGCAGGGGTCCAGGCTTGGAGGCTGCTTGCTTCTCTTAAGTGCTTCTGCCAAAAGAATGCCTACAAAAAATTTTTTCAAAGAATGAGTAGATGAAGGTGATGTGTCAGAAAGCATGAGGGCCAGTGAGATGGCTCAGCAGGTGAAGGTGCCTCCCACCAAGCCTGAGAACCCCACTGGGCAGAAGTAGAGAACTGATCCCTATAAGTTGTCCCCTGTGGGACAGCAATCCTGGACTCAGATGTGTGCAGGCTTCCAATCTGCTTAGCACACAGGTGGAGCAAAGGGTGCAAGGCACATTCTGTTTTCAGCTAGCATGGGCTCAGATGTCATGAGTTGGCTTGCTTGTCACCATGCCCTCTTCTGAATATACCCCACAAGCTGGGATGATGTGTGGTGGTGTGGAGGTCTAAGACTGACCACCAGGAGGTGATGTCACTTGGCCTGTTACACAGAATAAATGGTTTCACAGATTTAAACCTCCTGACGTGGTCCCTGGGCTGTTACTGCACGTGTGCTTGGTTGTGGGACTATTAACCCCACGGCTGGCTCTTCAGCTCATTTGGTCGTGGCAGCCAGCAGCTCCACAACCATGTGTTTGGCCATGGAACTATCAGTGTGTGTTTGGCTGCTGGGCCATCAGCCCCATGCGCATGCCCTCTTCAGCCTGTCCAACTGTGGGTCAACAGCCTCACAGTCCTCTCACCTCCATGTGAGGTAGACAGTTGGCATGAGACCATAATATATATGAGACTTCCTACCGAGATGTTTGGCCTTTCCTCTGCCAAGAGTGGGGAGCCACTGTAGGTTTTATACCAGGAGAGCAGCATAATGAGACTGTGCTTTAGGACAGGAATTGTTAGGGTGAAACCGAATGAAAAAGAACCCAGATTCAGGGAGGGCAATTGGACCTCAGTCTCCCAGCATCAAAGCAGAATCAATAAGAAGGTTTGTTGTTTAGCTTAAAACTTTTCATTTCAGCTGAGTGTGGTGGTACACACCCTTAATCCCAGTGCTCGGGAGGCAGAGGCAGGTGGATCTCTGTGAGTTCTAGGCCAGTCTGGTCTACATAGTGAGTTCCAGGCCAGCTGAGGCTATGGGGAGACCCTATCTCAAAAAGACCAAAAAAGTTCATTTGAAGATCAAATAAAATTATTACATAAGAGACTTCATAAGTATTTAAACATTAGAAGTTTTTAAAATTAATTTATTTTTATGTATGAATTTGTATGTATGTGTCTATAGGGGTAGGCAAGTATGTGCCACAGCACGCCTGTGGGGGGGGGTCAAAGGACAATGTGGGAGTTCTCACCTTCCACCTTGTAGAATTCAGGGATTGAACTTGGGTTGTCAGACAGCAAATGCCTTCAACTGCTGACCCATCTCAAAGCCCCAAAGCATTCGAATTTAAATTGTTTATTCATCAATACAAAATCAATACAAAAAATTTCTAGAGACAATGAAATATCAGTATCTCAATGGTAGAAGGCTAAAATGATAAAAACTAACAGTGCCAAATGCTAATTAAGGACTTAAAGCGGACTCTCAGGCAGTGCCGCAGGAGTGTAAAATGGTACCATCAGACTGGAACATCAGACTGGAACATCATTAAGCATCTGCTTACTGCATGCTCTATTATCCAGAAGTTCCACTCCTTGTTACTTACCAAGAGGACTGAGACATGACTACTAACAGCTCAGCATGGGGTCTATCAAGAAGATGATGTATAAACCACCCTCAGTGCATCCATGCAATCGAATATTTCTGAGTAATAAAAAACAATCAGCTACAGTTATGCACAACAAGATGGATGGATTTCAAAATCAATATGCTGAGTGAACATAGAAAAAATATATGCTGTATAGTTCCAGTTACATGAAATCTAAACCAGGCAAAACTAGAGAGGGTGATAGAAACAGAACATCAGTTGCTTCTGGGGTAGGAATTAAGAGGGAAGGACTTACTGGGTGGTGAGAATTATCCTTACCTTGCTTAATTAGGTTTTATGTATTAATCAAAATTGATCAAATTGTTACTGGTGTTTGGGACCTGGGCCAGGTGTCTCCAGGTTCTTGGCCTCTTGTTTAAAGAACTGAACTGGAGGCTCACGTGGATTTGTACAGGTGGCAAGAGACCTTTATTCAAAGCAAAGTGATAGAACAGGCCAGATCCACCATAAAGAGTGACAGCGGGCCGGGTGAGTGAAGGTACTCAAGACTGCAACTGTTGTTTGGGACTTCCCTTTATGGAGTTCAAGAGAAGGAGAAGTTTGGTTGCTAAGCAGTGTAGTGTGAGTGGTTCTTTATTTTGATTGACAGCTAAGGTATATAAACTCTTCTACTGTGCATGTCCCTTTCCATGATGCATCTGATTTTAATCCTATGCATGCCCAATTATACATAGTCATAAAATGGTAAGAAACCTCACATTGCTCAGAGTAGGTTGTGCATGCAGATCAATGCAGATGGGGGTCCGAGGTTGCTTATATGTTGCTAGGTGCTTCCTCAGGTGGGGGTGTGCAATTAAGGGTCTCAGCCTGCAAAGTGCACTATTAGGAGACATGGGTAAAACCCAAACCAAGTGGCACTCCAGGCTGCTAGGCCACTTCCTACTCTTGCCTGTCTCAACACTGTGCAGTTAAGATCTGTGCTTTCCTAATAAAAAAAAAAAAATTAAAAAAAAAAAGGGGGGGCTGGAGAGATGGCCTAGCGGTTAGGAGCGCCGACTGCTCTTACAGAGGACCCAGGTTCCATCCCCAGCACCCACATGGCGGCCGAGAACCGTCTGAAACTCCAATTCCAGGAGAACTCCAGTTCCAGGGGAATCCGACACCCTCTTCTGACCTCCGCGGCATTGTACGACACAGGTGCACAGACCTGCATGCACAGTACATTCATACACATACGGAAATAAATAAAATTAATAAAAAAAATTAAAAAAAAGATCTGTGCTTTCCACAATATGTATGTTCAACTTCAAGTTTCAAAATGAATAGTATATATGAGAATATTTTAATTTTAATAATATGAGAATGTTTAATTTGTCAACTTGAAATATCTTTTCATTATCTCACAGTTCTGTGGGTCAGATGTTCAGACCTAGTTGAGATTTCTGCACAAGGCCTCATAAATCTAAAATCAAGGAGTCAGGTGATAGGACTATGAGCTTTATTCAATATCAACCTCATATAGTGTGCATGCACATACATGCTATATGTTCATGTGTGTTCACATATGTACATGTATTACAAGAATTCCTTCCCTGGGGAGATGTAAACGATGTCTTCTTCCTCCTTATAAGGTCCATATGACAAACCAAAGTGCAATTTCACCAAAGTTCACTCTGGGAAACCAATAAATGTATTGGGCTCCCTTACACAGCATGAGCGAGGAGCATAGGTAACCCTAAAGCAGCCCAACCGAAATGTGCACACTCAGTGTGGATGATGCCTCCCTCACAGCCACATGAATCCACTCCCTTCTGTCACCTTCCCTAGGCTGTATGCTCTAGTACCTACTTAGACACTGAAGACACATGTAGAATTGCAAACAAAGGACTAGGAGAAGCAGCTAGAATCTCAACTGAGGGTCCCATTACCTTCCCCACCCCCTCCTTCCATGGGAGAGTGTTAATAAGCAACAAGCCAGATTGTGATCAACTCCTGCAAGTAAGCACAGCTGATCTGATAAGGATGGTGGCTGTTTTGTGCAGAGGACCACATTCTACAACAGTGTGTGTGTGTGGGGGGGGTGTACAGCAGCTGGCTTTCTGCCACAGCCATATTGAATGTCAAATATTTTTACATATTCTTAATTTAGCTTTTATTTATATAAACTTAATTGATACATTCTATGTACAAAAATAAGCACAGTAATGTATTAATACCATGTAGAGACATAATGTTCTTTCACACTGAATGTATTATATTCTAGTATTAGGGGATGCCTCTATAGTCATGCATATAGTGGTTTATAAAATAGAACAACTGGAGGGGCTGGAGAGATGGCCTAGCAGTTAAGAGCAGTGACTGTTCTTGCAGAGGACCCGGGTTCGATCCCCAGCACCCACATGGTGGCTGAGAACCATCTATAACTCCAATTCCAGAACTCCAGTTCCAGGGGAATCCGACACCCTCTTCTGATCTCTGCGGCATTGCATGACACGGTGCACAAACCTACATGCAGACAGTACATTCATACACATAAAAATAAATAATTAAAAATAAAATAAAATAGAACAGCTGGAGAACTTCATGGTCTACATTTCAGTGAGAATCAGATGCCACTCCAGACCAACTTGGGATCAGGAGGGATAAAATACATTCTCAGGCCCTAGGGCTACTTCCATCTCCAGCCTTGACGCTCGCCAACTACCCATTCAGAGCAAAGTGCTTCTCCTCCTTGGACCTCGGTGTCTTCATTTATTGAATCATGTAGTCAACCTTTCATGATCCCTGAGTCCCTTCTAGCTCTGAAAGTCTATGAGTTCATAAAGACCATGCCTGCACAAGGAGTGGCTCAGTCAGTCTTCACTGGAGGGAGAAAATGAAGAAAGGGAAAAGGGAGGGTGGGGAGGAAGGGAGAGAGGAAGGAGAAGGGGAGGGGGGGCGATGGATAGAGGAAGGAAGGTATGCTGGGTAGCTTTAGTGTCAACTTGACACCTGGGCTGAGGGAGCCTCAACTGGGGAATTGGCTCCATTGGACTGGCCTGTGGCCACGTCTTTGGAGAATTGTCTTGATTGTTGGGCAATGTGGGAGGGCCCAGCCCACTATGGGTGGTACCACCTCTGGGCAGGTTGTTGTATACCGTATAAGAGGGCAGGCTGGGCATGGGCCAGGGGAGCAAGCCAGTAAACAGCATTCCTCCATGGCCTGTGCTTCAGCTCCTGCCTCCAGGTTCCTGCCCTGAGTTCCTGCCTCGGGCTCCCTGAGTGATGAACTGTGACCCAGGAGATGTGAGCTGAATCAACAATTTCCTCCCCAAGTTGGTCTCAGTCAGAGTGTCTTGTCACAGCAATGGAAGACAAATTAGAACAGAAATAGAAAGAAGGGGAAATGTATTTACATTGTTGTTACCAAATACTTGAGATAAACAACTTAAAGGAAGAAAAGCCTATTTTTGCTCCTGGCTTCAAGGTTTCAGTCCATGACTGGCCTGTATCAAGATAAAGAGTCAGGGCTGGAGCGACGGCTCTGCAGGTAAGAGCTTGGGCTACTCTTGCAGAGAACATGGGTTCGATTCTCAGCTCCTACATGCCAGCTAACAACTGTCCATAACTCCAGTTCCAGGGGAATCCAACACCTACTCTCAGCGTACTGTATGACATGGGTGCACTCACATATAGGCAGGCAATACACTCATACACATAAACTAAAAATAATATAGAAAATATTTTTACAGATTTTAAAAAATCATCAGAGGGTGTGACAGACAGAAACTGCTCCCCTTTCGGCACCCAGGAAGCAGAAAGAGAGGGAAAAGCTGAGGACCAGATACACCCTTCAAAGGTACACTTCCCAGCCACTCACTTCCTCCAATCAGGCCCAACCCTCCATGGTTTCCACCACCTCCCAATAGCCATTCAATTATGAATTCCTCAGAGATGAGTTCATTAAGGAGGTCAGAGCCCTCATGGTGACTC
Source organism: Rhizomys pruinosus (assembly GCA_009823505.1). NCBI lineage: Eukaryota > Metazoa > Chordata > Mammalia > Rodentia > Spalacidae > Rhizomys > Rhizomys pruinosus. Next base: position 848,486 of record VZQC01004737.1, on the reverse strand, counting down.
CCTAAAAGCCCATCTGCTGACAACCAAGCCTTTACACATGAGCATGTGAGAAACATTTCAGATCAAATCAGAATCTTCTTCACTTGGCGGCCAAGGGCCTATGGCCCCCTCATAATGTCACATGTACTCACTCTATCTCCCAGTGTCCCCACAGTCTTATCAGTTCTGGCATTTCTCAGAAGCCTAAGTCCAAACTCTCCTCTTAGGATTCAGGCAGCTATTACCAGTGAGCTCCTATAAACAAAGAAGACCATATATACTTCTAACACACCATGGTAAGATAACATCCCCATTTCCCAAGGGAGGAGTGGGAACATGGAAAGAAGGAATGAGACCACAGCCTATGAGGACAAACGTGTATTCCACATCTGGGTATCCAGGTCATGTCGTCAGTACCCGCTGGACCTGGGGCATGATGTGGACTCCAGAGGGCTTGGAAAGCCATTCCCCTTTGGTTGCAGCTCACAAGACCTCTTTCACCACCTGCACTTCCTCAGCCAATGTTCCACCTTCTAACACTACACTTCAGCTCCAGTGCTTACCACTTCCCCCACACCCTCTTGGGGACTGCCCACAGGGACTCTGACCCTGACAAACACTGCCTGACTTATCAGGGCTTCCTTTGAAATCTGGAGGAAAGCTTCTGTGACCCCACAACTCTTACATCCTGAGTGCCTGAAAAACCAGTATCCTATGGACAACAAGTTCTACCATCAGTGCAAGCAGTGCCACATCGACTTGACTTGTGGCTGCATCTGCCACAGAGAGCCTGAAGGCTGGATGTAGAGAATATCCCTAGGTTCCCTGTGCCCATGGTGTCTCAAAGCAAAGTCTCGGGTAGAGTCTGACCAATTCCAGACATACCCTCAACACATCTTTCCTAATGCAAACAAGTTGTGCCTGTGTCTGTATGTCTGTGCATGTACACACTTGAATATAAGTTGCTGGCCTGCAACTCACTATGTAGACCAGGCTGGCCTTGAACTCACAGAGATCCACCTGCCTTTGCCTCCTGAGTGCCGGGATTAAAGATATCTGCTACCCCACCACGCCCCCCCCCTTTTTTTTTTGGAGATAAGGTTTCTCAGTGGCCTGGAACTTGCCAAGCAGGTAAAGAAGGCTGGCCATTGAACCCCAGAGACCTGCCTGTCTATGTCTCTCTAGTGCTGAGATTATAAGTATATACCACCACGACCTGTTTTATCTTATTTTTCTAGCATGTTTTTTAAAGATCCAAGTCAGGTCCTGTTCTAGTTTGCTCTCAATAGCTGTAACAAAACACTCTGACCAATACCAACTTAGGGAGGAAAGGGTTTATCTTACATTTCCTGGGTCACAGTTCATCATTTAGGGAACCCAAGGTAGAAACTCAGGGCAGAAACCTGGGGCAGGAGCCGAAGCACAGACCATGGAGGAACACTGCTTACTGGCTTGCTCCCCTGGCCCATGCTCAGACTGCTTTCTTATATAATACACAACAACCTGTCCAGGGGTGGCACCACCCATGGAGGGTTGGGCCCTCCCACATCACTCAACAATCAACACAATACTCCATAGACACGGCCTCAGGCCAGTCTAATGAAGGAAATTCCCCAAGGGAGGCTCTTCAACCCAGGTGTGTCCAGTTGACACTAAAGCCATCCAGCGCAGGTCCTTATGCTTGCATAGCAAGTGCTTTGATGACAGCCATCTCCTTGGCCTCTTTTTAAATTTTTATTTATTATATGTTTTGCCTGCATGTCTGTAAGTGCACCTGTGTCATACAATGGCCACAGAGGTCAGAAGAAGGCATCAGATCCCCTGGCACTGAAGTTATGGATGGCTGTTAGCTGCCATGTGAGCACTGGGGATTGAACCCAGGTCCTCTGAAAAAGCAGTGTTGTAGTTTGTCTTCCATTGCTGTGACAAAACACTCTGACTGACACCAACTTGGGGAGGAAAGGGTTTATTCAGCTTACGTCTCCTGGGTCACAGTTCATCACTTAGGGAGCCCAAGGCAGGAACTCAGGTAGGGAGCCCAAGGCAGGAACTCAGGGCAGGAACCTGGAGGCAGGAACTGAAGCACAGGCCATGGAGGAATGCTGTCCACTGGCTTGCTCCCTGGCTCATGCCCAGCCCGCCTTCTTATACAGTACACAACAACCTGCCCAGGGTGGCACCACTCTTGTGGGCTGGGCCCTCCCACACTGCTCGACCATCAAGAAAATACTCCACAGATGTGGCCACAGGCCAATCCAATGGAGCCAATTCCCCAACTGAGGCTCCCTCAACCCAGGTGTGTCAAGTTGACACTAAAGCTATCCAGCACAAGCAGCCAGTGCTTTTAACGCCCGGCCCATCTCTCCAGCCCCGCCCATTGTCCTCCTAATGGCGGTGTATCTCTTTAGCACTTTTCTTGGCCCCACTTTATACATGCTTATTTTCCGGCTATGTGTTAAGTTCTTCAAATCTCTTTACTTGGCATTTTGATCATGATTCTCACTGTCCGTCAAGCTAGAAGCAGCCACAATAATGACAGCACAGCCTCAATGCTGGACTGCTTCCTCCCTTAGAGTCGTTAGGACATCGTCTTTGAATTCAGTCGCAAAGTCTAGGGCATGGGCAGGTTCTTTGCCAGCACGTAACAGGAATGGTCTCTAGTCCACTTGCTGACAGAGTTCTTGCTCCCATCTGAAACCCCCACACACCCATTAGCAAGCATTCTGACATCCTCTCACCAGAAGGCCACCTTGGGCTTTTCTAGCTCCAAAGCTCCCCAACAAAATCTGCCACAAAGGCTTCTGAACCCCATGGTCGAGTACTAGTAGTAACAGCAGCATCCTCACTCACAGTGTTGGGGTTTCGTTGTTATTCTTCCTTCTGTGTTTAGCTTTTCACCTCTGTGAAGAAAGCTGTATCTGCCCAAGATAAAGCTTTCTTCACAGAGGTGAAAAGCTAAACAGGGCTTCAAAGGCTTCGGCGTGTAGTCAGCCTGCACCATTTCTGTGGGCTCATCCTGAGAGCTGCAGGATGGCAGAAAAGGTTCTGCTCAACTCAGAGCAACCAGGGAGCCAAGACAAGAGGGGGAAAGGACAGGAGAAATACACCCTGCAAAGGCACGCCCCCCGTGACCCGCTTCTTCCAACCAGAGTGCTTATGATCTCATCATTTCCTAAAAATCTACCAGCTGCGACCAAGGCTTTAACCCATGAGACTTCAGGGGACATTTCAGATTCAAAGCAAATAGGAGGGAAGGGAAAAGAGAAGGGAAGGGGAGAAAGGGGGAGGTGTGTGTGCGTGTGTGTGTGTGCGTGTGTGTGTACGTGTGTGTGTGTGCGTTTATGTGTGTGTGTGCGCATCATGTGTATGCATGTGTGTCCGTGTGTGAGAACACGTGTGTGCACGTGTGTGTGTGCGCACCTGTGTGTGCGTGTGTGAATGCGCATGTGTCTGCGTGTATGTGAGTGTGCGTGTGTGCATGTGTGTGTGCGTGCACACGTGTGCGTTTATGCGTGTGTGCACATGCATGTGTGTGCGCACGTGTGTGTGCGTGTGTGCATGTTCGTGTGAGTGCGCATGTGTGTGCGTGTGTGAGTGTGTGCGTGTGTGCACGTGCACGTGTGTGCGTTTATGAGTGTGTGTGCATGCATGTGTGTGCGTGTGTGAGTGCGTGCATGTATGCGTGTGTGCACATGCACGTGTGTGCGTTTATGCGTGTGTGTGCATGCATGTGTGTGCGCACGTATGTGCGCACGTGTGTGCATGCACGTGTGTGCACACGTGTGTGCTGCACGTGCGTGTGTGTGCAGGTGTATGTGTGCGTGCACGCATGTGCGTTTATGCGTGTGTGTGCACGTGCATGTGTGTGCATGTGCGTGCACACGTGTGTGCATGTGCGTGTGTGCGTGTGTATGCATGTGTGTATGTGTCTGTGTGTGTGCGCACGTGTATGTGCACGCACGTGTGTGTGCATGTGTGTGCATGCGCACGTGTATGTGCACGCACGTGTGTGTGCATGTGTGTGCATGCGCATGTGCGTGTGTGCATGTGTGTGTGTGTGCGTGCACGTGTGTGCATTTATGCGTGTGTGTGCACATGCATGTGTGTGCATGTGTCCATGTGTGTGCATGTGTGCACAAGTGTGTGTGCATGTCCGTGTGCGTGCACACCCGTGTGTGCGCACGTGTGTGTGCGTGTGCGTGTGTGTGTGTGTATGTGTATGTGACAAAAAGCAACAGGGAGAACAGTGTGCAGTAGGGGGTGCAGGGCTGGAGACAGGAGAGCTGCTTCTCACCTGCCACACACCTCTGTCCACAGCTACAGGACTCTGGCCACAGAACATGAGGCACTCATGCAGAAGTACCTTCATTTGCTGCAGATAGTGGAGACCGAGAAGACAGTGGCTAAGCAGCTGCGGCAGCAGATTGAGGATGGCGAGACCGAGATTGAGCGACTGAAGGCAGAGGTAACTGCAAGCCAGGGCTCCCAGCCCAGAACAGACCTCAGATCTCTGCAGGGCAGGGGCACATGAGGGCTGAGGTCTGGCCCTGTCTCCAAGCTTAAGATTGCAGGGGTGGGTGGCAGAGGGGAATGGTCCTGTGGTCAGACCCAGTGCCACCTGGGGCACGTCCCCCACTGCTATGTTCCACACTGCTTCCATATAAAGTAGCCTCTGCTGCTTACCTGAGGACGAGGCAGTGAGGATGAGTGAGATTAGTATGGGAAGTTGACAGTGCAAGGACACATTGGCTGAGCGTTCCCATTCAGCCTCAGACCCTGGAGCTGCAGTGTCACCTGCAGATCATTATTGTGGGCCCCTCCTTGGCCTCAGAGGTCACTGGACAGAAGTCCTGCAAGCACCTCCTGAGCCTGGCCGCTCACAGCACATGGCTCACCAGGGCTCACCAGAGTCGCGGGCCACCCCAGAACTCCTGAATGGGAACCTGCATTTAGACAACACCCTCAGGGGTGCCACTGAATGCTAGGAGCACAGGCAGCTGACCCCACCACAGGGGATCTGAGCACCTCTTGTTCCTCACCTCACATGAAACCTCCAGCTGTCCACTAACATCTACACTCAGACACCCCACACCTGGTGTGTCATCCACCCAATACACCATGCATTGCAAGCAGGGACCGGGATGGCTGTCACCATCATGTCACCATGCCCTGTCTAAATGCCACAGGTGCCCTCTGGATCCAAACCTGCCAATGCACCAAGGCTCTTTGCAGGGTAGAATGTGAGCATTTCCCTGCTGGCTCAGCCAGTTGCTGCATAAGGTAGTCCCTGACGTCAGGGTGTAAGAGCCCACCCAAGACAGCAGAGGTCAGTGAGAGGTGGAGACTCACACGAGCCAGCCATGTCTCACAGTCCCAGCAGGCTGCACTTATAAAACGCCATCCCAGAATGAAAGGGTGGAGTGCAGAATCCACCACAGGCCTGGGAGCCCAGGGGCAGGGCTTGCTGTGCACAGAACACCTCCCACCTGTGGGCACGAACCAGCCTCCCAGCCCTACCTAAGATGTTCAGAGACCCACCAGAGCCACCAATCCCACCCACTAGCAGCCACCAATCCCACCCACCAGCAGCCACCAATCCCACCCACCAGCAGCCACCAATCCCACCCACCAGAGCCACCAATCCCACCGCCAACAGGAACATCAATCACAGCTTCATGCTCAACCCAAGCTCCAGATTTGATCCATCTCTAGCCCTGCATCCAAGACACTCAAACGAGCCTCTTCATCCATCCAACAACCATCTAGGTAGGATGAGAACATGCAGCTGGCAAGACAGACCCAGAACAGGAACCCAAGGCTCCTGTCGTTCTACTCTGCACAGAGGCACTTTCCACAGACCACCAGAGCCTACCTGAAACCTCTCCTCTTTCCAACCCTACTGGCTCATTCTTACCCACTTTGGAACAAACCTCTGAGATCTCTACTTGGCCAACTCTGAATCCAAACAGAGCCTCACTCACACCAAGGGACCAGAGAAGGACTATGGAAAATAGCCAGATATTAACTCTGCAGCCCAGGGCAGCAGGATGGCAGCCAGTCAGTCACTTGTTCACAGAAGACCCGAGCCCCGGCCTTTGCTTGTTTAGAATGCTCCCCCATTCCCATGTTTCCCAGATGGCCAAACGCTGCTGAGGTCAGCCAGCCACCCCACCTCCAGGCTCCTGGCCAGCATGTGTTCCAGCCACCTGTACAGCAGCTGGGCAGGAACCCCATAAAGGCCGCAGTTCCCTCCACCACTTGGTCCCTCTTGCCTGGTGTTCAAGCCCTGTGAGGGCTCAGCAAGTGGAGGCTCCAGAAGGCTCCTGGAGTGTGCAGGGTGTGTGTGGTACAACGCAAACAGGCCACCATGGAGCTGTGTAAGTCCTGGTCAGGACAAGTTGTTTGAACACCAGGGGTACCCATACACGTTTCAGGCGGCTTTGAAATCTTTCAGAGATGTACAGGAGCAGAGGGCAGAGGGTAGGGCTCCCCGGGGGCCTAGGAGCAGAAAGTAGGCCAGTCAGTAGCATGTGCATGCAGTTAGAGCATGCATGTCTCTGTGTCTGTATCTCTGTGTGTTAAAAAGCGGCAGCAGACGCCCATTTGGTGAGAATTTGGAGCAATGCTTCCAATTGAGTGCTTCTGAAATGCAGATGGCTTTGAAAAGAAAGACCAGCTCTGTAAAGCCTCGGCCTAGAAGATCCCCTCCTTCTCATTGTCTCCCCCCCACACACACACACTCTAATAGTGAGAAGTCATGGGCACTTGTGACCTGATGTGGGCTCCAGGAGGTGGGACCAGAGTCCAGGCTGAGGCTAGAAAAGCAGGTGAGAGCGGGGCTGGAGAGATGGCCTAGCGGTTAAGAGCGCCGACCGCTCTTGCAGAGGACCCGGGTTTGATCCCCAGCACCCACATGGCGGCTGAGAACCGTCTGAAACTCCAATTCCAGGAGAACTCCAGCTCCAGGGGAATCCGACGCCCACTTCTGACCTCTGCGGCATTGCACAACACGGGTGCACAGACTTGCATGCAGACAGTACATTCGTACACATACAGAAATAAATAAAAAATTAATAAAAAAAAAAAAAAAGAAAAGCAGGTGAGAGGTCAGTTGCCCCGGTGATGAACATTGAAAGCCTTAGAATATCTGGGCCTAGAAGGACACTGAGATTTGTAGACATGAAGGTATTTATCAAAACCACTTGCCTCTAGCTGGGTCACCAGACTCAAATTCCAGCCTGTGCCTGTTACCAAATGGCTTTCCCTTCCCCACTGCTTGAGGGCAGGGAGCATGTTGTGGGTGACAGTGTTATCTCAGGTGCTTGCTAGAGTACGCTTCAAGAACAAACCCTAAACTTAGAGGCTTCCAGCAGTGAAGGTCAGTGTCTTACACTGTCCTCTGTGTATACTGTGGGTTCTGCTGAGGCCTCCTCCCCAAGGCATCATCAGAGCCAGGGACGTAGTAACCTAAATAAATAAATGCATACATAAATAAATGCACCCGTCACAGGGGTTGGAGAGTGTAGTAAAATGCTCACTGCACAGGCATGAAGACCTGAGCTCAGTCTCCAGCACCCACATGGCAGCTAACAACCACCCATAACTCCAGTTCCAGGAGAATCCAATGCCCTTTTTCTGACTCCATGGGCACTGCGTGACACAGGTGCACTTACACACATGCAGGCAATACACTCATACACATAAAATCAAAATAATAAATTTTTAAAATACTTTCTAAAAAGTCAGGTGGAGAGTGATTGAGGACATACCCAGCATCAGCCTCTGGGCTCTACATGCAAGGGCACATGAACAAAAACACACACAGAAGCACCAGAGATGCATATACACATGTGCATGTACATACAAACACACACACATGCGCACACACATACACACACACACACACACAAAGGTACTAGTCACACAGAAGAGGAAAAGAACACAGCAAATGACACATGACACATCTGTTCATCTTTCATTGGATGAGGCAAGTCACATGACCATGTGATCCTGGTTGACTTCAGGTGACCTTGCAATGCATACTGCTGTTCATGAGCCCTCTAGAGGGGGTCCCCAGGCCCCACAGCCCAGGCTGCTGTACATAACAGGCTTTCTGAAGTGTAGAGACCAGGACGGGGGTCCACATGGAACAAGCAGCTTCCAAACCTGGAGGAGACATCCCCGCTGCTCCCTCTGAGGTGACTTCTCCCTGATCTCAATCCATCTGGACTCTGTCCTCATCTTCCCAGATGCCGTTTTTGTTGCTGTTGTTCATAATCTCTTTCTCTTCAGAGAAGTTGGTACTGCCACTCTTTATCAGCTTCCAAGAGGCAATTGTTACATTTTCAAGAATTTTGCTAGCTGCCTTGAGAATTTGAAATGGGCCTTGCATCATACCCAGGGACTGGTAGATGCTGTTCCTGAGGGGTTTTCTCTCAAGGAGCTCCTATTAAGTGTGCCCCGTTATGCTACTACCTTCATCTGTTCTCCCTCCCATTATACCTCTGTCTTCACCTGGTGCATTAGTCACTTTTCTGTTGCTGTGATAAAACCACCATGACCAAGGGAACTTATAATTTTTTCTTTTTTTTAAATTAATTTTATTTATTTCCGTATGTGTATGAATGTACTGTCTGTGCACCCGTGTCGTGCAATGCCGCGGAGATCAGAAGAGGGTGTCGGATTCCCCTGGAACTGGAGTTCTCCTGGAATTGGAGTTTCAGACGGTTCTCGGCTGCCATGTGGGTGCTGGGGATCAAACCCGGGTCCTCTGTAAGAGCCATCAGCGCTCTTAACCGCTAGGCCATCTCTCCAGCCCCGGGAACTTATAAAAGGAAGAGTTTATTACAGCTTACGATTGACGGTTCCGGGGAATTGGAGTCCATTGTGGCGCGAGGCATGGTGGCCCGGGCTGGAGCAGAAAGCTGAGCCCAGGAAGTCAAGAGCGAGCCTCTGGAGACCAGCGAGGCTCGTTAAGCTCTCCTAAGCCTGTCCCCGGTGATGTACTTTCTCCAGCATGGTCACACCTTCTAAGACCTCCCCAAACAGTGCCACCAACTGTGGACAAAATGTCTGAATGCTTAAAGTCTGTGGGGGACATTCTCATTCAAACCACCACACCTGGTCTCCCCCATATGTAGTCCACAGGGCCAGGTACAGGATGCAGTGTGAAGTTTTAGAATTGAAAGACAGCAATGGCCTGGCCCTCCTCCCAACAGTGGGCCCTCTAAGCCCAAGCTCTGCGCACACCCACAGGTGCCTCATTCCTTAAGCCACCTTGTCCCACTGCCCGCCCCCCAGCCTACTCACCCCAGCCGTTCTCTCTGTGCCCATCTTCACAGAGTTAATTTATGAAGCAAAACCATCCAGTGGTCCTCAGCCTCTTCCAGGTGAAGCAGCTCTAAGGGCCCCATCTCCCAGACAAAAGCTCCACCATGGCCTTCTCTGCAGCAAAGGAGCACATACCTCTGAGATGAGGCCTTCCCTCCCCCACGAGGCCCAGCTTGGTGCTGTTTAGTATTGGGTTTTCTCCTATTTATTATTCTGATATCTTTGAGAGCTAGAACAGCCCTGAGGGCAGGAGAGGCATTGACAGATAGCTGTGTGTTTATTGTTCCACAAGCACTCACCCTTCTGAAATTTGCTGCAGAGATCTTATCTTTAAGGCTTAGAGTACAAAACTACCTTGGAATCAGTTTTTCACACAAACTTTGACACACACCAAAAAAAAAAAAAAAGAAGGGAAAACCTGTTCTAGGCAAAGTGGGAGAGGCAGTCTCTGTTCACTTTGTTCCCCAGACATCAGACTCCACCCACATGTGACCTCTTCTTTGTCCTTCAAAGCCCTTCTGGGAAGCCCTTGTCCCTTGACAGTGAGTACACACACTGTTCTTACCCTGCCTTACTGGATTTACGTTGGACAACTTCTCACTATGCCGCCCAGGCTGGCCGCATGAACTTCCGGCCTCAGCGCTCCCAGGTAGTGGTACACAGCTGTGCCCCACTTCCTGTCACTGAGCCCAGTACCATGACACCATCAGGATATGCAGGCGCAAAGGAGACAGAGGCGGACTCCACTTGGTTTTAGAAGAAACCAGAGAAGCAAGAAGAAAGAGAGAGTCTTGAGGCCACTATTTCAAGAGAGGAAATACAAGGTCTTTGGTGAAATCCTGCCTGCTAACTAAGAGAAACAAACCTGGATTGATTCCCTCCTGCCGCACTAACCACCCACTCTGCCTCTGGGGGGAGTGGGGGGGAGTGGTCCAGTGAGCACAGCCACAGAGCAGTGGCCAGCAACGGTTGGCCTCATGCAGAAAGAGAGCCACTCTGTGGGTCGTGGGTGGACGGGGCCAGCTGAGACACCAGGCTCTGAGGTGAGGGAGGAGCCAGCGGTTAGGTAGGGAGTAAGCTGCAGGTTCTGTTCCCTGTGGGTGTCAGTGACAAAGGTCAGTTGAGCAGGGCGTGGACAGCAGCCAAAGCAGCCAGGGCCCAATCCATGTCACATGCCGCAGAGTTACAGAAAAGCTGTACCCATGCACCCACGGAATGGACTCCTTTGCTGTCTTCTCGGTGTCCCCTCCCACACATATGCCATGCCCTCTGCAGTGTCCCCAGGCTCCCAACTCTCCCAAGCTGTGCCTCCAGCCTGATCCTTAAAGACTCCAAGACAAAGGCTAGCGAGATGGCTCGGCAGGTAAAGGCACTCGCTGCCAAGCTTTACAATCTGAGTTCGACACCTGGGTCCTACATGGTGAAAGACACCATGACTCCCTCAAATTATCCTTCAGCCTCCAAATGTCATCATGGTACACACAAGACAGACAGAGTTGCCTGAGCACACAGCAGTACAGCCTAGTATGACGCCTCACTGTGCCCGTTTGCTGGCCTGGCCTCCACTGCATGGATGTCTTGTAAAAGGCCTGTCTCTGAGAATACCACAATCCGTTTTAAATACAAACTAGCCCCCACCACACACCATCACCACCACCTTCTATGCAAATAACAAAACTGGCAAAGAAAACTGGCTGGTGTGAAGGCAATGACCTCAAGCCCAGGGGAATGTGTTGACAGGCCCACAAAAGTCTCTGAGCTCACCGAGAGCTCCTGTGTGTGTGTGTGTGTGTGTGTGTGTGTGTGTGTGCCTTTTAGCTGTAGACCACAGCCCAAAGAATCAGTCTATTTCAACATGTAGATATACTAAGCAAAAGGAGTGAAAAGAAAGCTTGTGGAGGTAAATAGGAGAGGAAGAATAGGAAAGAGAGTCCCCTACTGAGCACCCCAGTTCCATGTTTCCAGGCGCTCCCCAGTGAAGGCCAGGATAATTTTAGCAGGCAGGGAATGGAGAGCCTGCCACTGCCCACTCCACTTTCAAAGGTTTGAATAGCTTTGCTGTGAGAGCCACTCATCCTGTGGGTCCTTAAGGGCACACCACCTCGTGTCCTAAGGACAGAGCTCCTAAGCCTCAGCCTTTACACGTGTGAGTCTCAGTGACCACCACGGCTTTCTTTGGATGAGGATTTTGCAGCCACTGTTGCTATGATCATGTTCAAGATTTTTTTTGTGTCTTTTTTGAGACAGGATCTCTCTATAGCCCTGACTCTCCTGGAACTCACTATGTAGACCAGGCTGGCCTTGAACTCCCAGAGATCTGCCTGCCTCTGCCTCCCAAGTGCTGGGATTAAAGGTGTGTGCCACCGTGCCCAGCTTAATTCTTTTTATTTTTAGCTGACAAGGACAGGTTGCATGCTAGGTCCCATGCCAGGTACCAAGGGCACAGTAACGAACCGGGCATTCCCAGCCCCTTTCTCCAGAACCCTCAGAGAGAAAACAGGTGGCTTCTATTCATGAGAAAGTCTTTGAGGCGTGTGAGCTCTGATGCCGGATGCGCTGCTGGCCTGTCCACCAAGACAGCCCCAAGGGGGCTTACAATGCCCTGTTCCTGGGTTGTGTCAACTTACTGATGCCCAAACAGACCAGGGCAGATTTTCAGGGCATTCCCAGGGCTGTCACAGCTTTCTAGGCTACTGGTTAAGCTCCAGAGAGGGCTCTGGTTCCAAAGAGGTGCTTCAGGCCCAGGAAGAGAAAGGCAGACCTTCACAGCCACCAGCTCTGATCTGATTTATACCCGAGTAGGGTTTTATCAGAAAGATAAAGAACAACCCAACATCTGACAACGGATGAGTGCAGGCTGGGTATGATGGCACAGAACTTTAATCCCAGCACTTGGGAAGTAGCCTGGTCTATGTCATGAACTCAAGTCCAGCCAAGGCTATAGAGTGAGACCTTGCCTCAAAAAAATAAAAAAGACAGATGAGTCCTACACACCACAGAGACACTTGCATTGTGACACTTAGTACCGCTTTATTCCCAGTAGCAGGGAATATGCAACCAGCCTAGATATCTACCAGTAGATGGATGGGTAAAGAAAATGTGGTCCATACACACAGTGGAATTTTACGCAGCCATGAAAAATGAAACCAGAACATTTGTAGGGAAATGGATGCAACTGATTATCCTTATGGTACTAAAAATAAGCCAGACTCAGAAAAACAAATAAATAGCCCATATTTTCTCTCATATTTGAATCTAGATTTAAAGTGTGTATGTGTGTGTGTGTGTTTTGTGTAGGTCATGAAACTAAAAAGGAGGTCATGAGATGGAGGAAGAGAGCTTAAGGGGGTAGGGGAAGAGAAGCTAATGCAGCACATGTTGTAAGACTACTTTGAGAGAAGAAAGAGAAGCAATCCAAGGAAGCAGGGGCAGAGGTCAGGACAGCACAGCAGGGCCACAGGTAAGAACAGAGAGCAATGTACGAAGCCATGCTGACCTATCACTCTGTGTGTTGACCCAAAGCATTAATTTAAAAAAAAAAAACAATGAGGAGAGATAGCTCAGAGGTTAAGAGCACTGGCTGTTCTTGCAGAGGACCTGGATTTGGTTGCATCCTCATTGTGGCCAACAACCATCCATAACCCCAATTCCAGAATAATGGACGCCCTCTCTGGCCTCCAAGGACATTGCATGTACATGGTGCACTTAGATACATGCAGACAAAACACTCACATGCATAAAATAAATATAAGTGGTGGCGCATGCCTTTAGTCCTAGCACTTGAGAGGCAGAGACAGGTGGATCTTAGTAAGTTCAAGGCCAGCCTGGTCTACATAGCAAGTTCCAGGACAGCAGAGCTACAGGGAGACCCATCTCAAAAAGACCAAATAAATAAATAAATATCAAAAATTTAAATTAAAACAAATGAATTATAAATGATATATATGTGATGGAATATTATTTACCTTAAAAGGAAAAAAAAATTCTGACACAGAAAGCCAAGTCCTTCATGATTCTACTTATCCTGGTATAAAATTTTCAGGCATAGAAAGTAGCACCGTGGCTGTCAGGGACTGGAGGAAACACTACAGACCTACGTTTAATGGACATGGAATTTCTATTTGAAAAGGTTCTGGAGATGAGTGGTGTTGATGACTGCATATCATGAATGGACTGAATGACTCTCAACAGTACACTGAAAGAATGATTCATAGAGGAGAGCAGCAAAATGGCTCAGGGGGGCAAGGCACTTATTGCCAAGCCTTAGGTACTGGGTTCAACCCCCAGAACTCATATGGAGGAATGAACCAAGTCCCACAAGTTGTCCTCTGACCTACAAACGCGCGCGCGCGCGCGCGCGCACCCACACACACATCCAAGCATGGGCAGGTGCAAAACACATAAATAACTATAAACTTTTTTAAGATTCATAGGACCTAGGGAGTGACTCAGTCAGTGAAGTCTCTGTCATGCAGCCATGAGGCCTGGAATTCGGATCCCTGGAACCCAAGTACAAAGCCAGGCATGGGGGGGGGGCGGGTGTACATGCTGTAACTCCAGCCTTGGGGACAAAGAGGACAGATACATGGATTTTTTTTTAAAGCAGTTTTTTATTTAATTTTATTTATTTTTGTATGTTTATGAGTGTACTGTCTGCATGTAGGTTTGTGCACCCATGTCGTGCAATGCCGCGGAGGTCAAAAGAGGGTCTCGGATTCCCCTGGAACTGGAGTTCTCCTGGAAGTGGAGTTACAGACAGTTCTTAGCAGCCATGTGGGTGCTGGGGATAGAACCTGGGTCCTCTGCAAGAGCAGTCAGTGCTCTTAACTGCTAAGCTATCTCTCCAGCCCGGTACATGGATCTTTAAAGGTTTTGAACCATCCATCCTGACCAGGTTGATAAGATTCAGGTTTAGTGAGAGACCTTGTCCCCAAAAGTAAAAAGTGGTAAGGCATGGTGGTACACACCTTTAAGCCCATCACTTGGGAGGCAGAGGTAGGCGGAGCTCTGTAATATGGAAACCAGCCCACCTGGTCTACATAGCAAGTTCCAGGCCAGCTGGAGCTACAGGATAGCCTGTAGCTGTTTACTGTCTCAAATAAATAAATACATAATAGTGGAGAACAACTGAGGTACACGCATGCACACACCACACATGTACACACATACACACACAAATGATTCACACAGTAACTGTTAGGTTACATGTATTTTATCACCATAAAATAAAAAGGACCCATAGTTTGAAGATCAGGGAGGAGAATCACAGACAACCATTAAACTTACATATGAAGAAGCCTTGCCCAAGGTCACTGTGATGCCCCCAAACTGAGGTGGACTGGTCCTGGGGCGCACACTGCCTTACAGGTATCTTGGGTCTGTGTGGTTCCCTGACCCAAACATTCAGCACAGAGGACCCAGCATGCAGCATCACCTGCTCTGGGGGAGAAAGAGGCAGGTCTTCAGTTGCCACCACGAGCCTGCTGCCTGCTGCCTCCATCCCACCACTGACCTCTGTTTCTGTTGCAGATCGCCTCCCTGCTCAAGGACAATGAGCGCATCCAGTCCACCCAGACCATCACCCCCAGTGACGAGGATAGTGACATTAAGAAAATTAAGAAGGTCTGTCCCACCACTAGCAGGCAATAGCCACCTCCTGTCCTACCTGTCCCCAAGGCATGCTCCCTGTCCACTCTCCTCAGTTCCAGAGACAGAACCAGCAGCCCTCTGCCCCTTGTGACACCTGTCACACACCCCTCCTGGTTTGTCCCTGTGAGGGGATGGAGCCAGGACCAGGATGGAGGCCTAGGAGTCTCCCCAAGAGCTTTCCTTCAAAGTCCCTTGAAGCGCCTTTCTGTGGCCACTTCCTTGCTTGTCCCATGGTCACACTCCTCAGCAGGGCTCAGCAGGATGCTGGCCTTCATAAAACCCCACAGTCAGTCACTGCTTTGGCCCTGTCAGGGTTCTCGAGGGACAAATGTCTAAGGAGGTGCCAGGGCAGTGATGCCACAGGCCACCCTGCGTTGCCGCGGCACAGGAAAGGAATCTGGCTGTGTCCACCTTGCAGCCTCAAAGCAGGGGAGCTTTGGAGACAGCATGTGAGACAAAAGGACATTTCTTTTCGAGGCTGCAAAAGGATCCCAGGGCATGCAGACCCGGAAGGACAAGCATGCCCTGCAGGCCTTCCAGTGTACAGGATTTTTAGCCCACAACGCCCCCCCCCCCGTATATTTGTTGCTAGTGCTTTAAAAACTAAGCACTTCACACAAAAATCTGGATTTCTGGTTCTCAAAAATAGAAACTGCTAGCATTCATTAGGCACTTTCCACGTGCCAGATGCTCTTCTGGGAGCTGCAGACTAACTGGATCCTCACTGAAGCCGTCTGAGATTTGATTATCATCCACATCTCTTATTTAGAGAAGCTGAGACACAGAGAAGCCAAATGCTGTGTGCCCAATCTGATACAGCTAAGTAGCTACAGGATAACATTCAAACTAGGGCCAGTTCCCAAACTCAGCTGCTTGGACATGTGGCATGAAAATCTGGCAGCTTAGCAGCCCTACACATGGGGTAACAACATTGGCCCTGGCACGAGAGGCTGACACAGCCTGTGCCCAAGCCACCTGGTGTGCATGTGTGTGTGCGTGTGTGTGTATGTGTGTGTGTGTGTTTGTATGCATGTATGTGTATGTGTGTATCTTTAGATGTATCTGTGTGCGTGTCTTTGTGCATCTGTGCATCCTTATGTGTCTGTGTGTATATGTCCATCTGTGTCTGTGGGTATACATGTCTGTATGTCTGGGTATGTGTTGTGCTGTATGTATGCCTGCAGGTGTTGATATGTTTTTCTCTGTGTGTTGGGGAGGGGTATATGCCTGCTTCTGTAGGGATGAGTGTCTGTATGTTTCTCTGTGTGGTGTGTGGTCTGTCTGTATGTGTTTCTGTGTATGTATGTAGGTTGCATGTAGGGGTGTCTGTATGTTTCTGTGTGTGTTATATGTGGGGGAAGTGTCTGTTTCTATATAGTGCTGTATGTGGGGTGTGTGTGTGTGTGTGTGTGTGTGTGTAGTGTGCGAATGAAGGCTACTTTGCAAGTTACTGCACTTGTTAGGGGCCACTTCTCTAAGCTCAGCAAGGTCACTGAGAAAGTTCGCCCCCAACCCCCCATTTCCCAGTTGAATTAGCAAAGCTCCAAGCTGGCGCTGAGACTCAAGCACTGCCGGACTTGAGATGTGCAGATTTGTCATGTTCTGTTCAATTTGATAATTATCCTCTCTAGACAAGCCTTAATTGAAATCTCTGACTTCTCAGAAGAGTCATCAGCCAGCACGTGACCATGCCAGGGACAGGCTAGCAAGCCTTTCCCCAATTCCATCCCATGTGGAATCTTGAGGTTGACTCTTCCTCCCTGGTTCAGTGCTCCCGAAGCATCCTGGGGTCCTGTTGAAGCGCAGAGATCCGGAGCAGGCCCCACGTTTCTAACCAGCGTGGGGTGCTCCTCAGCCCCATCTTGCAGATGGGAATGCTGTCTCAGAGGAGCCACACAGTACCTCAGCCTCAGGCAGAGCCTGCACCCCAGGACTCTTAGCGACTGACAGCACCCTGCTCCCCAGGATTCCTGGAGACTGACAGCACCCTGCACCCACGTAGTCTGGGAGACTGACAGCACTCCCCCGCCCTGGGTCTCCACTCCAGGTGCAGAGCTTCCTGCGGGGCTGGCTGTGCCGGCGGAAATGGAAAACCATCATTCAGGACTACATCCGGTCCCCGCATGCCGACAGCATGCGCAAGAGGAATCAGGTGGTGTTCAGCATGCTGGAGGCTGAGGCCGAGTATGTGCAGCAGCTGCACATCTTGGTCAACAACTTCTTGCGCCCGCTGCGCATGGCCGCCAGCTCCAAGAAGCCGCCCATAACACACGATGACGTCAGCAGCATCTTCCTGAACAGGTGAGCTCCCTGGAGGACCGGAAGGGGGCCAGTCGAGTGAGCCCACCAGGTGCTGACAAGCCCACCTCTGGTTCCTTTCTCAGGCCCAGAAAGAGAGAAAGTGGCCCAAGGACATAAGGCCTAACCACTTTAGGGCCTGGGGTGGGAATGCAAATTGAGACCTACATGGTATCAACTAAGAGTTTGCACCACCATAGGACACTTAACTGACATGGGGTGTGTTTTGGTTTTTGGTTTGGAGGGGGTTTTTTCGGGGGAAGGGGCTTGGTTCTTTGTTTTTGTCTTTTTTGAGACAGGGTCTCCCCCCGTAGCCCCAGCTGTTCTGGGACTCACTATGTAGACCAGGCTGGCCTTGAACTCACAGAGATCCACCTGCCTCTGCCTCCCAATTGCTGGGATTTAAAGGGTGGGCCAATATGCCCATACAACAGTGACGTTTTTTGATTGCACAATTTAGAGGTTGCTATTGGCATCAGACTGCCAAAGACTACAGGTGCTTCTAAACGATTGTGATGCACAGGAACTTTTCCACCCAAAATGGTAACATTGCCACAGTTGAGAAATTCTAGTTATATATCTAAAAGTAATGTCTTCTTCTGGGTTTTGTTTTTGTTTTGTTTTGTTTTCTAAAACAAAATACCTGAGATTAAGTACTTTACTTTTTTTAAAAAGTGGCTGGAATTACAACTTGCCTGTGGGAGACTCGCAGTTACATCCCCAGTACTGAAGAAAAAAAAATAAGTAAGGTTGATTTTCAACTCTTATTTTGGAGGCCTAAAAAGCATAACAGCAGAATTGGTTTCTGGGACAATTGGGACCAGAAGTGTGTGAGAGTCCGGGGTCACATAATGAATGAGGTGGAAGGCAGAAGACCCAGAAGTGTGTGAGAGACCGGGTTCACATAATGAATGAGGTGGAAGGCAGAGGACCCAGAAGTGTGTGAGAGACCGGGTTCACATAATGAATGAGGTGGAAGGCAGAGGACCCAGAGGTGTGTGAGAGACCGGGGTCACATAATGAATGAGGTGGAAGGCAAAGGATCCAGGTTCACTCGGAACAGCCCACTCTCTATAGAACCAACCCACTTCCTCTAAGACCTAGCCCACTGTGGAGAGCCATCATTAATCCTTCCTGCTAGTGCTTGTGACTCAGTCAACTCCAACTAAGTCTCACCTCTCAGAGACCCCACTGCCTTCAGTACCCTCACAATGGTGACCAGGATTCCACATGAGTTTTATCAGGAACAAGCCATAGTTTAAATCAAGCTACTACAAGTTAGATAAAATACATTCTACTCTGGGGCTGGAGAGATCTGGCTACTCTTGCAGAGGACCAGGGCTCAGTTCCCAACACTCATATGGCCACTAGCAACTTCAGTTTTGAGGGATCTGATGCCCTCTTCTGGCTGGCATCCACAGGTATTGCATGACATGAGTGCAGGCTGTCCACACAAAATAAAAATAAATAATTTAAAGTTTTTAAAAATATTTTCATTTAAAAATACATTCTAACAGGGTATGGTGATGCACACCTTTATTCCCAGCACTTGAGATGTAGAGGCAGGTGGATCTCTGTGAGGTCAAGGCCATCCTGGTCTGGATAGTGAGTCCCAGGTCAGCTCAAAACACAAAATTTAAAAAGCACATTCTACTATAACTAATATTGTTCTAGTGACCAGAAGACCTGCTTCAGGCTAGACCCCACCACCCCGTCACCTTCCTCAGTGGGGGCTCTTGGCACTCCTGTGAGATCCACAGCCCTTCAGAAGATGGAGCTGACAGTTGCTCTTCTTCCTCAACCTCTCTTTTTTATTTTAAAGGTTTTATTTTCAATTACGTGGGGGAATGGGTGTATGTGCACTCGGAGCAGTAACCCCAGAGGCCAGAAGAGGGCATCAGATTCCCCAGAGCTGGAGTTACAGGTGGCTGTGAGCTGAGTCCCAAACTCTGCAAGAACAAGTGCTCTTAACCCTTGAACCATCTCTCCAGCTTTCAACCTCTTTTTAAAAGGATTTTCTCAGGAAATTATTTGTGTAAGCTTTTTTTTACTGGGTGACAAAATTGTGTATACTGGATTAAAATGACAGAAATAGAGTGTTGTTTACAGACAGTTCTCACCAAGGAACCGACGTGGATTGCACTGTGCCTCTGCATTCCTTTTAGACTTCTCATAGTTCAGTCACCCCACTATTTCCAGCCAGCCCTGTATCCCTGTTTGCATGGACAGGTGGGTCATGGGATCACCGTGTCACTGCCCTTGCCTCCTCTGCCTCTTGTGTCAGGGGATTTTGAGGTGCCTATGGGGCACCTTGGGGAGAAGGGAGAGGCAACAGGATGTGACTGTGACATCCAAGCAGGAAACTGGACTGAAGAGGCCAGACATCACTGGGTGGAGCGGGGCTAGCACTGTGCATGTGGGTGGAGCATCAGAATGGGGAGGGGCAGAAACAGAAACAGGAGAAAAGAAACAGCCCCTGGCATCATGAGACTTTCCAGAAGCTGAATCACTGAGCCTGCTAAGATTGCTTTTTCTTTTTTTTAGAATATACGTATGTTGTGTATGTGACTGAATGCATGCTTACAGGTGTGTGTGCACACGTTGGAGGTGCTGTCCTCGAACTCCCAGAGATGGCTGTGGAACAAGGGGACAGACAGAACCAAGTGCATATTAAGCAGGAAGGCCCGTGGTCCCTGAAGTTCATAGGAATCCGAGGCCCTGGGCTTCTTCCCTCTTCTCATTTCCCCTTCTCACAGAAGAGCCTCATGATCACCATTCTTGGTATGTGGCCAAGACAGTCTTCTCCGTCATCAGCTTGATGCTTCTTGTGAGCCTAACAACGGCTAGAATTTCTTTCAGGTCCCTTAACACAACTCCACCTGTCTCTCTGCAGGGTTGGATGTTGTGGACACATCCCCTGCTAGGGCGGTGCTTTCTGTGCCGCAGAAGAACAGAAAGGAAGAGGCTGGGCCCAGGACTCAGCAAGATGGTGGAAGTATTCAAAGACACACAGCCAGGGGACTAGGCAAGGATTTTAACCTAGGTTCATTTCTTGTTAAGACCTGTGCTTCCTCAGGCAACTAGTTAAATCATAAACAAGAATCCTCTCTCGAACCTGTCCTGATGACCTGTGCTTCCTCAGGCAACTAGTTAAATCATAAACAAGAATCCTCTCTCGAACCTGTCCTGATGAGTGTAGGCCACATCGTGGGGCTCCAAATATTCTCTCTATTTGAGGTCTCTCCCTGTGTGTAACCCCCCACCCCCACAGCTACTACAAATGGCTTGGAGACTGGTTCGGAACCTGAGCCAGCCTGCCTTCCACCTCAGCATAGTGTAGAGGTCTGGGTACCACGTGGAAGCGGCCGCCAGCTCATTTAGTGGAAAGCATTTCTGCTCGCACCTCTGCTCGACCAGCTTTCTTTCGAGTAGACATGAACAACCATGTTAGAAACTGGATGCCAGTTTGGTGATTTAATTTACTAGAGCTCATTAAAAGCATCCTGGGGAAGAAAGAGGCCTCTCTCCAGGCTGGGAGCATTGTGGAGGTTGTTAATTGCATGCTCCTCATACCTCGGAAAGATCCTCAAAGTAAACAGCTGCAGCAGGCTCTGAGTAGGCAACCCACTTACAGACTTGAGCATCTCCTTGTAGTAAACACCATGCCTGGCATCAGGCTCTGAGAGCCACGGTGTGGTGAGAGGCTCCTCTGCCCAGTAGGAACAGTTCTCAGTCCAGCTACTCACTCTGATGATTTATGGTAAGTGATTCCTCAAAGCCCTGTGTTGAATCAGTGAGGATGATCCATGGAGGAAAATGCCACAATCAATTTGTTATGTCTGAATGGTCAAAGAAGTAGAGAGAGATGGCCCCTGAAAGCCATTGTAACTGGTAGCATGCAACACCCAACATCAGCCTCAGGTCCCCCCCACACACACACACATATACCCAAGCATACACATATGCACATACCACACACTCTTGCACACAAATAGGTGTATATTGTAATATTTAGTATATTAAACTTTTACTATAAAGTGCTGAAATGCCTAATACCAGAATAGTCCCAGAGGTCTTCAGATCAGATAGAAAGTCCAGATTCAGCTTTGAAGAACATGTGAGAATTTAGGAAACCACTGGTGAATCTGAACTGAACACTTGGCTCACCAAACAAAAAGAAAGGTTACATTTTCATTGTCTTCTCATCCTCTACCAAAGGAAGTGCAACTAACTATTTTCATGTAAAATAAAATAATAAAATCAGCCAGGTGTGGTGGCATATGCCTTTAATCCTAGCACTCAGGAGGCAGAGACAGGTGGATCTTTGTGAGTTCAAGGCTAGCCTGGTCTTCAGAGTGAGTTCCAGAACAGCTGGGGCTACAGGGAGACCCTGTCTCAAAAAGATAATAATAATAATAATAATAATAATAATAATAATAATATACAGCTGAATGGATGTAGCATAGGATTCAGGCAAGGCCTGGTGCCCAAGGCAGAGGCGGGCAGAAAATGGGATACTTCTGAAGACAATGTGGAACATCTTCACACCACCACCCCTAATAAACCCACACTAATAGTGGAGAAAATTTATCTGGGATTCACATAGCAGACACATGCTTGACAGAGTTTTTTCAGATTCCTGGGAAAAAATAGTAAATGGTTATGACTAGAAAGTTCCCAAAACAAAACAAGAGATATGAAGAAAATGTGTTTGTGTACATGCACATGTGCCTATCAAAGTCAGAGAAAAACTTGGTGTCTGTCCTCACCTCCCATCTTGTTTGAGACAGGGTCTCTTTGTCAGTGGGAGCTGCAGACAGAAGGCTAACTGGGCAGGTGAGCTTCTGGAGTCTCCTGTCCCTGCTTCCCGGCTCTCTACCAGGGCTCTGGGATTGCAGACTCCTGCTGCTGTGTCCAGCTTTCCATGGATTCTGGGGATCCACAGTCAGGTTCTCACACTTAGAGAGCAAGTACTTGGCCCACTAAGCCATCTCCCCCAGACAGTGATTTTTTTTTTGTAATTTTTTTGTAATTTTTGTGTATTTCATACAGAACAGATGTCCCTCAGAGCAGGTTCGTCCACTGTGGTCTAGTCAGCCTTTCTGGAATCCCTTTAAGATCAGTTCTTCCTCACCCAGCAATAATCAGCTGCCAATAATTCTTCAGCTAAGGTGGGGTTCTGCTGCCAGTTTCCAGTCTGTGCTGGGGTATTGTCTGCTTGAGTTTGCATAGGTCTTGTGCACCCTGCCACCATTGTTGTAGGTTCACATGAGCAGGGTTCCAGGAGCCATATGGGCATGTATCTCCTCCCTGGCTCTTATAATCTTTCCATCCCATCTTCCACAATGCTCCCTGAGCTCTGGGTGGATAGAGTTTAATATAGGATCCCTGTCTAAGGACCCACACTCTGCAGACTCCCAATCTCTAAGCTTCGGCCATTTGTGACCTTTTGTGTCCTGGCCCTCTGTTCCATTGGGGAGCTTCATTGATGAGAACTGAGAGATGTGTCAGTGCTCTCTTTACCCCTTGTTCTATATTCTGTGAGCCTTAGGTGAAGAGGTTGCATTGTGGATGTGCCACTTAGGCTTAGCCAGTTTACAGACAATCTCTGTGTATGACCAGTTGTGAAACTCTATAATAATCTTTAGTTGTTGAAAAAGAAGCTTTGATGGGTGGTCACTGGGATAATAGTCTATGTTAGGGTCTGTATTTTGCACATAGTAAGAGATTACATTTGTCTAGGGATGTGACAGACATGGGGTTTCCTAAGATCTATGACTTCTCCAGCTATGCATATTTGGCTATGTTTATACTATAACAGATGAGTTTCCTCCCATTGAGTAAGCCTTAAATCCATTTAGGTAGCTGTTGATTACCCCCCCCCAGATAAAAGTGCCACTACTGCACCAATGTCATATGCTGTGCCAGATATTAGTGCAATTATTTGGTCTTAAACCTGATGTTGGACCATAGATTGGTGTTCTCACTTAGTAGTTTATATAGTATTCTCCAAAGCTGAGAGCTAGCCTTCAAGAGAAGTGGCTTCCAGGTCAGTTCCAGCTCTGTTGTTCCAAATCCTGTGTCCAAAGTCTTCAGCAATACGGTCTTGCCTTCAAGTTCTGGGAGGCAGTCAAGAGCTGTGGCAACAGCCTCTGTAATTATGGGGGTCTCTTGGACTACCCTGGCCCACAACTCAAAGGAAGGTTTCTCCTGTCTGACACTGTTTCTTGTTATGTAGCCTTCAGCTGTGCACATGGACTCATGTAGAGATATTGTATCTGTAAGTTATCATTAGATTATTAAACTAATATGATTCCCTCTGTTTTTTATACTAGCTAGGCATTATTTATCTTCCCCCTCTTTCTCTCTTTCTTCTTCTCTCCCTCCCTCCCTCCCTGTCTAACCCCCCCTCCATTCCCTGCCCATTTAAATTACCCCATCCCCATTTTCTCCATTTCTTTTCTGATAATTCCTGTCTCCTTTGGTCCCACCACTCTTGAGTTCCTTCTTCCCATTTATTCCCATAGTTCCCCTCTCCCCCTCCCATTTCCCCATTTCTCCCTTAGTAACACCAGTCTCCCACTGTTCATCACTCTCTCAGGTTCCTTCTTTCCCTTTGGTTCTTTTCCATTTTCCTGGCTCCTACAGTTACATCAGTATACATAGAGGATATGTACAGGACACGTACAGGACACGTACAGGACACGTACAGGACACATACGGACATACAGGATTTGGTGCTGGGATCCACAAATGAGTCTGTGTTTCTTCACTTAGTATTCTAGTTCCATCCATTTACCTGCAAATTTCATTATTTCATCTTTCTTTGCCACTGAGTAGAACTCCACTGTGTAAATTGTACCACATTTTCATTATCCACTCATCAGTTGAGAGATACTTGGGTTGCTTCCATCTCTTCGCTATTGTGAAAAGAGCAGCACCAAACATATTTGTACAAGTATCTCTTGCAGTACGATGAACCCTTTGGGCATATGCCAAGGAGTGGTATAAAGTAGATTCATTTTTAGTTTTTTAAGAGTCCTGGGGCTGGAGAGATGGCCTAGCGGTTAAGAGCACTGACTGCTCTTGCAGTGGACCCGGGTTCGATCCCCAGCACCCACATGGCGGCTGAGAACCATCTGAAACTCCAATTCCAGGAGAACTCCAGTTCCAGGGGAATCCGACACCCTCTTCTGACCTCCGCGGCATTGCACGACACGGGTGCACAAACTTGCATGCAGACAGTACATTCATACACATACAGAAATAAATAAAATTAAAAAAAAAAAAAAAGAGTTCTCCACACCGCTTTCATGGCGGTTGCATGAGTTTGCAATCCCACCAGCAGTGAATGAACATTCCCCTTTCCCCACACCCTCTCCAACGTTTAGTATTGTTTGTTCCCTTGATCTTAGCAAGTCTGACTGGGGTAAATCTTAAAGTGGTTTGAATTTGCATTTCCCTGACAATGTTGGACACTTTTTAAGATGTTTCCTAGCCATCTTTATTTCTTTTGAGTGAAAACTGTTCAGATGCTTAGCCCATCTTTTAATTGGCTCATTTGTTTTTGTTATTTTGGGTTTCTTATTTTTTTAGTTCTTTTTATATTCTGGATGTTAAACCTCTGCCAGATGTATCACGAGTGAAAATTTCCTCCCACTCTGTGGGTTTTCTTTTCACTTCTTTGGTTGTTTCTTTTACTGTGCAGAAGGTTTTTAGTTTAATGAGGTCTCACTTACTGATTGTTGACCTTAATTTCTGAGCAACTAAAGTCCAATTGAGAAAAATCTTTTCTTACACCTATATCTTGTAGGTTACTGCCAATGTTTTCTTCTAACATTTTCAGAGGTTCAGGTTTCACATTGAGTTCTTTGATCCATTTAGAGTTGACTTTTGTGCAAGGTAAAAGATAAGAGTTTATTTTCATTCTTCTACAGGTTGTGATCCAGTTTTGCCAGCACCATTTGCTGAAGATGCTGTCTTTCCTCCATTTAGTGTTCTTGGCCCCTTTGTCAAATATCAGGTGGCTGAAGTTCCATGTACTCAAGTTTGGGTCTTCAGTTATGTTCCAGTGACTACAGGTCTATTTTTGTGGAAGTACAATGCTGTTTTTATGACTATAGCCCTATAATATAGTTTGGAATCTGGTATAGTAATCCCCCTGTGTTGCTTTTGGTGCTCAGGGTTGCTTTGACTATTCAGGATCTTTTGACTATCCAGGATCTTTTGTGCTTCCATATGAGTTTTAGGATGGCCTTTTCTAATTCTGGGATTTTGAGCAAGAGTGACTGAATCTATATATTTATTTCAGTGGGATAATCATTTTCACAATATTAATTCTTCCAATCCATAAGCATGGGAGGTCTTTCCATCTTGTGATGTCTTCTTTGATCTGTTTCTTTAAAGATTTAAAATTTTCATTCTAAAGATCTTTGATATCTTTGGTCAGGTTTACTCTAAGATATTTTCTTTTCTTTTTTAGAGGCTATTGTGAATGGGAAGGTTTCCATGTACTCTTTCTCCAATTGCTTGTATATAAAAAGGCTACTGATTTTTGTAGATATAGTCTTATAACCTGCCAGTTTACTGAAAGTGTTAATCACTTCTAGGAGTTTTTTGGTGGAATTTTTGGGATTTCTTAGATATAGTTTTCGTGTCTTCTGAAAAAGGGAATAGTTTAACCTCTTCTTTTCCAATTAGGACTCCTTTAATGTCCTTCTTTTGTCTTACTACTCTAGCAAGAGTTTCAAGCACTGTATTAAAAAAGAGTGCCAGGGCCGGGCGTGGTGGTGCACGCCTTTAATCCTAGCACTTGGAAGGCAGAGGCAGGTGGATCTTTGTGAGTTCAAGGCCAGCCTGGTCTACAGAGCGAGTTCCAGGACAGCTGGGGCTACAGGGAGACCCTGTCTCAAAAGACCAAAAATAAAAAAATAAAAAAGAGTGCCAGATTCCTGATTTTTTTTTTTTTTTTTTTGGCCCTTTTGAGACAGGGTCTCTCTGTATCCCCAGATGGCTTGGCACTTGCTATGTAGACCAGGGTGGCCTCAAACTCACAGAGATCTGCCTGCCTCTGCCTCCCAGCCAGGTTCCTGATTTTAATGGGAGTGCTTCTAATTTTGTTTTGTTTTGTCTTTTCATTTAGAGTGATGTTGGCTGTGGGTTTATTGTATATACCTTTGATTATGTTGAAGTAGGTTACCTCCAGCCCAGTTCCCTCTAGAACTTTTATCATAAATGCATGCTGATTTTGTTAAAGGCCTTTCCTGCATCTATGAGATGACCATGTGATTTTTGTGTTTGAGTCCATTTATGTGATTTATATGTATTGACTTACATATATTGAACTATCCCTGCATCTCTTGATAAAGCCAACTTGATCATGGTGGATGGTCTTTTTAATGTGTAACTGTATATGATTTGCAACTATTTTGTTGAGAATTTTTGCATCTATATGCATTAACCATATGGGTCTATAGTTTTCTTTTTTGGTTGTGCTTTACCTGGTTTGGGTATTAGAGTGCTGCTGGCTTCACAGAAGGAATTTGGGAGTTTTCCCTGTGTTTCTATCTTTTTGGATAATTTAAATATTATTGGTTGTGGATATTCTTTAAATGTCTGGTTGAATTCTGCTGTAAATCCATCTGGGCCTGAGCTTTTTTAGTCAGGTGGTTTCCTATTACTGTTTCAATTTCCGAATAGGATATGGGTCTGTTTAAACTGTTGATCTCTTCTTGGCAACAGTGATATTTTTTTTCAAAATTTTTCAAAATGGAAAACAGTGATATTTTTTAAAGCAAATAACGTCAGTATGAGATCATTGACCTTTTTTTTAAATTTTTTTTAATTAATTTTTTTATTTATTTCTGTATGTGTATGAATGTATACTGTCTGCATGCAAGTCTGTGCACCCGTGTCGTGCAACGCCGCAGAGTTCAGAAGAGGGTCTCGGATTCCCCTGGAACTGGAGTTCTCCTGGAATTGGAGTTTCAGACGGTTCTCAGCCGCCATGTGAGTGCTGGGGATCGAACCCGGGTCCTCTGCAAGAGCGGTCGGCGCTCTTAACCGCTAGGCCATCTCTCCAGCCCCGATCATTGACCTTTTTAACCAGATAGGAAGCAATAGTGATTTCTGATTAGTAAGAACACAGGTTACATTCTTACTGTTCGCACTCTTGGAAGGGAAGCTTTGTCCTCTTGGGCCTGCATCCTTTCGCTGCACTGTGCAGATGTGGCTTTTCACTGTGCCCTGCCTGGAGCATCAGAGTCATTCATTTTCCCAACAGTGTGGCTCACTTTGAAGCTCCGTCACATGTAGGTAATTCCTGAAGTATTTCAAACTTCATTATGTTATCCATCTGTGATCAGTGACTTCAGTGTGATGCCTTACCTGTTTGGGATGCCATGAATCAGAAGGCGGTGGACTTGATAAGACAGACACCACACGTGTTCCGTTCCACAAGTCAGCCAACTAGCCGATGCTGTTTCTCTCGCTTTCCAGTGTCTTCCCTGTCCCCTAGACACAACAATACTGAAATCAGAACGGTGACTACAGTGGCCCCAGAATGTGTGCACAAAACACAATGGTCCCAAAAGGAAAATGACGGTCAGCGAGAAAGGGACACTAACACCCCGTGGCCTGAGAACCGAGTCCCTCACACCAAACAGTCAATTTGTGAAGAAAAAGGAAAAACTGTTGAAGGAAATGAAAAGTCCTCCCAGAACTCAAGAGAAGGCTCCGAAGTTAAGAAGACTTGTTGCTTACCCAACACCAGTATTGGGCAGCTCCATAACATCCTGTGACTCTCCACTCCACGGGCTCCTTTGTCTCTGGCTCCCACGGGCACCTGCACTCACATACACATACCCCACACAGACACATGCATACATAGAATTAAAAGTAATAAAAGTACATCTTGGGGCTGAGGAGATGGATCAGTGGTTAAGAACATTGGCTGGTCTTGCAGAGGACCTGGGTTTTGTTCCCAGTACCCACATGGGCAGCTAACAACTGTCTATAACTTCAGTTCCAGGGGATCCAATGCCCTCCTCTGTCCTTTGTAGGCATTGCACACATGAGTGTTCTTAGATATATACAGGCATAATACTCATACACAGAAAATAAAATAAATAAAGCAAAAAATAATTCTTAACCCAATTCTTGAAGTTGAAGCTGTGCTCATTTATAATTCCGAATTTCCAAGGTCCCTGATGAATGAGATTGAACTTCCCTGGCCTGTGCCCTGTAAATGGAGCCACAAACCCTGGTTGTCTGCACACCTGATTACAACATCTCTGTTAAGACCTGTCCCTTAGGAAAAAACAGACTGTGTTCAAAATAGTGCCACTGACAATGCACCTGGTTGCCCTAGAGCTCTGAGGGGGATGAGAGTGAGATGAATGCTGTTTCCTGCCAGCAGCACAGCATCTGCTCTGTAGCACAAGCATCAGGCTTTCAAATCAGCTTTCACATCTGATAGTCTAAGTAATATATTCCTGTATGGCTGCCACAGGCAGTGACTCCCCTGTTGGATCTGGTCAAAGTCCATTCAAGAGGTGCTGGAAACTACACACCATTGTAGACTCCAGAAAGAGCATTCGTGCTTCATGGGAAGCTTCCATAGGAGTTTGGAGGAGGATGGTGTCAATGCTTCTAGGTGACTTTGAGACACCCAAGATTTCCATGGAGGGTTGCTTCTTACAGGTGGGCACAGTTGGTGTCTTCAGATGGCCCCTGCTCCTGCAGAGGACACCATGAACACCAGGACTTAGAATGCTACAGAAACCTAGCTGCGAACAGCAGTCACTGGTTTTCATATCGAAAGAAGTTCTGTCGATAAAATGCTATGAAACTAAGAACTCTTTTCCTGAAAGGAAGAGTTTGTGGACCTTGGAAATTCCATTGTCTTATTTTAGGAAGTCACCAGAGCCACCTCTGCCTTCTGTAGCCACAGCAGCAGCAGCAGCCGTCAGTGCCGGGGCAAGACCTTCCTTCAGCAAAGATTGGTTCACTGAAGACTCAGGCGACTGTTAGCATCCTCTAGAAAGGAAATGTTTCTCAGTTAGGATAGGTGCATGTTTACCACATCATACTCAGGCTTGAGAGACGCCAAATTGGGTAAGAGCACTTGCTACATATGCATGAGGAGAGTTCGAATCCCAGGACCATGTAAAAGACAGGCAGTGGTACATGCCTATAAGCCCCTGCTCTGTTGGGCCAGAGACAGGAGGGTCTCAGACCGTGCTGATCACCACCCAGCTCCAGGTTCAGTGAGAGACTCTGTCTCAAAGTAATAAAGCAAAGAGTGATAGAGCTGGACACTTGATAACCTCCGCTGGCCTGTGCACACGTGCCCATGGACTCATGCTGTGCACACACAGGTGCACATATAGAATATACACACACACCACACAAAGACTTCATACTGCTGCACATTTAATAGACTACAGTATAGTGGAAATAGAACTTTAACGTGCAGGAATGGAAAAGTTCCTCTGACTCACTTCATTAATTAGCCTGTTTGCTTTGTTTAGTGGTCTGGAACTGACCCCACAATGACTCCAAGGCATTTTAACAGTTCTCATGTATGATGTTCCCATATGATGTTCCCCATTTGTTGCTATGTACTCCTGTGCAGGACTGAGTTTAAGGGGGTTCCTTTCCTCCCTGACACGCATTCGCTGTGTCTGGAGGAGCTGCCCTGAGTGCCTCCCTGGGTGTGGCTGCAGCCCTGCTCAGCAATACCTGACAGGATCTAGATACAGGGTTCTCTCCAGAACCTTTGAAAGCCTGCAGGCCCCCAGATCACTAGCTGCAGGCTGGATGCCTTTCTCCTGGGCTTTCAGTACTGCCGCCTTGCCCTGACCCCATCCAGGTTGGTGTCTTGGTTGTTGAAGTGTTTTCCCATTTTGAAAACAAGGGAAGTTCTTAAGATTGATATGGAAGTAGCCTTGCCTGCATGTTA
Source organism: Rhizomys pruinosus (assembly GCA_009823505.1). Taxonomy (NCBI): domain Eukaryota; kingdom Metazoa; phylum Chordata; class Mammalia; order Rodentia; family Spalacidae; genus Rhizomys; species Rhizomys pruinosus. The sequence goes on along the minus strand of VZQC01004737.1, from coordinate 818,269 downwards.
GTAAGATGCTGCCCTACAGGGAGTCTTGGAGGGGGGCAGACAAGTCACAGTAAAAGGTGTGACTTGTCTGAAAGGAAAACTCAATTTTCTCTATTTAGACATTTTTTTTTTTTGGCAGGGTCTCCCTTTAGTCCCAGCTGGCCTGGAGCTCGCTGTGTAGACCAGACTTTTTACAGGTTTTGCTGGCTTTGGTTTTTCAAGTTTTTCCTTCCTTTTGTGTACCCTGGAATTGTCAGCTTAGCCCTTTAACATAGAGATGTTATGTATATTCTCTCTCTCTCTCTCTCTCTCTCTCTCTCTCTCTCTCTCTCTCTCTCTCGCTCTCGCTCTCCTTCTCTTTCCCTCTCCCTCTCATTCTCTCCCTGCCCCCACTTTGTCCTACGTCCCTGACTCTCCGCCCTGCACAGGACCTTTCAGGTCTTTCAGACCCTCCCAGGGCCTCTGTCCCTGGGCCCTACCCAGCCTCTTCTGCTGCCCACTTCCCTGCTCAGTTCCCCTGCTCACACTGTGCTGACACACAGACTCCTCGGAGCACAACCCTGTGGAAAGGGGATGAAGCAAAGGGCAGAACCTAGAGAATGGGTCAAAGAAAGGTGAGAATATTCCAGAAAGGGGGAAAGACAAGGCCCAGCACTGCCATTGACAAGGGGGGAGGGGGTGCTTTCCCTCTTGGAGCCTCAGCTTCCTTATGCATAGATGGGGTGTTGGCACAGTCCTCAGATGTGCAGGTGGAGGGAACTGGGCAGGCAGCTGTGAGCACCAAGGATCAAGGGGAATGAGTGAGGAGGACAGGGGCCCTAGGGGGCAGCTGCTACCTGTCTCTCAGGCTCCCTTTTTTGCTATAGCTTGTCCTGGGACAGAGACCTCAGGCTACCCTGTGGGGCCACCCTCATGAGGAGGAGTAGGCAGCCAAGGCCAAGGTAAACCCCCAGGGAGCACTCAGGTAGCATTTCCTGCCAGGGATAGGCGTGCCAAGGCCTTGTTCCTGAGTGTGCAATGCAGTGCCAAAGCCAGGCATCAGCAAACCCAGAACTCTGGGTATTTTAACCTCTTGAATTAGATTTACAAGAAAGGCATTACGGGGATGGGTGGGGGTTGGGAGAATCTAGTTTCTGCTAAGTGTCTACTGTGTACCCAGCAGCCAGGACAACTTGTTATGGCAGGAGTGTCTTTGTCTTGGTTTCCTACATGGCACACAGGTAAGGGCCTGTCTTCACAGGCATAAGTACCTTGCTCCAAGGCTCCCTTCCTCCTGGATCCCAAGCCTGTGCCTCTCACCAACAGTGCTGTTACTCTGTTCCCCAGGTCTATCCACAATCTTAGGGGCCCAACTGGTCTGGGCTTTGTGTGCACAACTGGCCTTTGTGAAGACACTGTATATGGGTAGATGCTCTGCTCCTCCAACCTGGGTGACTAAGGCTGCTGTTTGTACGAGGCCCAGAATTTCATTTGGCACAACCGAGCTCAACAGCGTCTTCCCTGCAGGCCAGTAAGGTCCCGGCTAGAGCTCACCCAAGCTTTCTCTTTCAGTGAAACCATCATGTTCCTGCATCAGATCTTCTACCAAGGCCTGAAAGCCCGCATCTCCAGCTGGCCCACACTGGTCCTGGGTAAGTAACCCACCCAAAGGCGCCCCGAAGATTCCTTTCTAGGCCCTGCCCTTAAGGCAGGGGACTCTTCTATCCCTCCAGATCGTCAGAGTGGGGCACCCTTTAGACCCCAGAATCCCTGGGAAGAGGGGAAAGACCAGTCTGCAGTCATAATCCTAGGAGGAAATGAGATCTTTGTAGTTGCATGTCCACTTTTTTATTTATTTATTTTTTTTTTTGTCTTTTTGATTTGATCTTTTTGAGACAGGGTCTCCCTATAGCCCCCAGCTGGCCTGGAACTCATGAACTCACTCTGTAGCCCAGGCTGGCCTTGAACTCACAGGGATCTGCCTGCCTCTGCCTCCCAAGTACTAGGATTAAAGGCGTGCGCCACCACGCCCAGCTTTTCTTTTTATCTCTTTTTTTATTTATTATTTTGTGTGTGTACGAGTGTACTGTCTGCATGTAGGCTGGTACACCAATGTCATGCAATGCTGTGGAGGTCAGAAGAGGGCGTCGGATTCCCGTGGAACTGGAGTTAAGGACAGTTCTCAGCCGCCATCTGGGTGCTGGGAATCTTCAAGAACAGTTGGCACTCTTAACCACTGAGCCATCTCTCCAGCCCCACTTACCCTTTCAAAGAAACAACACATGCATGGCCACTTGAGAACATTGGAAACAAACAAACAAAAAACACTTAAAATATCATGTGTCACTCTGCTCCTCAAAGATAACCACTCCAGGGGCTGGGAGATGGCTCAGTGGTTAAATGCACTGGCTGCTTTTGCAGAGGACCCAGGCTCAGTTCCCAGCACCCCACCACCTACATGGCAGCTAACCCCAATTCTTAACTCCACTTCCAGGAGATCTGCTAAATGTCTGCTGTGCACTCAGCAGCCTCTTCTGGCCTCTGTGGGCATTGCAGGACATGGGTCCACTTACATACATGTAATCAAAACACTCATACACATAATATAAAAATAAAAAATAAATAAGACAACCACCCTGAGCACTGCTATTTCCTTTCTACATTTTTCCTTCACAGAGACCTTGAGAGCTTTCTTTTCTCATTTTTACCTAGCTGAAAACAAACTGAGTTAGGGCGTTTGAATCTTACTCTGTATTGTTTTGGTTCTGTATTACACACTAGCACAGCATTTCATTCTGCTTCACATTAGATTCTTATACTGCACTATTACATTTTAGCTTAACAATCGAGAAAGAGCATTTTCTCATGCCAGGCTTTTGATGACTGTATAATGCTCCATTACCCCTGAATATGACCATGATCCAAGCAAGCAGCTGTTCTTGTTGGCCTGAGAGCTGTTCCAGATTGCTGTCATCAGAAATAATTACCCCTGCAGACCAAGTGGTTTCTGTATTATGGGTCATTTTTTACTATGGGATTCCCCAAAAGTGGAATTATAAAACAAAGGCATAGTATGTCAAGGGCTGGGACTTCCTCCCTGTCCCTGGACCCCGGAAGGCCGTGCTGCTCAACCAGATGAAGTGCTCCAAGCTCTTCCACTCTTTTCTGTTTCTCATGTCAAAGACTCTGCTTTGTGAGATAGAAAGTTGCTCATCAGTGACCTTCTTGCTGGATTTAACCCCCAGAAGCCATGTAAAAAGCTGGGCTGAGTACATACACTCCTAATCCAAGCCATAAATGGGAAGACACAGACACCTACAACCCTAGACTGACCAGCCAGTCTAGCCCAATAGCTGAGTCCCAGGAACCAGTGAGAAACCCTGCCTTTAAAAAACAAGGTGGGGCATGCCCTTAATCTGAGCACTTAGGGGGCTGGAGAGATGGCCTAGCAGTTAAGAGCACCGACCACTCTTACAGAGGACCCGGGTTCGATCCCCAGCACCCACATGGCGGCTGAGAACCGTCTGAAGCTCCAATTCCAGGAGAACTCCAGTTCCAGGGGAATCCGAGACCCTCTTCTGACCTCCACGGCATTGCACGACATGGGTGCACAGACCTGCATGCAGACAGTACATTCATACACATACAGAAATAAATAAAATTAATTAAAAAAAAAATCTGAGCACTTAGGAAGCAGAGGCAGGCAGATCTCTATTGAGATCAAGGCCAGCCTGGTCTATATAGGGAGTTCCCAATTAGCTGGACCTACAGGGAAACGCTGTCTCAAAGGAAAAAGAAAAAAACACAATCGGGTCCACAGAAATGACACAGTTGGGTCCACAGAAGTGACACAGTTGGGTCCACAGAAGTGACACAGTTGGGTCCACAGAAATGACAGAGTCGTGTCCACAGAAGTGACGCAGTCGGGTCCACAGAAGTGACGCAGCCGGGTCCACAGAAGTGACGTGGTTGGGTCCACAGAAGTGACACAGTTGGGTCCACAGAAGTGACGCAGTTGGGTCCACAGAAGTGACGCAGTTGGGTCCACAGAAGTGACACAGTTGTGTCCACAGAAGTGACGCAGTTGGGTCCACAGAAGTGACGCAGTTGTGTCCACAGAAGTGACGCAGTTGGGCCCACAGAAGTGACGCAGTTGGGTCCACAGAAGTGACGCAGTTGGGCCCACAGAAGTGACACAGTTGGGTCCACAGAAGTGACACAGTTGGGTCCACAGAAGTGACACAGTTGGGCCCACAGAAGTGACGCAGTTGGGTCCACAGAAGTGACACAGTTGGGTCCACAGAAGTGACACAGTTGTGTCCACAGAAGTGACGCAGTTGGGCCCACAGAAGTGACACAGTTGGGTCCACAGAAGTGACACAGTTGGGTCCACAGAAGTGACACAGTTGTGTCCACAGAAGTGACGCAGTTGGGCCCACAGAAGTGACGCAGTTGGGTCCACAGAAGTGACACAGTTGGGCCCACAGAAGTGACACAGTTGGGTCCACATAAGTGACACAGTTGGGTCCACAGAAATGACACAGTTGGGTCCACAGAAGTGACACAGTTGGGTCTACAGAAGTGACACAGTTGGGTCCACAGAAGTGACACAGTTGGGTCCACAGAAGTGACACAGTTGGGTCCACAGAAGTGACACAGTTGGGTCCACAGAAATGACACCCAAGGTTTCTCTAGCCTCCACATGTATGTTCATAAAGGTGTAACTACACATACATGTATATCTCCACACCCAAGTGTACCCACATACATGAACACACACGCGCGCATGCACACACACACAAAAGGCCTTGCTTCATGCAGAGACTCTGAGTTGAAGCAGGGCATGAATCCAGATGGACCCACCACTTCAGCTGAGGATGCTTCCTGGAGGAGAGCCCAGCTGGGAGCCATAGCTACCAGCCCTCCTGACGCCGAGGTGATGGAGTACAGGTCCCAGTGGGAGCCATGGCTACCAGCCCTCCTGACGCCGAGGTGATGGCGTACAGGTCCCAGTGGGAGCCATGGCTACCAGCCCTCCTGACGCTGAGGTGATGGCGTTCAGGTCCCAGTGGGAGCCATGGCTACCAGCCCTCCTGACGCCGAGGTGATGGTGTACAGGTCCTAGTGGGAGCCATGACTGCCAGCCCTCCTGACACCGAGGTGATGGCGTACAGGTCCCAGGGGAGATGGGGACTCTCCGTATCCCTCTTAGTCACAGGAGCCACAGACAACCCGTATCATGTGACTTAAACCTCAGCCTCAGTGCCGAGCCCACCTCTGGTCCTGGGAAGGGCCTGGGTACCAGAGTATCCCCCAAGGAGGGATCTCTCTGGTTGGGTTGTAGACTTGGTCCTGGCCTCTCTGAGTAGGCTGGTGGGCTAGACACCTGGGGCTGTCCAGGCTCAGGGTGCCCCTGGCCTGCTGACACACTGCCTCTGCAGCTGACCTGTTCGACATCCTGCTGCCCATGCTCAACATCTACCAGGAGTTTGTCCGCAACCACCAGTACAGCCTCCAGATCCTGGCTCACTGCAAGCAGAACCGTGACTTTGACAAGCTGCTCAAGCACTATGAGGCCAAACCGGACTGCGAGGAGCGGACGTTGGAGACCTTCCTCACCTACCCCATGTTCCAGGTGCCTACAACAGCTTCCAGGGAGTGCGCTGGGGCCGGGGTGCTGGGGATACAGCCAGGTACTGTACCGGGGGTACAACCAGGAGGACATGGACCCTTGCACATGCCCCAGTCACCCTGGCAGGGGGAGGACCAGCTGACGGGCCACGCACACGTCCACCCCAGCAGTGGAAAGGATGAGGGGGCACAGGCACACGGGATCCTCTCCTTCCTGCCTCCCAGGCAGATCCTGTCTTGCTTTCTGTCCCTCTCCCTTACTACCCTGTATCTCTCCTCTGTCTTCATTGTCTCTCCTGTCCTTGTCTGTTTTCCCACCCGTCCCTGTCCCTCTCTGTCCACAGATCCCCAGGTACATCCTGACGCTCCACGAGCTGTTGGCCCACACGCCCCACGAACACGTAGAGCGCAACAGCCTGGACTATGCCAAATCCAAGCTGGAGGAGCTGTCCAGGTGAGCACCAGGCTCGTCACAGACCGTGGGCAGGGATGGTAGGAAGAACCTTAGGGTGAGGAGCTGTCCAGGTGAGCACCAGGCTCGTCACAGATCATGGGCAGGGATGGTGGGAAGAACCTTAGGGTGAGGAGCTGTCCAGGTGAGCACCAGGCTCGTCACAGACCGTGGGCAGGGACGGTAGGAAGAACCTTAGGGTGAGGAGCTGTCCAGGTGAGCACCAGGCTCGTCACAGATCATGGGCAGGGATGGTGGGAAGAACCTTAGGGTGAGGAGCTGTCCAGGTGAGCACCAGGCTCGTCACAGACCGTGGGCAGGGATGGTAGGAAGAACCTTAGGGGTGAGGAGCTGTCCAGGTGAGCACCAGGCTCGTGAGACCATGGCTGGGAGCACCGAGGTGGGCAGGGATGGTAGGAAGAACCTTAGGGGTGAGAAGCTGTCCAGGTGAGCACCAGGCTCGTCACAGACCATGGGCAGGGATGGTGGGAAGAACCTTAGGGGTGAGGAGCTGTCCAGGTGAGCACCAGGCTCGGCACAGACCGTGGGCAGGGATGGTGGGAAGAACCTTAGGGGTGAGGAGCTGTCCAGGTGAGCACCAGGCTCGTCACAGACCTGGGCAAGGGATGGAGGCGCAGTCACCTTAAGGGCGGTGAGGAGCTGTCCAGGTGAGCACCAGGCCTCGGCACAGGACAGTGGCAGGGATGTGTTGGGGAGAACTTCAGGGGTGAGGAGCTGTCCAGGTGAGCACCAGGCTCGGCACAGACCGTGGGCAGGGATGGCAGGGAGAACTTCAGGGGTGGCTTCCAGGTGATGGAGCACTCCCATGTGCCCAGGCTCCCATCAGGGTGATGTGATGGAGGTGGGTAAGCTCTCTTGTTCTCTGAAGGCCGGGGGGGGGGCTTCCTCCTCAAGGGCAGAAAAAGGAGGGGGAAGCCCACCATACCCCTCCAGGGTGGTGCTGGGAAAGGGGGAAGTGGTCCAGGTTGTGAAGGGAGCTAGTGGGTTTTCTCTGAGGGATTAAATTGGGGGAATGAGAAAAAACACAGGTGATTTCAGGGCTCTGAGGCCTTAATCAAAACTGGATAGGGAGGGGAGGTCAGGAGCTTTCTTAGGGAGCACGTGAAAGGAACTCCAGAGGACACTGAATGTTCACGTGGAAGAGATCAGGGAGTGGGGTCTGCAGTCTGGAGCTATGCAGCTGTCAGTTCAGAGATGTCGTTTAAAGCCACAGCACTGTGAGACTGGCACGGGAGTTCCAGCACGGAGTACCAGAGCCTAAGAATGAGCTCCGGGTGTCCCCTGGGTGGAGGGTGCAACTTGAGGATAGGCCTTGTGCTCAGAGACAGGGTAGCAGCCTGTGGTGACCTGACTGTGTTCCCGAAGCCAGCAGGGGGCAGCAGGCAGGTCTAAGCTAGGTCAGGCAGAGACTGCAAGAGGAAGGGACAGGCCTAGACTGGAACTTCTGAGACCCTGCAGTCACAGAGCCATGAGGGAGGGCCAGAGCAAGCAAAGGTGGGACCAGTGTGACTGCAGAAGGCAGAGCCAGGGACCAGGAGGAGGGGAGGAGGGGGGGGAGGGGAGGGGGAGGGGAGGAGAAAAGAGATGGAGGGAGGGGGGGGGGAGGGGAAGGGAGGGGGGGGAGGGGGAGGGAGGAGAAAAGAGATGGAGGGAGGAGGGGGGGAGGGAAGGGAGGGGAGGAAAAGAACAAAAGAAAAAAAAAAAAAAGGAAGGAGGGGAAGGAGGGAGGGAAGGAATCTCTGTCTGAGATGTCCACAAGACAAATCCTTCATGACCCTCCCTCCCTGGGGAGGAGGCCTAGGACGCCTGCCCTGAAGATCTCTCATCACTGAACGGGTGCATGTGCCTGAGAGACCAACATATTTGGCCAAAGACCCTAAGCATGCACCCTGCTCTTTCTTCCTTCTGCCCAACACCTTGGACTGTTTTCCCACTGCCATGGTACCACCGTCCATGGGGCAGCTGAGGAAACCTTGGTTGGAGGCAGCCACCAGATAGTTAACCCAGGGGAAGCTGCTCTCAGAACAATGCCTGCTTTCCCATCTGCACCCAGCTATGGTAGCACAGACTGTCACTTCCGGGGAAGCATCACAAAGATCCCAACACCAGCCCGAGCCTGAGGTAGAGCTTACCCTGACCAGCTGCAGTTTGCCCTTGTCGAGTCTGCCTGTCACTCTAGAGTCTCCCCTGTGTGCCTTCCTGAACCCTCCCTCCCCAGTTCTGAGGCTACTAAAGCGAGCCTGTCTAGATGCCCCAGTGACTTTATGCTCAAATGTGAGTCCTAAACCTCAAGACTACACTGAACTCTGAGTTCCATCTTCACCCCGCATTCCACACAGAAGCTAAGGATCAAAGAGCATGTGGCTCAGCATTTCACCAACTGGGGTCATCTCAGAGCCAGCCAGACAGACCCCACTGCTGAAGCTAAGCCAGAGAAGGTCTGTGAGAGAATTCTGTCAGCCACACATGTTCACCTGCCTAGTTAATCATATTAACTGTGCAATTTCGAAAATCAGCAGAAAAAGACGCTGTGTTCTTCTTAAAGTAGGTAAAGTAGGTGGGGTACTTTTCTACCACCACCCCCCCTTCTCAAAAATACTGTTTTCCTAAGAATCCTGGAAACCCATCATGGCAGAATCTGGCAACACCCTTTTCCCTCCAGCTGTTTTTCACAAAGTATGTTGAAAGGCGCCATCTCCTGGACAGTATAGGAATTGCTGGGTTGGGTATTTAGATCTAGGCCACTGTCGGAGGCTTAAGGCCAGTCTTTCCCTGAGCCTGATGAGTTGGCAGGAGCTCCAGGTCATTCCAGGCTTGTACAGTATGAAAGAAGCAATCACATAAAGATGTGGAAGGGCCGATGAGATGGCTCAGTGGGTAAAGGTGCTGGCTGCCAAACCTAATGACCTGAGTTCAATTCCTGGGACCCACATTAATAGAAGAAAAGAACTGATACTGGAAAGTTATCTTCTGACCTCCAATGCACATACAGAAAGACAAGGAAAAAGGGAAGGGAGGGGAGGGGAGGGGAGGGGAAGGGAAAGGAGGGGAGAAGGGAAGGGAAGGAAAGGGAAAGGAACGGAAAGGAGGAAGGGAAAGGAAGGAAAGGGAAATATGTAAAAATGTGGAGAACTGGGGCACAGCTCAGTGGTAGAGCTTGTCTAGCATGTTCAAGACCCTGAGTTCAGTCCCCAGGAAGGTGGCTTGTGGGGCTCTAAGGAAGTGAGGGCAGGGTAATGATCTTTGCTTGTTCTGTGCATGGGAACACGGAGTAAAATAATAAGCACAGATCTTCCCAGCTCCCATCTCCACCTAGGCTGGACCTATCGATCCTACATGCTTCAGACCTCGAAATCGGATTAGCCTGCTTTCTAGCTGCTAATTTCCATTTCTGGTTTTATATATATAAACACCAAGGGGCTGGAGAGATGGCCTAGCAGTTAAGAGCACCGACTGCTCTTGCAGAGGACCCGGGTTTGATCCCCAGCACCCACATGGCGGCTAAGAACCGTCTTTGACTCCAATCCCAGGGGAATCCACCGCCCTCTTCTGACCTCTGCAGCATTGCACAACACTGGTGCACAAACCTACATGCAGACAATACATTAATACACATACAAAAATTTTAAAAATTAAATAATAAAATAAAAAATAAACACCAAGGAGCTGGAGAGATGGCTCAGTGGCTAAGAGCACTGGCTGCTCTTGCAGAGGACACAGGTTCAATTCCCAGTACCCACATGGCCACTGAACCTTCCATAACTCCAGTTCCAGGGGATCTGATACCCTATCTGATCTCCATGGGCATTGCACAACACAGGTCCACTTACAATGCAGGCAATACATTCACAAGTCTAAAATTTTTTTAAAAAGCACCTGATTCGGTGGGTTGTAAGAAGGATAAACCCAGATGATGCCTGTGAAGTGCCCAGCACAGAGCAGGTACTCAGTAGACCCCACACCCTTGACCTCAGGATCCCCCGAGGATCCCCGGGGCTGGCATTTTGAAGTCCGGCCAGAGAGCTGGCATCCCCTCCCTGTAGGACCCAACAGGGTGTCTCTTCCTGTTCCTGTAGGATCATGCATGATGAAGTTAGTGAGACGGAGAATATCCGAAAAAATCTGGCCATCGAGCGCATGATCATCGAGGGCTGTGAGATCCTCCTAGACACCAGCCAGACGTTCGTGCGACAAGGTAGGGCATCCACAGAGGGGTGTCCCTGCAAGAGAGGGCGGTGCTCAGGGATACCACCAGTGGGTTGTCACTGAGATTGTGGAGTGTTCTGGGCTGCTGATGAGGTACAATGGCTCTCTGTGGAAGCAGGATCTACCACACACAGGTAGTATTGTTTTCATGGTTTCCCTCCCTCCAGTTGTAAATATTCTACCCAGAAGGCCTCAAGCTTTCTGTCATAAGCACTGATCTGCCCTTTACAGGGAAAAACAAGAGGCTAGACGGTGACAGGCCCTGGAAGGGCAGGCATTTCCCAGAAGTGTAAGGGTCTCATTTGGTCCCCACAGTAGCAGGTCTGCCCGTCTCCAGCCCAGGGTGGTCTGAGAGGCGTGGGCTGCTGAGCTCTGTCAGCTCAGGGTTCTAATGTCTAGCTTATGACAGCAAAGCTGCACAGTAATCAAGGTCATCTCGTCAACTTCCATGTTCCGTAGGAAACTTGGCCTCTTTGTGCCCCCAAATAGACTTCCAGTATCCCTTCTACCCAGCCCTAGTTCTCTAACTAGTAATGGCCTTGCCAGAGGCCCCCACTGGCTGACACAGTCAACACTGGTCTTTGCCACCCTCGGGAAGGGCCTGGTATTCACGGAGTATCATGCCCAGTTCCTGTATGTGGCCCCTAGGCTCTTTCCCAGGCCTGCCTGTGACCCAGTAAGCCCAGAGCAGGCCTCCCTGCCTCCGTGTTCCCCTGAGCTGCACAAGGCATGTGCCAGAAGCATTCTCATTCAGCCCCTTCGGCCTCTCTGAGGAAAACCCCATACAGGTTTAGCTTAAAAACAGCCCAAACTGGGGCTGGAGAGATGGCCTAGCGGCTAAGAGCATGACCGCTCTTACAGAGGACCCGGGTTCGATCCCCAGCACCCACATGGCGGCCGAGAACCGTCTGAAACTCCAGTCCGCGGCATTGCACGACACGGATGCACAGACTTGCATGCAGACAGTACATTCATACACATACAGAAATAAATAAAAAATTTTTTTTAATTTAAAAAAAAAAACGGCCCAAGGATGCACAGACTTGCATGCAGACAGTACATTCATACACATACAGAAATAAATAAAAAATTTTTTTTAATTTAAAAAAAAAAACGGCCCAAACTACAGCCCCTCCTGGGGTGGGCAGTGCCCTCGTAGACCAGGGCTCTGACTCATTGCCCCATGAAAAGTGTTTCATCCCCTGCACTGGGGCAGGACCTGGAGCCCCTACCAGCCCTTTGTGTCAGCCACCCAGCCAATACAGTCAGCATAGATATCGCACATCCTGTGTGTGCCAGCCTTCCGTGAAGCCTACCATGACAGAGGGTAGAAAGGCAGAAAGAACACATGCAGGGACATGTCTCACACAGATACCCTCTCTGCACCAAGCCCAAAGAAGGTGGAGGAGTCCAGAGAGGCTTTCCCAACGAGGCTGCTCACTGTGGCCTCTAATGACATCTGCTGCAGAGGTGGAGACAGTGATGAGAGAAGAGCTGGAAAGTGAGCTCAGGCTACACTGTGCTGGGCTCTGCAGCTATGCGCTGTGATTTACTAGTGATGTCTGCCATGGGCGCAGGTGTACATTGTCTTTTGGTTTGTTTGGGTTTTGTTTTTGTTTTTGTTTTGAGACAAGGTCTCCCTTTAGTCCTAGCTGGCCTGGAGCTCACTTTATAGACCAGGCTGGCCTTGAACTTACAGAAAACCACCTGTCTCTGCCTCCTAAGTGCTGGGATTAAAGGTGTGCCCCACCACACCCAGATACAATGTCTTTTTAATAATAACCTTGGGGCCTGCCTCCAGCTCCTGCAGTTTCTGCACCCCAAGAACTCAGCCAAGCTCTTCATTCCCTTTAGGGCCCCTTTGCTTTGAGAGGCCCTGGTCCTGGCTGGAAGGTTGTGGGTCCCTGCATAGAGCTCGAATTATCTCCATCACCTGGCTCTGAAGTGGGGCTGAAGAGAGTAATTGTGCATTTGAACTACCTCATTCCACTGGTATCATCCATGGGCATCATGCACGTCATCTTGAGGCTGAGCTCAGGGCCTCCTTCACCCACAGGTTCCCTCATCCAGGTGCCCATGTCAGAAAAGGGCAAGATCACCAGGGGGCGCCTGGGGTCTCTATCCCTGAAGAAAGAGGGTGAGCGACAGTGCTTCCTGTTCTCCAAGCACCTCATCATCTGCACCAGAGGTTCTGGAGGGAAGCTGCACCTGACCAAGGTAACACAGCAGGGGAGGGCAGGAGGGCTGGAGGCTGATGATGCAGTTAGGGTTTAGCTGAGGGTGGTAGTGAGCAGACCATCCCCTGATCATCTATTGAAGAAATTCGTGGGAACCGGGAAGGTGGTGTCAGGCCCCAAAGACTTCTACAGCTGGCCATACCTGAGCTGCTGGGAGTCCTGACCAACGCAGGTCAGGTGTGAGTGTATGACTGTGCGTATGTGTGGACGCGTAGGCCTGTGTGCATGTGGTGTACTGGTGTGGGTGTCAGAGTGAAAGATCACTCCTAGCCAAGAACAAAAACACGCAGAGTCTTCCTGTCATCTTCAGCCAAAGGCTGCTCACACCAACCTTCCAGCATCTTCCCAGAAGCCCACTCCTCCTCCCGAGGAGGCCCTCCCTGAGCCAGTGCACCCTGGGAGGCAGCTGAGCTGCTGTGGCTCAGCTCTGCTGTCCTGTGGCACAAGCTCAATGAACTGCCCCATCCCAGCAGGTAGATGGGAAGCTGCTTCTCAGGCTTCTTCCTCACAGACCTCCAGGCCCTTTGCTGCTGTGGTGGCCTTGGCTGTATAGCCTTCTCTATTCCCCCCACATGTCCTTCAAGACTTGCTCAAATGCCAACTCTCCTGCAGAGCCTGGAGCTCCAGCAGAACCTGCTGCTCCCCAGCATAGCTCGCTGCCTGTCCATTGCTCTGCACTCAGCATCTGGCCCCAACTCTGTCTCGCATGTGCTCATGTCATTGGTCAGAAAGGGACAACTGTTCCCACCAGGGCATGGGGGCACTGGCCATGGTCTGGTGGCTGTGGGTTTACTCTGCTGAACACAAGCCCTTTTCTTTCTACGATGCTGTCTCTCCTGACATCATGTCCATCCCACGGAAACAGATGGGATTTCAAATCTGAACATGTTGAGATCTGGAAAGAGCTGGAAGATCCCCTTCATTAAGTCAGAGCATTGGGGAAACCATTCTTTGATGACCCGATCCATAGCCTCTTGTTGAGCTATTAGATCAGGCGCTGGCTGGTGTGGGGGAATATACTGCTTATGTTAACATGTCAACAAATTAGCTGGTTGGCTGCACAAGAAGAAATTAATTTACAAATATTGAATACTCCAGTTCAACCAAAATGGATCTCAAGAAAGGCTTTCAGCCAGACACGGTAGAGCACGCCTTTAATCTCAGCACTTGAGAGGCAGAAGCAGGCAGATCCCTGTGAGTTCAAGGCCAGCCTGCTCGACATAGTGAGTTTCAGGCTTGGTATGGCTACAGGGGGATGCTACCTCAAAAATGGGGGGGGGGGTGAGAGAGAGAGAGAGAGAGAGAGAGAGAGAGAGAGAGCCCAAGACCACAAGAATTGGTTAGACATTAAGTAAGAGGATACCAGCCGGACTGTAGACCAGTGGTACAGAGCTTGCCTAAGGCCCTGGGTTCCAACCTCACCACTGCAAAAAAAATAATAATAAATTAAGATAATGTCTGAGGTAGAAGGGGCTTCCAGGATTGTCAAGCCCAGTGATCACAAGGCAGGGTTTCAGTTCAAACAACCCTAGGAATTTCCCAAGACCACTAAAGAACAAAGCAAGAAGCAGACTCCAGGGTCTAGGAACCCCCTCAGGTGCTCCCTTCTCACAAGTGACAGCCGCAGAGACATGGGCCATCCAGAGAAGTGATTAAAACTAAATTCCAGGGCTGGAGAGATGGCTCAGAGGTTAAGAGCATGTTCTGCTCTTGCAGAGGACCTGGGCTCAGTTCTCGGGACCCATATCAGGGGGCTCAGAACTGCCTGTAACTCCAGCTACAGAGGATCCGATACCTCTGGCCTCTTTGGGCACTTGTACTCACCATGCACATGCCCACAAAAAGATACACATACACATAATTTAAAATAATCTGTGCAGGCCTTTAATTCCAACACTCAGGAGGTAGACACAGGCAGATCTTTGTGAGCTCAAGGCCAGCCTGGTCTACATAATGAGTTCCAGGCTGGCTGGGGTTACAGGAGAGACCTTGTCAAAAAAGACAAATTAATTAATTAATTAATTCCAAGTTTTATAGCAAAAAAAAAAAAAGTGGCAGCCTGCCCTGTATTTTCGTATATGGATCAATCACACAGCTGGATCTGTATTAACATCAGTTATTATATTGCTCATCTCTTGCCATGGAACAAATTCTAGCAAGGGAGTTGCTTAAAACAAACACTATCCCAGTTGCTGTGCCAGGAGGTCAGAGCTGGGAGTCCTTTTCTAAGATGGCTGGAGACCTCAGCTGCCCATTTATTCATCTCTTCCCCCAACATGACACTGGCTTCCCTGCAGAGAACAGGGAGCAAGCAGAAGGCCACCGTCTCCCTCACTCAATTCTTCTCTTAGACCGGATATTACACTTCTGATTTCAAAGGGAGAAGTGCCAAGGAATCTGTGGGTGCGGCTTACTGCCCCCAGAGTCTCCTGTTTCTCTACACAGTATCAGAAGATCTCCTACCCAAGCTGATTTCAAAGGGAGACATGCCAAGGAATCTGTGAGTGTGGCTTACTGCCCCCCAGAGTCTCCTGTTTCTCTACACAGTATCAGGAGATCTCCTACCCA
This sequence comes from Rhizomys pruinosus, assembly GCA_009823505.1. Classification (NCBI taxonomy): domain Eukaryota; kingdom Metazoa; phylum Chordata; class Mammalia; order Rodentia; family Spalacidae; genus Rhizomys; species Rhizomys pruinosus. The sequence goes on along the minus strand of VZQC01004737.1, from coordinate 803,197 downwards.
AGCTGTGTTCACACAAGCACTTCTCTGGCTAATAATAAGAAATGAGTAACTTACCTGGTACTGAGGCTTTATCTGGACCCAACTGATAGTTGATTAGGTGACTTGAGCAAGATGCTTAACCTCTCTGAATTCATTTCTTTAGTTGTAAAGTGGGATTAGCAATACATGTGATTCATCTATAAAGTCGGCCTCTTTTCTCATTGGTGCTACAAGGGATTGCCCAAGAACAGAGGATTTCAAACTTTTATAGATTAGGGCTGTGAGGTAATTCTCAAAGATGCTGATGGGGCAAGAGGAGTGTGATCTGTCTGCCCACAGTCTGAGGTCATCTCATGTCATCTACCTCCATGGGACTTAGATATGAAGCTGACATTCTTCAGCTCACAAGACAAACTGCCCACTAAGCATATACCACATATATACATGTGCATATATCACAAATACACGTGTGGAGGCCAGTTAAAAGGTCCTTGCACCCCAGCATTCTGGAACCCCCAGTCTGGAACATGGACTCATGCCCCAGGGTGATGTCTGTTGCTCTTTTTCAGAACGGGGTCATATCCCTCATCGACTGCACCTTATTGGAAGAACCAGAAAACACAGAAGAGGAAGGTCAGTGTACAGCTGTTTAGCTGTGCTCCACAGATACACATGCACGTGCGTACCCAGCAAGCTTGGGGCTTGACTTTAGCTTTTATTGCAAGGAAGATTAGATGCCGAAACATGGTGGCCCCTGACCCAGGTACCGAGAGGTAATAGAACAACCCAGGCTGTACAGGCATCTGCCCCCAGGCATGTACCAGTGAAGGTACATGCCCTGACAAGACCCTGCAACTGTGAACTTAGTCTTTCCAGTTAAAAGCACTGAAAAGAAAAGAAAATTTCTTTAAGAGTTTAAGGAGCTTTCCAGGTTTAGAGTGGCAGTAAAATCCCCGGGATTTACTTCTACACTGGGGACCCCTAAACCAAACTAAATGTTCAGCTCAGCCCATAAAAGTTTTGGATGTTGGTGTTCCTGGTCCTAGAGCTCAGCCGGAGAGCCAGGCTGTGAGGCTGGTCAACCCCAGCCCAGCTGCATCTCTATTAGCAGCCTTAACTGTGTCCTGGCTCAGGACCTCAGTTCCCGTTGGTGTGGTGAGGGCAGAAGGCATGCTTGGCGATTCAGGCTCTGCATCTGGAATCCATGTCCCTGTAGGCTGCTTCTCTGTGTGCCACATGCTCACTTTTCCATATTTGAAATGGTGACTCCCCACTTAGCTTTAAACATACACACACATGTTCTGAAAGTATCAGCCAGTGGTCCAGTGCTCCCCAGGATGGACCAGCTGAACGTTATCCAGTACCACCAGCCCAACACTCACTCTGCTAACTTCGTGTTTGTCACTGGACAAGCCAAAGGAACTGGCCAGGACATAGACCACTTGGACTTTAAGATCGGGGTGGAGCCAAAGGATTCCCCACCCTTCACAGTCATCCTGGTCGCCTCGTCCAGGCAAGAAAAGGCAGCATGGACCAGTGACATCAGCCAGGTAAGCATCTTTGCCTGTTCCTCAAAGTACACAGTCCCTTAGTGCTTGAGCTGCTGAGGGGCCTGGTAGAACAGGGGACAGCTGCACCGTTCTGTTAGAAAAGACCAGAGACCTCCAGGTCCACAGCCCCAACCCAGGCTAAGTGAGCTAATAGATCCTGGGTGCAGTGTGATTTTAAGTTCTTCAGACCACTAGGCTTGGTTTCCCACTCCCCAAATTCATGGCTATCCTAAGAGTCTACATTTCAGTCTGAGCCCTAAGTCCTTAGTATGCACAAGAAGGTCTCAGTACTACCATCCAAGGATGATGGAGGCAGGGCTTGGAGAGAGCAGCACAGTCCCAAGGCACTTGGACACCTCCTCCAATATGCCAGGGCAATGTCCTGAGGTCCCAGCCCACATCTAAAGGAAGATTGGTGTTCTGGCCTTTCCCTGTTGCCAGCACTAGAGCCTGCCCTCGCCTTCCCCACCCCCTGCCCCCTGCACCCCGCCTGGCTCCCTAGGTTCAAGCACAGACTTGTCCAGACAGTATCCCAAAGTTGTGCTGGGAACACAAAGGCAGGAGCTGAGTTTGGTAAGAGGCTGTCGGCAGCTCATGACTTGGACCCTGGGAGGCATGGGGCACTCTCACCCCCCTCGCCCAGGCTGCCTGCCTGTAGCCATCCATATTATGAGAGCAGCTGGTCGGGCATCGGAAGTGCAGGATGCTCAGTGTATCTCTCTCACCAGCTCACTACCTTATCATCACAGTGCCCCATTTCTAGGCGGAGTTTGAACCCCATCACTAAAAATAAAAATTAAAAAAAATTTAGCCAGGCATGGTGGTGCACACGTTTAATCCCAGCATTGGGAAGTAGAGGCAGGTAGATCTCTGTGAGTTCAAGGGCAGACTGCTCTACATAGTTCCAGAACAGCTGGGACTGCAGGGAGACCCTGTCTCAAAAAGACAAAAAAAAAATTGATTTTTAGAATTGAAGGCACTTTCCAAATAGAGTCGTAGTAAAATACCTAGGATTTCTTTTCACATTGGATGAAACTTTTATGTCCTGTCCAGGACATAAAAGTTTCAAACATCAATGTTGCTTGGTCTGAGAGATAGCCACTTGCCCCTCTAGTAGTATCTCACTACATAGCCCAAGGGTCTCAACCTCTTAAATGTCAGGATCACAGGCATGCAACACTTATGCTTGGCACAGGAGTGTATCTTTTAGCTTTGTTTGGGAGGGTATTTTTTATCCAAAGCAGAATTCTGCTTTTGATTTTTTTTCAGAGACTAAGTAAATATATAGTCATCAGCCCCGTTGCCACCCTGTGTACCTCCCTGGCACCCCCTCAAATATGTGAATTAGTAATGTGGCAGTTGTCCCATCTGTGGATGGGACAGAAGGCACACGGTACCATACGTACTCTGGTGCAGGGGCTTATATGCCCGGTCAGGCGCCCAGAGATCCCAGACCACTGTGGGACAACTTCATCCTTGCCACTGGCCTCAGAAGTGGCAGCAGTGTGCCCAGTGCCAACTGCATTTTGTTGGTCAACACCCTGGTTAGGCAGGAGTCATTGGGCCAATCTGGGCAGATCAAGTAATGAAGACTTGAGCAGGTCAAGTCAGTCCTCCAAGGTCGCTCACCTGGAACTTGACTTCCTAGTATGAAGGACGCTGTGTAGGCCTCAGGCTTTGCCAGACACCACCCTTGAAGCTTGAGGACTCTGTGACAGGGAAACCTCTCAGTGGGCTGAGCTCCAGATGGGTCTAGGTCCTGTATGGAGATGGGGGCTCTAAACTTAGGGTCCCTCTGTTTCCAGTGTGTGGATAATATCCGGTGCAACGGGCTCATGATGAACGCATTTGAAGAAAATTCCAAGGTCACCGTGCCACAGATGATCAAGTAAGTTAGTTTCCTTAACCTGTCTGCATCACAGAACCCGAGCACCACTCAGGACAGCAGGACCTGGGCAGGACTGGTCCCTGGGCTCGAAAGACACCAGGCTTCATCTCTGCGAGTCTGAGGTAGTTCTCTGTGTGTTTTGAATTAGTGTCTGTTTGGATGGTTTCTTTGCCTTAGCTTTTGTTGTGGCTGGTTTGCTTTGCACATATCGATTATTTTATATTTGGATATTTAAACTATAGTATTGAGGGCTGGAGAGATGGCCTAGCGGTTAAGAGCACCGACCGCTCTTACAGAGGACCCGGGTTCGATCCCCAGCACCCACATGGCGGCCGAGAACCATCTGAAACTCCAATTCCAGGAGAACTCCAGTTCCAGGGGAATCCGACACCCTCTTCTGACCTCCACGGCATTGCAGGACACGGGTGCACAAACTTGCATGCAGACAGTACATTCATACACATACAGAAATAAATTTAAAAAAATAAAATAAAATATAGTATTGGGACTAGAGAGATGGCTCAGGAGTTAAGAGCACTGGCTGCTCTTGCAGAGGACCCAGAATAAGTTTCCACATAGCACCTAACATTGTCTGTAACTCCAGTTCCAGGGGATCTAATGCCCTCCTTAGCCTGGGGCATTGCACACACGTGATACACTTATATAAATGCAAACAAAACACTTATACACATAAAATAAAAATAAATTTTAAATAAAATATATTAAGAATAAAACTGTTTCTTGAGTCATTTTATTTTCCCTATTATAAAATGAATATATAGAACATTTCAAAAATAGAGAAAAAACAAATTTCAGGTCTGGAGAGGCCAAGTGTGTACTATTAGCCCAAGCACCTTTCATGGATGGGGACCACTCTATCTGACTTCTACTGCAGTTCTTGCAGCAGGGAAGGCTGATGCAGCTGGGGAGAAGCAGGACAAGCACTGTAAGCCCGGGACTCGGGCGCTGTGGTCCTGCCACACCCACACTGCCCTAATCTACAGTTCCACTCTCCACTCCCAGCCCCGATTCTTGCTATTCGTTTCAAATGGTCTCACCAGACCTGTGGTAAATATCTTAATTTGGTCTGTGAACCTTTCTGTTCTAAGACTCTGGGATAACAAGTCTGGTAGTGTACCTAGAGACCACAGTTCACACAGGCTGCTGCATTACACACTACTAGTGCTGCGTGCACACACTACTAGTGCTGCGTACACGTACTACTAGTGCATTACACACTACTCCTGCTGCATTACACACTACTCATGCTGCATTACACACTACTCATGCTGCATTACACACTACTAGTGCTGCATTACACACTACTAGTGCTGTGTGCACACACTACAAGTGCTGTGTGCACACACTACTCGTGCTGCATTACACACTACTAGTGCTGCATTACACACTACTAGTGCTGCGTGCACACACTACTAGTGCTGCATTACTACACACTACTAGTGCTGCGTGCACACACTACTCATGCTGCGTGCATACACTACTAGTGCTGCATTACACACTACTAGTGCTGCGTGCACACACTACTTGTGCTGCGTGCACACACTACTCGTGCTGCGTGCACACACTACTAGTTCTCTGAAATCCCATGGATTACCATCCCTTCTCGTGCACACCAGCTGTCTTCCCTCTGGTCTATACTCATGCTGTTCCTTCTTCTCAGAACACCTTTCCATTTAACAAATGCCAACTGGCATTTGCTGTCAGCCTTTTATTTTTTGGTTTGTTTGTTTGTTTGTTTGTTTGTTTGTTTGGAGACAGGGTTTCCCTTTAGTCCCAGCTGGCCTGGAGCTCATTATGTAGACCAGCCTGGCCTTGAACTCACAGAGATCCGACTGCCTCTGTGAATGCTGGGATTAAAGGCATTCGCCACCACGCCCGGCCTAAGATGGTTCTTAGCCACCATGTGGGTGCTGGGAATCAAACCTGGGTCCTCTGCAAGAGCAGTCAGTGCTCTTAACTGCTGAGTCATCCCTCCAGCTCTGGGTTCCCTTCTTAAGGAAGCCTTGCTCAACTGTGGTAGGTGAATGAGTCCCTTGTCCCTGGACTCTTCCAGCACTACAAAGACTGCCTTACAGCACTTGCCTCACTGTCTCATAGTGACCTTCCTGTGCATCTCTTTGGCTCACCAGTGACCTCCTCAGCAGCAGAGGCCAGACAGGGCCATTCATCACTACTTCTTCTGTGCTCTCCAACAGAAGGAACTTGCCCAGGGCTACAGTGGAGGGCCAAGGACCCCTGGGGGCAGATGGGTCCTTGGATAGCAATTTTTCTCTGGATAGTCCATTTCCTTTATTATCATCATAATTTTAAAAAGTATTTTTTTTCACATGAGTTCAGCTTTCCTATGCCAATATGCCATAGATTTTATAGCAATTCAATATGTGATTTAGAAGTCTTATTATATTATATATTTATTATTTAAAATATTTTGTTATTTTTATTTTTTATGTGTATGAGTGTATTGCCTACATGTATGTGAGTGCACCTGTGTTGTGCAATGCCCACAGAGGTTAGAAGAAGGTGTCAGATTCTCCTGGAACTGGAGTTATAGATGGTTGTTAGCCACCATGTGGGTGTTGGGAACTGAACCTGGGTCCCCTGCAACAGCAGCCAGTGCTCTTAACCACTAAGCCATCTCTCCAGCCCACTATAGTTTTAACTAATTATTTTTATTCTATGTGTATAACTGTGTGTGTGCATGTGTGTGCTTTGAGACAGGGTCTCCCTGTAGCCCCAGCTGGCCTGGAACTTACTATGTAGGCCAGATCCACAGAGATCTGCCTGCCTCTGCCTCTCAAGGAGCATGCATCACCATACCTGGCCCTATATGTATGAGTGTTTTGCCTGCATGTTACCACTCATGGAAGCCAGAGGGGTGCATCAGATCTTCTGAAACTGGAGTTAGAGGTAGTTGTGAGCTGCCATTGTGGGTGCTGGGAAACAAACTTGGGTTCTCTGCAAGAACAGCCAGTGCTCTTAACTACTAAGCCATCTCTTCAGCCCCTATTATTATTTTTTTTTTATTTATGTGTATAGTTGTGCTTATATGAGTGAATACCATGTGGTGTGTGTGTGTGTGTGTGTGTGTGTGTGTGTGTGTGTGTGTCTACAAAGGCCAGAAGAGGGTGCCATAACTCCCTGGAGCTGGAGTTATAGATAGTTGTAAACTGCCTGCTGTGTTGCTGAGAACTGAATTCTGGTCTTCTGTAAGAGCAGCAAGTGGTCTTAACCACCGAGCCGTCTCTTCAACTCCCGATATGTGATTTTTATTTGACCACTAAAACAAATCCATGAGAGAAGAAATTAGGTATGATCATGTCTTACTTGCTCAACTTAGGCAGGGTCAGTGTCTTAACCCCGTACGCCTGCACTCATCCAGACTAAAGAGCAGGCCCACTATCTTCAAGGCCAGCCCCTTCTGCTGCCCCTGTGACCTTTAGGCATCTAGCAGTGTAGTCATGAAGAGCATGGTGCCTCACCAGCTGTGCAGTTTGAAATGCCCTGGTGTACATGAAGCTGTCTCAGCTGGGCACCGGCACCACAGCAGGCTTATCGCATGCTTGCCTTTCTCTTGGCGGTGTGAATAAAGGGTCTGTGACCTTTCAGATACCGAGTCCTGTTGTATGCAGAGTCCCAGAGCATGCACTGGAAGGAGCAGAGAGGCTGTGGGCAGTGGGGCTCTGGGAGGCACCTGGTGATATCCGCAGGCTTGGAATTCATGGGTTGGGATGGAGGCCAGACATCCAAGGGCTGCAGAGTGGAGCCAGGAGGGAGGGCCAGGGGCCTGTGAGGGGGGAGTCCCTGGCGGAAAGACGACTTATGAGGATCAGGAGAGCTGTGTTATAGGGGGCTGGGGGCTGGGAGAACATGTCCAGCAGAATACCAGGTCTTTGTCCGCAACCACAGCTGAGCATCCATCACCTTAACCAACCGTCATGATGTTATCTACATGTGGTTGTCATTCATAGATGGCTGGCTTAGGACCTCATGAATATTGACCATCCCTTGTGCCTCATGAATATTAAGTGCACCATGAATATTTGGTACCCATTTGATCCTTGCCCTCACTCAGCATACAAATGCTCTAGTTTATGTGTTTGTCTGCCATGTTGCACAAACTGCTCTGGTGCTTAATCTCACTTCTTGTTTCTAAGTGATCCATATCATGTGGTGAAATATGGGGCTGGCAAGGCAGGTGGGAGTCAGATAAGACAGTGCTCTGTCTGGAAGCTGTTGGGGTTTTATTCTGGAGGTGGTAGGGTTGCCAGGGGCCAAGCTGGGCAGTTGGGCCCTGACTGTATCCCTAGACATGCCATTCAGGTGCCTCGGCTTCTGCATAGCCCCCTTTTGGCTATCTCCTGTGTTCTCGGGACTGTGAGACAAAAGCATCCTGTCTTGCGGTTTGCAACACAAAGAGGCATCATGTCCCAGGGTCTTGAGTGTCCCTATACCCCTCACAGTGCCTTGGGGCTCTTGCTCTACAGCTCTGCTCAGTAGGCCAACTGCTAGCACCCTCAACGAGTTGCAATGCTCATTCTACCCACTCAGGCTTGTGGAGGCTGAGGCTCTGCCCCAAGGTGTAGCCCTAGGACAGACACTGAGGTATGGTCATCCTCCCAAGATAAACAGGATTACTCCTTCTTCTCAAGCCACAGCCTCTTTGTTGTGCCTGGAAGACAGGACTATCACTTGAATCCCTCACCAAGTGCTGGAGAAGCAAAGAGCTGCTGTTACAGTTCAATGCTCAAACTTTAAGGGACCATAGACATTGTTTAATGGATCCCTGTATTCTCTCCAGTTGGTCACAGCCCCCATGTAACTACCCCCAATCCACCGCATTAGTCCACCCTCCCACTGTACAGACAGGGAAGATGAGGTTCAGCATAGGTTCGTATATTATGGAAGGATCTGAAGACTCTGCAACCAACTGATCTGAGAAAAGGGAAAGGGAAGTTTATGGAAAGGAGAGGGCTGTCCTCCCTTTCTACACCCTCGTCAGTGGCAGAAGGAGCCCCAGAGAAGGTGCTGGTAGCAAACCACGGAGAAGGTGCTAGTAGCAAACCACGGAGAAGGTGCTGGTAGCAAACCACGGAGAAGGTGCTGGTAGCAAACCACGGAGAAGGTGCTGGTAGCAAACCACGGAGAAGGTGCTGGTAGCAAACCACGGAGAAGGTGCTGGTAGCAAACCACGGAGAAGGTGCTGGTAGCAAACCACGGCCAGAGACACATCAGCCTTCCTCCCCTGTGCTCCAGGAGAGTATTTTTACTATGTTCCTTGTCCGTTTTTCTCGGGGTCCCATCAGCAGTGTCTGGTATGTGTGCTGCCTTTCATGACCAGGAAATCCTCCTGACGCCACCTTATGCACCATGTAGCTGCAAGAGAACTTTCCCAGCATCTTGGTGGACACATCATACAGGTTTCTAAACTGTTCTGTGTCCTACAGCAAAGCTCACATAGGAGGCATCCCCTCTACTTCTTCACAGTGGTCTCTAACCTGCCAGTGTCTCTTGGCCTTCTGCCTTGCTTTCTCCACATTCTCTCTGTTGGGTCCACTCACCCAGCTTCCACTCTGGGCTGGCAGCAAGGGAGGCTGACGCAGCCAGAGAGAAGCAGGACAGGTGAGCACTGTGTTGGCGGGGCCTGGGCAGGTAGACCTGCCACTTGCCCATGCACTGCCCTAAACTAGTCCATGGTTCCATTTCTTCACCTCCCAGACCCACCTGCCTGCTTGTTGGAGGCACTTGGGAAAAGGATGTGTATTGATATTTCAAATCCCAGGGATGCTGGTAGAGAAAGTTCTTTGGGAGTTGAACCTGGCTGGGGCCTCTCACATCGTAGGCAAAGTGCTCTACCACTGACCCATACCACTAGCTCCCAAAGAAAGCTCCTTAGGAATGGCACAAAAGGGAAAACAACTGTCTGCCTGTTCCTCTGAGCTCTGTCTGCATCCTGAGCATGGTGTGTGGTCTTCCGGGTCTGCCTGCTTGGCTTAGCGTAGTGCCTTCAAGGCTCAGCCATGGTGTAGGAGAGTCCATCCGCCACTCCTTTTCAGGCCTGAGTGATATCTCACTGTGTTTTATTTGTCCACTCATCTGCTGATAAATGTTTGGACTGTTTCCATTCTGATCTACTATGACTAATGCCTCTGTAACATCCAGGTGCATATTTTCACGGGAATAGAATTCCTATATGTCTGGGAATTTGACATTCTTTTAAGTGTCTTGTGTTTTTACAATATTCCTAGGGGTTGTACTAAAGGTTTTTAGGATTCTATGGAAAAGAATTACAGCTTTTCCTCGGTACTGTGCTTTGGTTTGCCTTGGTCACTCAGTGAGACTGTCCATGACATGGGGGCAGAGGTGACAAGATGAGCTGGCAGTGGCCCCAACCTGAGTCTACACAACCATAGACACACACCACCTCTTCCTCCTCCCCCCTTCCTCAGGTCCGATGCCTCTTTGTATTGTGATGACGTTGACATTCGCTTCAGTAAAACCATGAACTCCTGCAAAGTGCTACAGATCCGGTACGCCAGTGTGGAGCGGCTGCTGGAGCGGCTGACAGACCTGCGCTTCCTGAGCATCGACTTCCTCAACACCTTCCTGCACTCCTACCGAGTCTTCACCACCGCCGTGGTGGTCCTAGACAAGCTAATCACCATCTACAAGAAGCCTATCAGTGCCGTTCCCGCCAGGTGCGTGCACACCCCACCCCCACCATCGACAGGAATCCTAGGCCTGACAAGATGGCTTAGTGGGCAAAGGTGCTTGCTGTCAAGCCTGATGACCAGAGTTCAGTCCCCAGAACTCATGAGATAGGAGGAGGAGAGTGCCAACTCGGCAGGGTATGATCTAACCTCCTCCTAGGCTCCGTGGTATGTGTAGGCCCAAACATACACACACAGGCATGCGTGCACGTGTGTGCACGGGCACACACACCCTACATAAATTAATTTTACATTAATTAAATTACACAATTTTTAAAGAATCCCATCAGCACCATCCCCTCAAGATGCATATACCCCCACCAGAACCACAGACCGTCCAGATCCGTGAGGTCCCTGGAGGATAGGCTGATCCATGAGCTGGGGTGCAGTGGGCACATATCACTGTCAGACCACAGAAACATTTCCAGACTGTTTCAAAATCCCCATGAGGAAACTGGACACACTGGTGGCCTATAATCCAAGCACTTGCACCCAGGAGATGCACACAGGAAGAGAGAAGTTCCAGGTCATCCTCAGCTCTCTCTCGGTTGTATGTGGAGGTGGTCTCCGTTCTCAAGGGATCACTGTCTTCTCCCCTTTCTTCCCTAAACCTGGACATGCAGGAGGACTGACCTGCCAAGCTATCACTCACTCAGCCTCCTCCACCTCCCCTGTCCTGCCCAGGGTAGCCAGAGGGGACTTGCATTGTTCTCCCTTCCCACACTCCTTTGGGAAACATGGGACCCATCCTTCTACAGAGACAGAAAGAAAATAGGGAGGGGAGGGAGACAAGAAGGTCACCCCTGCTCTACATAAACCCCTCTTGCTTTGAGGAGAAAGGAAGGCTTTAAGGATGTTTCGCATGCTGGTGGGCACAACCTGTGGAGGGCTGGCCCCCTTAGCCTGCTTCAAGGCCCTTCTTCCCACCTATCTCACTGCAGCTCAGCCCTGCCCGTGGGGGGCTGGGGTCCACATGTACATTTGCCATGTGGAGGGTCAGGGTTGGGAGAACACTGGGCTTAGAGTCAGAGGCACCTGATGAGTGGCTTCTTGTCCCTGAGCCTTGTCTCCTCACCCACATAGCATCTGTGAAGACCCAGGCATGGCAACGCATGCCTTAATCCCAGCTCTTGGGAAGCAGAGCAGGTAGATAGATCTCTAGGAGATCAAGGCCAGCCTGGTCTACATAGCAAGTTCCAGGCCAGCTGGGGCTATGGGGAGATCCTGTGTCAAAATAAAAGCATCTATAAGGACGGGGCAGAGCATGCAAGTGAGAGCGGCCTGCTACGGATGAAGGGAGGCCACAGAGGCCTGCATCCTAGGGGAAAGCAGGAGGGAGCATTGGATGGACCTGCCGTGACACCAAACCCACAGCCTGCCCAAACCACTCAGCACGACAAACACACACACACACACACACACACACACACACACACACACGGCCCTGAACACTTCAATCGTAACCCCACGCAGAGGATCCGTCCTGGGTTTCAGGAATCATGCAAGAGAAGGAGCCACTGCTGCCAGCCACCCTGAGTCCAGGAGACCCGAGGCACAGAGGGAGGCAGACCTGTAAACCGTTCTTCCCTCCCTGCCTGCCCCCCTTCAGGTCTCTGGAACTCCTGTTCGCCAGTGGCCAGAACAACAAGCTTCTGTACGGAGAGCCCCCCAAGTCCCCACGTGCCACCCGAAAGTTCTCCTCGCCACCACCCCTGTCCATCAGCACGTCATCTCCAAGCCGCCGACGGAAGCTGTCCCTCAACATCCCCATCATCACAGGTGGCAAGGCACTGGACTTGGCTGCGCTCAGCTGCAGCTCCAACGGCTACCCCAGCATGCACTCAGCCATGTCACCCTTCAGCAAGGCACCGACGGATGCCAGCAAGCTCTGTGTGGCCAGCAGCCTCACCAACAAGATTCCAGATGAGAATGAGATGACCACAGCCACAACAACAACCATGACCACGACCACAGCCACAGCCACTACCACAGCCACATCCACTACCACAGCCACATCCACTACCACAGCCACAGCCGTGACCACAGCCATAGCCACAACTACAGCCACAACCATGACCCTGACTCCAACCACAACCACAACCACAACTCCAGAGAAGCCTGAGGAGCCCTCAGTCCTGAGCAAGCAGAGTAAGTGTCTGTGAGGGCAAAGTCACCCCACCAGCACGCACCTAATGAGGCTTGGCTTGGCCAGCATGCAAGGCCTCCGTTGTAGTGGGAGACAGGGGGACAGGCTGACAGCAGAAGCTCCCAGGGCATCTCCACACTTCACAGCTCCAGTTGTCACAATTATGCCTTCCACCCTCAGCATTCACAGTCTGACCTGTGGACCAGACATTCAACACTGGATACCTGACACATGTTACATCTGAAAGGTGCTGGAGGACAGGCTGGGGATGCCATCAAGACAGTCAGAGAAATGACTCGACCCATTAGATCTAGGTGTGCACCAAGAGGAAGGGAGAACATTCTAGACAAAAATAATGGAACATAAAAGGTTGAGGAACAAGGGAGACATTGTGCGTTCTGAGAACAGGCTGGGTGGACCTGCACACCTAAAGTCTGCCAATGGTGGCAGTGGCAGAGATGCACTCCTGTCCACAGCCTCCCGACTGCTCCAGAGCAGTCGGTTCTGTGTTAGGTCAGATCAGGCTGTATCCTGGAAACCACCAGGATAGTCTTGCATAGTGCACATGTACACACACACACACACACACACACACACACACACACACACGGACCCTGGGCTGGTCAGAAGCCCCAAGCTTTGAAGAAGAGGCTTTTGCAAAAATGGCACAACTAGAAAGAAAAACCCCACAAGTCTCTGCCACTAAGAGATTGTTAGCTTTGGCACACACTATGACAAACTATTGGAGTGGTGTGTGTGTGTGTATGTGTGTGTTTGTGTTTGTGTGTGTGTGTGTGTGTGTGTGACGGGCTCAGCTGAAAGTTGCTGCCAAAGTAACTGCTTGCCAGAGAACCCCAAGTACCACCCAGTGTGTGTAATAGATGGATTCTTTAGACAGGCACAGAATTACACACTCTGGGTGTAATAGATGGGCTCTTTAGACAGGCACAGAATTACACCCAGTGTGTGTCATACATGGGCTCTTTAGACAGGCACAGAGTTACGTCCAGTGCAGATCTGCAGTGAACCCCTGGTGTTGCCTTCTAAAATGCAGTCTGAGGCAGTCCTCCTAAGTCACCTGGTACCAGGGTTCTTCTTGATGAGTGACCCAGGAACCCCCAAACCTAACTGTGCCTCTGTGTTCTGGATGGGTGGTGCTTTTCTAAAGAGAAAGCCTGTGGTTCTGGTGGGTTTTCAAGCAGACTCAAGTACTCTCAGCATCTGGTTGAACAAACTGAGGCCCAGTGTGGTTGAGAATTTTTAACCAAAGTCCTGGGAAGATGGTTCAGTTGGCAAAGTGCTTACCAAGCAAGCATGAGGACCTGAGTTCACTCATCAGCACCTACAAGGAAAGCTAGACTCAGAGATGTACATCTGTAGTCTCAGTGCTTCAAAGGCAGACCAGATGAGCCCCAGAACTCACTGGCCAGGCAGTTTAGCCAAATGGTAAGTTCCAGCTTCAGTGACAGACCATCTCAAAAACATAAAGTGAAGGGCTGGAGAGATGGCTCAGTGGTTAAGAGTATTAGCTACTCTTGCAGAGAACCTGGGTTTGATTCAGCACCCACATGGTAGTTGAGAACTATCTGTAACTCCTCAGTCCGGGGAATCCAGCACCTCCTTCCTGCTTCCAGGGACATCGGATGCACACACTGCACTTACACACATGCAGCCAAAGCACTCACATATATGAAAATAAAAATAAATTTAAAAAAATCAGCTGGGCGTGGTGGCACACACCTTTAATCCTAGCACTTGGGAGGCACAGGCAGGCAGATCTCTGTGAGTTCAAGATCAGCCTGGTCTACAAAGCGAGTTCCAGGCCAGCTGAGACTAAGGGGAGCCCGTCTCAAAAAGACCAAAAAAAAAAAAAAAAAGTCAGCCGGACGTGGTGGCGCATGCTTTTAATCCTAGCACTTGGGAGGCAGAGGCAGGCAGATCTTTGTGAGTTCAAGGCCAGCCTGGTCTATAGAGTGAGTTCCAGGACAGCTGGGGCTACAGGGAGACCCTGCCTCAAAAAGACCAAAAAAAAATCAAAGGAGCTGTAGAGATGGCTCAGCAGTTAAGAGCACTGACTACTCTTGCAGAGGTCCCAGGTTCAGTTCCCAGCACCCACATGATGGCTAACAACTGTCCTAACTCCAGTTATAGGGGATCTGATGCCTTCTGACCTCCATGGGCATTGCATGACACAGGTGCACTTAACACATGCATACAATATACTCATACACATAAAATTAAAATAATAAAATATTTTTTAAAAAACCAAAGTGGGGCCAGGCATGGTAGTGCACGCCTTTAATCCCAGCACTTGGGAACCAGAGACAGGCCAAACTCTGTGAGTTCAAGGTCAGCCTGGTCTACATAGCAACCTCCATCCAAGCCAGCTGGGACTAAAGGGAGACCTTGTCTCAAAAATACCAAAAAAAAAAAAAAAAAAAAAAAGTGGAGAGCAATTTCGGAAGACACATAGTGTGGACTTCTGGCCTCCAAACACGCTATGCACACATATGCATGCACATAATACAAACATGTACACACTCAAGCGTACATATACACAAAGAATATTCTACAGAGAATTCACTAGGTTACATAGCCATGAACCTCCCAAGATGACCAAACTAACTCACAGCTCACACCAGAGGCCAAGTCAGTGGGAATAAACCAGGACTGACTTTGGGAAATCAGGGCAGATGGTCACCAGGATACTTCACCAAAAATAAACATCTTGCAACTCTGTGTGGTCCGTAGACCAGCCACATGAGCATCACCAGAAGCTTGTTAGAATGCAGATATCCAGGCTGGGGCTGTAGCTCAGTTTGTAGAGTGTTGCCTAGGATGTGAGAAGCCATGGGTTCAGTCCCCAGCATCACATAAAACAGCATCTGCTGCATTTGTGTGGAGGTAGGAGAATCATAAGTTCAAGGCCACAAAGAAAATTCAAGGCTAGTCTGAAATACACAAGAACCTGCATCAAAAAGAAAGAAAGGGGGCCACTGAGATAACTTAGCATGTGGAGCACTTACCTGCAACCCAGACAACCTGAGCTCAGTCACTCCATGATAGAAGGAAAGAGCTGAATCCCAGAAATCATGCTCTGACCTCCACACATACTGTGTCGAGCACATTCATGTGCACACGAATAATAATAAATAAATACAGTTCTGTTTTTTTTTTTTTTGGTCTTTTCAAGACAGGGTCTCCCTGTAAACCCAGCTGTCCTGGAACTCACTCTGTAGACCAGGCTGGCCTTGAACTCACAGAGATCTGCCTGCCTCTTCCTCCAGAATATCATTCTTTTTTTTAGTTATTATTTTTTATTGATGCTTTGTGTATTCATACATCATTTCCAATTCAGCAGGCGTATATCCCCTTCCCTTCACCCCACCCCACCCTACCCATCCCAGATCATGCATTCTGCCGTAACTTTTCTGCATCTTCTGTTTTTTTGTTGTTGTTTTCTTTATTTTAACATAAGTTTTAGTTTTGTAAGTACAGCATACTTCATGTAAAACCAATTTGCGAGCAGTTGTGCCCAAACCCATACAGCTCATGGGTCCCACCCAGCAGGGGGGGGGGCTTGTATGTTCAATCAAGTTGATCAAATGAGTGTCCAGTCTATATTGTTGTAGTTTCACCATTCACCCCAATCGCAGCCCTTACATTCTACCGCGCCTCCTCTTCCACAGATTGTTCCCTAGGCTTAAAAGTTGAAAAAGGAAGACAAGGAGGGAAGGAGGGATAAGGAGAGGGGATGGAGGCAGGGGTTGAGATGGAGACTTTCCTGCTCTGCTCCACAGTAGCAAGGGCTGAATCACAGTCTGCATCTTTTTGACCCCCTCCCCCAGGATTGAATGTAGAGCCTTAAGCACGCTAGGCCAGGCAAGCTCTCTACCACTGTATCCGTAGGCCTCCCAGTCTGCATTCTAACAAAGAACCTGGATGTGGCCATTAAGGGTCAGGATGCCCTGGTGACACAAAAGCTATTTGAAGAGCTATCACATCCATCAGCAGTTAAACCACTGAGCATTCTTCATCTGGGATATGAGGCTCTTGTAACTTACTCTGTTTTGCTTTGATAAACTATAGATGTGAGCTTTCCAGTCAATGAACAATTGAGGAATCCCCATCTTTCTTTCTTTCCTTTCCCCCAGGTTCTGAAGTATCTATGAGAGAAGAGTCTGATGCTGATCAGAACCAGAGTGATGATGGGGACGCTGAGACCTCACCAACAAAATCAACAAAATCTCCAACAACACCAAAATCAGTCAAAAGCAAAAATTCTTCAGGTACCGCTCACCAGTGTGAAACTGAAGGTGGACTCCCAGGAGGGGAGAGGGCGGCAGCAGGTCAGACCACAGGGAGACACATCCGTGTCGGCCCTTACGTGACTCACTCTTGGGGATGGTGATTATTCTATTTCATAATCTCCATGGGTGGGAGGAGTGTGGGTGTTGCAACTCTGGCTGATTAAGTCCTGTTCTTCAACTGAAATCCCCCCAACTGCAGGCAAGACTGCACTGCCCAGCCCAACAACAGGGGCTCTCACATCAGAGAACTCAAGTCAGAAATGTTTCCTGGGACCCTGTCTGTCAGGCTCTGTGAGAGGGCCCCTTATCTTTTCAGCAGGCTTATGGAGAAGCTAGATTATTCCTGCCTTCCAAATAAGGGAAAGCAGGGCTCAGGCGGGGCTCAGTGGTCGGTGGTCGAATCCTTGTCAAGAACACCTGTGCTTTGTGTCCAGCCCCGTGCTCCCAAAGACAGCGGCATCACCCACCCATATCTCAGTAGCAATAGCCCTATCTGTTAGCTGGTTCTTCCTATTGTCCCCAAACCCTGGAGCTTTGACTGCCACCACCCAAAGACCAACTTTTAGCCTGTTCAAAACCAGTGTACTTATGACCAGGGCTTCGGTGAGCATTGACAATTTCTTTTTTTTTTTTGAGCATTGACAATTTCAAGAGCGGGA
The DNA here is from genome assembly GCA_009823505.1 of Rhizomys pruinosus. NCBI lineage: Eukaryota > Metazoa > Chordata > Mammalia > Rodentia > Spalacidae > Rhizomys > Rhizomys pruinosus. The sequence goes on along the minus strand of VZQC01004737.1, from coordinate 785,937 downwards.
ACTGGACACTAGAAATTTTATTTTCACTCAACAGAACATAGGCATCTTGGAATTCACATTTTTGACCTTTTGATGTGTTAATAAAATATGGAGAAATATATCCTCAATCAAATTTCATGCCTTCAATAATTTCCAATTCATCATTCAGTGTTTCCCATACCTTACTGTGATGACACCCTTCTTCCAACCTTTGTCATTGCATCAGAAATCATGTTTCCAATTTCTTTGTCCCCGTTTACAGAAATTATAGCAACCTGAGCAATTTCTTCAGGAGCTGTCACAGGTTTAGACTGCTTTCTAAGTTCAGCGATTACAGCATCAACAGCTAGCATCACACCCCTCCTGGTTTCCACTGGGTTAGCACCTTTGCTGGTCTTCTCAAAGCCCTCCGTGGCAATAGAGCGAGAACAGCGTCAGTGGTGGTGCCATCCCCAGCCTCTTCACTGGTGTTATTGGCAACATCTTGAGCAGGTTTAGCTCCAATCTTTTTATATTTATCTTTTAAATCAATTGACTTTGCAACAGTCACACCATCTTTTGTTACTTTGGGACTTCCCCAGCTCTGTTCAGTAATCGCCTTTTTCCCTTTAGCCTCATTGTAACAGCTACAGCATCTGCTAAAAGGTCTACGCCTTGAAGCATTAAGGCTTGGGCATCAGCACCAAATTTAATATCTTTGGCATAAGCCAGAGTGAGATGAGGAGCCAGTGCCCGGGACACTTGTCTTATCTGGTGAAGGACTATGAGTAGTTGAAGCATTTCTGCAGGGTGTGGACAGGAGCACATTCGGCAAAGCAGGCCAATGGGCAGAGAGTGAGGCAGACTTGCAGTCTTTTTTTTTTTGAGATGGGGTCTCCCTTTAGTCCCAGCTGGCCTGGAGCTCTCTATGTAGGCCAGGCTGGCCTTGAACTCATAGAGATCCACCTGCCTGTCTCCCAAGTGCTGGGATTAAAGGTGTGCTCCACCATGACCAGCCTAAGATGGTTCTTAGCCACCATGTGGGTGCTGGGAATCAAACCTGGGTCCTCTGCAAGGGCAGTCAGTGCTCTTAACTGCTGAGCCATCTCTCCAGGCCCAGACTTGCAATCTTAAAGGGTCTTTGAGCAGCCCATCTGGTTTCTTCTGATTCCCCATAATAACCACCCTACCCACAGGAAGGCTCTGAGAGGGACATGCTCAGGGTTCCTCATCTACCCAAAAAGTCTTCCTGCCTCACCTAGCTATCCTCAAACTCAGCCTAAATCCCAAACTTCCCTACTACGCTCCATTCCTGGCAAGAAACCCAGTAAGGAACAGAGCTGCTTGGGCCTTCTGCATCCTAGACTGGCTTCTCAGATACACAGCAGTGGATCTCAGGAGAAAACGTTTTCAGAAACAAGCTTTGAGGCCTAACCTAAGTGTGATAGTGAACGCCTGTAATCCTAGCACTTGAGAGCCTGAGGCAGAGGGAAGGGACATTATAGACCAGCCTGAGCTACAGGGTGAGTTCAAGGCAGCCCAGGCAACTTAGTGAGAGCCTGTCTACAACAAAGAGGGCAAGAGAGGGAGAGACAGTGTCTCAGAGAGAGAAAGAGAAGGGAGAGACTATCAGAAGAGAAAGGAGAGGAAGGGAAGGAGAGAGACTATCAGAAGAGAAAGGAGAGGAAGGGAAGGAGAGAGCGCGCCTTGCCCCTCACGTGTCAAGGATGTGACACAGTACAGGCTGCCTTGCAGGCTCTCATACGATGAAGCTAAGGGTTTGTGGGGTTGACCCCATGACTGCTGCGGGTCATCATTGCCAGCAGCAGTGTCCGATGGCATTTATATAGCTTCTTGTTATCTTTCTTCTGTTATCTCCTTTAATTTTCATATCCACCTTTGGAAGTATCCCTCTTATCCAGAGGTGATTGCTGAGGCTCTGAGAGTTGAAATAACTGACGAATGGCCACACGGCCTGTGAAGGGGGGCAGACCTGCCAGGTGGAAGGACCCCGCGTGCAGTGCTGTCTTGGTCCCGCTGCTCCCAACAGTACCAGTTGAGGACATCAGGCTTTGGGGGGGGGGGCTCTATTTGTCAGCTCCCAGGACATGAAAGGACAAAACAAAACAGCTCGTGATGCTGTCTTCAAACAGGACTGGATCCAGCAGGACTGAGAAAAGACAGGGCTAGGAGCCTCAGAAAGAGAGAAGCTGGCCTTGTGCGCAGCCAGAGGGTGGCTGGGCCTTCCTGCCCTGGGCCAGCTCTAGGACACTTTGGCATGACCCTTACAGAGGAGCAGAGCCCCCCACACTTCCCATGAACCCCTCACCATCCCTGAGCTGGAAGGCAGACCTATCACTCTCAAAGTTGGGCTATCCTCTAGCCCCTGATTGTCTGCCAGCCTCAAGGGACTGAGGAATGGGCGAGGGTCAGCTCCTTTCTCTCTGCAGAGCTCCCACTCTTTTCCTACAACAATGGAGTTGTGAAGACTGCAGGTCGTGAACTGGACAGTAACCGCAGTGCCCTCTCAGCTGCTTCTGCCTTTGCCATAGCAACTGCAGGAGCAGGCGCCAATGAGGGTACCCCGAACAAGGAGAAGTATCGCAGGATGTCCTTGGCCACCACAGGTGTGTGGAAGTCTCTACTGTGCTTCCCCTAGTCATCCTCTCCACCATCCTGTGACAGGGGTGACAGCCACAGGCCGGGAATCTGCCCTTCATCAGGTGTCTGATGCATGCCGCAGAGGCTGGTTGGGTCCTGCTCCAGTGCCCTGGAGCGCTCCCTGCTCCCAGTTCACCAAGCTACCCTCACTCACTGGACACCAAGCTGCGTCTGCTTTCTGTCATTTGCCCTGTTGACCCTTCCTGTACTGGAGGCTGGGACAGAGCCCCTTCCCTCAGTACCAGCTAGACTCTGCTCACCCAGACAGCATCATGGCAACTATGTGTCCGGGACACAGCCTGCTCTTGACCCTCTCTTCCCGGGTCCCATTGCCAATTGGGCTAGTCTTAGCCAGGCTGCTTGTCACCTCCTAGCCAGAGGCTTTAGCTCCAGCCACCCCTCCCCACCCCCGGACTTACCCACCCTGCCATCCACGTGGAGCTGCTGCCGCCCACTACCCACTCCACCCCTGCTCTTCCCGCAGGCCCGGCCAGTGCTGTCCTGCCATCCTGGAGTCCCCTTCTCCCCACCCAGCCCCCTTTGCTTCTTGGCCAAATTCTACTCACAGCCAAGACCGTCAACCGAGAGAGCCCTGGGCACACACCCTCCCACCACCCACTTCCACAGCAACGGTACCACGGCAAAGGTTAGAGGGGAGCCTGGAGAGCTCTGGTCTTGGGTGGCCTGTGTAGTCCTATTGGGGGAAGCTTCCTGAATCTTCCAGATGGAGTGGTATGGCAGAGGCTGGGTAATGAAGAACTGGGTCTGAGCCTGTCCCTTCCCACAGCTGTGAGGAAGAACCTCACATGAGCCAGGTCTGCTAAGCAAGCTCGCCTCTTGTCCCTCTCTCCCTTCTGACACTCGCGACACTAGGGTTTCCCCCTGACCAGAGGAATGGGGACAAGGAGTTTGTGATCCGAAGAGCTGCCACCAACCGTGTGCTGAATGTGCTCCGCCACTGGGTCTCCAAGCACTCCCAGGTGTGTGGGAGCCCACCTTGGTGGGACTCTATTCCAAGGACAACTTAGTTCCAGAGTGGCCGTGGTCAGTAAGCGGTAGCCGACAGTGGGGCAGTGAGAGGGAGAGGACCCCGTATCCCCAGGAAGACCTGCTTAGACCCCCAGGAGGGAGACAAGAACCAAGAAGACAAGAGGCCTCTGTTTGGCCACCTGTCTGCAGCTGGGGGGACAGGTAGTCTTGGTCCTCCCTGACCTAGGGGCATGGCAGATGAGGGATTTTCTCTGGTCTTGTCCCAGTGCCCTGTGCCTAAGAGGTTTGAAACCCCAGTTGTGGGCTGTGAGCAGCAGACAAAAAGGCAGGGCAGCCACTGTGGCAGAAGTAGAAACTCCATCAGAGCACTGCGAAGAAGCCTGGCATCTGTAGCCAAAGTCATTTGTCCTCCCTCCCACAGGATTTTGAAAACAATAAAAAGCTGAAATCCAAGATGATCAGCTTCCTGGAGGAGGTCGTGCGTGACCCAGAACTCCTGACACAGGAACGGAAGGCAGCAGCCAACATCATCAGGTAAGGGCAGCATGGTCCTCCTGTTCAGGATGACCTGCTATGGCAGGGCCCTGCCCTCTGCCTCTGCAGTGGACAGCCTGAGGTCAGAGAGGTAGGGAGGGTCCCTCTCAATCAGGACATGTGTCAGGGTAGACATAAGCCCTGGGAGGGGTGAACCCCATCCTACAGCTAGGCTCAGAGTGAATGTTTTATGTACCTATCCCTCCTGTGTCCCCACCCTTCACCAGACCTTGATCTTAGAAGGGACTAGGAATGTATCCCAGTTGATGGAGTGCTTACCTAGCCTGGACTCGATCCCCAGAACCATAAACTAGGTATGGCTATGGAGGTGCATGCCTGTAATCTCAGTTATTGGGCTATGGGCTATAATCCCAGTACTAGGAGGTGGAGGGAGAACAATGACAAGTTCAGGGTCCTCTACATAGTAAGGCCAGCCTAGACTATAGGAGACCCTGGAGAGAGAGAGAGAGAGAGAGAGAGAGAGAGAGAGAGAGAGAGAGAGAGAGAAGAAGAAGAAGAAGAAGAAGAAGAAGAAGAAGAAGAAGAAGAAGAAGAAGAAGAGAGGAGAGGAGAGAAGGAGAAGGAGAAGGAGAATGAGAATATGAATATATATGTACCACTTCTCCATGTTTGCCCAGGGCTGCTAATGCCTGTTGAACCCATGCTGTTCAGTGTAGTAGACACTAGCTATATATAGCTATTTAAATCTTAGTTAACTAAAATATAATACAATACAGCCAGCTTGGTGGCACATGCCTTTAATCCCAGCACTTCAGAGGCACAGGCAGGATCTCTGTGAGAGGCCAGCCTGGTCTACATAGTGAGTTCCAGGACAGGGAGACCCTGTCTCAAAAAAAAAAAATAGTACAATAAAATTCAGTTCAACTGTCCAGTTCACCAAGCTTCAGCTGACTAGAGGCTCCCAATATTAAACACTGTCAACAGTTCTATTGGACAGTGCTGGTGAGACCCTGTCATGGATGCTTGGGCTCTGCTCAAATGTCTCCATACCTGTGTCGCCCCTGCTCCCTGCTGGCCTCTCCTGGCAGAGGCCAGGGCCCAGGTGGCAGCCCCACATCTGAGCTGCCCCAGCCACTATTAAGAGCAAGGCCCTTAACCAGACTTCATCTTCCCCTCTGTAAAATGTGTGAACAATTCTGGCCTCGAGGGTGGAGTGAGGCTTCTGTGGGCTGCTCAGGAGGTATCAGACATAGGCCCAGCAGCCACTGTACGGATCTCCTCTCCAGGAGGTATCAGGCACAGGCCCAGCACCCACTGTACGGATCTCCTCTCCAGGAGGTATCAGGCACAGGCCCAGCACCCACTGTACGGATCTCCTCTCCAGGAGGTATCAGGCACAGGCCCAGCACCCACTGTACGGATCTCCTCTCCAGGAGGTATCAGATATAGGCCCAGCACCCACTGTACGGATCTTCTCTCCAGGAGGTATCAGACACAGGCCCAGCACCCACTGTATGGATCTCCTCTCCAGGAGGTATCAGACACAGGCCCAGCACCCACTGTACGGATCTCCTCTCCAGGAGGTATCAGGCACAGGCCCAGCACCCACTGTACGGATCTCCTCTCCAGGAGGTATCAGGCACAGGCCCAGCACCCACTGTACGGATCTCCTCTCCAGGAGGTATCAGGCACAGGCCCAGCATCCACTGTACGGATCTCCTCTCCAGGAGGTATCAGGCACAGGCCCAGCACCCACTGTACGGATCTCCTCTCCAGGAGGTGTCAGGCACAGGCCCAGCACCCACTGTACAGATCTCCTCTCCAGGAGGTATCAGGCACAAGCCCAGCACCCACTGTACGGATCTCCTCTCCAGGAGGTATCAGGCACAGGCCCAGCACCCACTGTACGGATCTCCTCTCTGCACTCTGGCTGTTGCTCCTCACTGCCAGCTGCCACCTCTGTGCCCTGCCCTTGCCTCTGCCCCCGACCTTCTACCAAGTCCAGCTGGGCATTTCCTGCTTATGACCCACACTTCCTGCTTCTTCCATCCAGCCATTTCCTGTCCAAGACCCCATGTCCAGGCCCCACGACTCCCCCATGTTCACAGTCCTGGAGTCCCCTCAAGTTGCTCTCATCTTTGATGAGAGACAGAGGGGTGGGAGGGCTCACAGGCGCACTCAGACACAAACAGCTCTAGGGCCTTGAAGTCTCCGTCCAGATGGGAAGCCCGTGAGAGTGTGTGGAGCTGCTGCTCACGTGCACTGACTCCCCAGGTGCGGTTTGACAGCTGCTCTGGGTGATTCTCTTGAGTGCAGTGGAAAGAACAGGCCTGGAGGGAAGTCCAGGACTGAGTCTCAGCCCGCCATGTTCCTGCTGTGGGCCCTCAGGAGAGCAGCTTCCCAGAGTGTCCAATTCTTGGCTGGCATCGGCTTGCAGGGATGATCCCAGGCAGAATGCCACGTCCTCTAGCCAGACTCTAGAGACCCCACCTACTTCTCTGTGCACATTCCAGGCCTGGTTCTCAGTCTCTGAGAGCCACTCCCCCGCCCCCAGTATTCAAAGACCATGCCCATGAGTCCCATCACAGCACATGGAAGCCCTGGACCTAACTTCGCATCCACCCTCACTTTCCTCTAGAGCTCAGACCTCACTCTACTTAGCTCCGCCACATCCTCCCTCACTTCTCAATGGACACAGTCCCACCTCGGACCTATGGGACTGCAGTCCTCTGTGTCACCTCTTATCATACCAGGCCTCAGGGGCATCCCACCTGGAAGCATCTCCCGTCCACTCTGGTCCTCCAGTGGCACTGCCTATGCATCTGTTCATTCTGTGTGCACCTACTCCAGGCCCAGCCCTGACCTCAGAAGTCCCCCACCCCAGGTCTTTCCAGGACCAGGCACATAAACAACAATTCATAGGAAGCCCAGAGGCTCAGGGAGCCCAGAAGGAGACTTCACCCAGAAATAAGTCGGAAGCTGAAAGATGGGGCCTCCAAGCAAGGGGATGAGTGGGGTCATACCAGAGAGGGATAGACAAACAAGGCCTCCAAGCAAGGAGATGATCATGGTCATACCAGAGAGAGATGGGGCCTCCAAACAAGGGGATGATCATGGTCATACCAGAGAGAGATGGGGCCTCCAAGCAAGGGGATGGACATGGTCATACCAGAGAGGGATGGGGCCTCCAAGCAAGGGGATGATCATGGTCATACCAGAGAGACATGGGGCCTCCAAGCAAGGGGATGATCATGGTCATACCAGAGAGGGATGGGGCCTCCAAGCAAGGGGATGATCATGGTCATACCAGAGAGAGATGGGGCCTCCAAGCAAGGGGATGATCATGGTCATACCAGAGAGGGATGGGGCCTCCAAGCAAGGGGATGATCATGGTCATACCAGAGAGAGATGGGGCCTCCAAGCAAGGGGATGATCATGGTCATACCAGAGAGGGATGGGGCCTCCAAGCAAGGGGATGATCATGGTCATACCAGAGAGAGATGGGGCCTCCAAGCAAGGGGATGATCATGGTCATACCAGAGAGGGATGGGGCCTCCAAGCAAGGGGATGATCATGGTCATACCAGAGAGAGATGGGGCCTCCAAGCAAGGGGATGATCATGGTCATACCAGAGAGGGATGGGGCCTCCAAGCAAGGGGATGATCATGGTCATACCAGAGAGAGATGGGGCCTCCAAGCAAGGGGATGATCATGGTCATACCAGAGAGGGATGGGGCCTCCAAGCAAGGGGATGATCATGGTCATACCAGAGAGAGATGGGGCCTCCAAGCAAGGGGATGATCATGGTCATACCAGAGAGGGATGGGGCCTCCAAGCAAGGGGATGATCATGGTCATACCAGAGAGAGATGGGGCCTCCAAGCAAGGGGATGATCATGGTCATACCAGAGAGGGATGGGGCCTCCAAGCAAGGGGATGATCATGGTCATACCAGAGAGAGATGGGGCCTCCAAGCAAGGGGATGATCATGGTCATACCAGAGAGGGATGGGGCCTCCAAGCAAGGGGATGATCATGGTCATACCAGAGAGAGATGGGGCCTCCAAGCAAGGGGATGATCATGGTCATACCAGAGAGACATGGGGCCTCCAAGCAAGGGGATGATCATGGTCATACCAGAGAGGGATGGGGCCTCCAAGCAAGGGGATGATCATGGTCATACCAGAGAGACATGGGGCCTCCAAGCAAGGGGATGATCATGGTCATACCAGAGAGGGATGGGGCCTCCAAGCAAGGGGATGATCATGGTCATACCAGAGAGACATGGGGCCTCCAAGCAAGGGGATGATCATGGTCATACCAGAGAGGGATGGGGCCTCCAAGCAAGGGGATGATCATGGTCATACCAGAGAGGCATGGGGCCTCCAAGCAAGGGGATGATCATGGTCATACCAGAGAGGGATGGGGCCTCCAAGCAAGGGGATGATCATGGTCATACCAGACAGAGATGGGGCCTCCAAGCAAGGGGATGGACATGGTCATACCAGAGAGGGATGGGGCCTCCAAGCAAGGGGATGAGCTGGGTCATACGAGAGAGAGAGATGGGGCCTACAAGCAAGGGGATGAGCCAGGTCATACCAGAGAGAGATGGGGCCTCCAAGTAAGGGGATGATAATGGTCATACCAGAAAGAGATGGGGCCTCTAAGCAAGGGGATGAGCTGGGTCATACGAGAGAGAGATGGGGCCTCTAAGCAAGGGGATGAGCTGGGTCATACGAGAGAGAGATGGGGGCTCCAAGCAAGGGGATGAGCCGGGTCATACCAGAGAGGTGCACTGGAGCTTGCCTGCCTTCCTCTCCCTAGGACTGTGACTCAGGAGGACCCAGGTGACAACCAGATCACACTGGAGGAGATCACTCAGATGGTGAGCAGGCCCACACCCCACCAAGGCAGCAGCATCCCCACTCTGCTGGCTCCACGACCCCCCGACCAAGCGTGGTCATCACCTGCATCTGTTTCCTGTGACTTCATGACTGAATGCCTCAAACTAGGCAGTGTGTTGTATCCACTCCTGACAGCTGCAAGTCTGGAGTGACAGTGTCTGCAGGGCCATGCTCCCATGAGAGCGCTAGAGGACACTCCATTGCCTCTCACGGCCACTGGTGGCCCTGTGAACCCCTGAGCCCCTGCGTGCACCGCTCCAGTCCTTCATTCCATGGTCCCAGGGTGTTTCCTCTTGTGCCCCCACATTATCTTCCTGCTGTGTCTGCATCTGTGTCCACCATGTCCACATTTCTCTTCTTAAAGACACCACGTGTACGGGGTAGAGCCCACCCTGCTGGCCTCATCATAAATTCGTTACGTAGGAAAGACTCTAGACAAGCAGCAGATGCTAGGAAAGTGCCTGTATTAAGGAACAGAACTAACCTGCAGTACCAGCACTTCCCTGTTCCTAGTCGCGTCACCAGACGGGTACCCATACACCAGGTCACAGTAGACTCTAGACAAGCAGCAGATGCTAGGAAAGTGCCTATGTTAAGGAGCAGAATTAACCTGCGGTACCAGCACTTCCCTGTTCCTAGTCCCGTCCAGACGGGTACTGTACACCAGGTCACAGTAGACTCGGACAAGCAGCAGATGCTAGGAAAGTGCCTGTATTAAGGAACAGAACTAACCTGCAGTTCCAGCACTTCCCTGTTCCTAGTCCCGTCCAGACGGGTACTGTACACCAGGTCACAGTAGACTCGGACAAGCAGCAGATGCTAGGAAAGTGCCTGTGTTAAGGAGCAGAACTAACCTGCAGTTCCAGCACTTCCCTGTTCCTAGTCCTGTCCAGACGGGTACTGTACACTAGGTCACAGTAGACTTTAGACAAGCAGCAGATGCTAGGAAAGTGCCTTTGTTAAGGAGCAGAACTAACCTGCGGTATCAGCACTTCCCTGTTCCTAGTCCCGACACCAGATGGGTACTGTACACCAGGTCACAGTAGACTCTCAGACTCTTGTGAGGTTCGAGATTGCACCATTTCCCCATCTTCCAGATGAGTCAGCCGCAGTACGGAGAGCCTGAACTCCCACTCAAGGTTCCATGTGGGACATGAGTGACAAGCTGCTCCCACTCAGGTCCAGCAGACCCCAGAGCAAAATTCACTTACCATGCTATATAGCCTCATCCTGAGGAGTCACGGTGTGCTCACCAAACCTTCCCAGAAATGACAGGACACAGGCTAAGGGCAGAATTCCACAGACCAGAAGAGAACGATGGCCTCATGTTCTGGGACCTGGCTAGGGTGCCAGGGCTGTCCTTGTGAGCCACTCCATGGTTCCTGGCCCCTGAATTACAGTGGTCAGAGGTGCTCAAGACAGATTCACTCTGCCCTCCCCAGGATTAGGTCCCTGCTGACCTGCCCCCAGGCCAGCCGGTCACCTCTGGTGTTAGCAGTAGCCAGTGTGAGGACTTAGGACTCTGGACACTGGCTCCTCTCCGTCTCATCACTCACCACTCCAGGTTCAGGTAGAACCACCCATGGAGCACAGCACCCTGCCCCTGTCAATCCAGAAGTAGTGCTGTGCTGTCGGGCTGGGACTGCTGGAACCCACATCGCCTTCCCCCATGGCAGAGCAGAGAAAGTTGTGGTACCACTTGGGGCCAGGATGCTAAAACAGCCCTCCCAGTACCTCTCCAGTGGGAAGGATGCCCAGTGTTCCTTTTGCAGCAGGAGCCTGTCTGGAATGTTTACCCTTCTTGAGTCCAAGTGCCCTTTTCCTACGTGAAGAGCCTGAGGCCCCTCCAGAACAAAGGGCCACTGAGCCCTGTCTCCACTCATCTCCAGCCCTGACAGTCCTGGAACTTATGGAGGGCAGGTTCTGTGTAGGAAAGCCAGCAACTTCAGGAGGGAGGAGGGAGGAGGGAGGAGGGAGGAGGGAGGAGGGAAGAGGGAAGAGGGAGGCTTTTTGCCACATGGCTTCTCAAAACCGTTTTGGAAGGTGACCTCTACTTGCAGGGTCACCCTCTTTACTGGGCTTCACCAAAAGTGAGCTGAAGGCCACCTGCCCCTCCCTACCCAGCATACCTCCCAGCCTAGAGCCACTGGGCCATACCCCAGCCTGCACCCAGACTCCCTTTGGCCCTGACTGCTCTGCCATCCTGGACACAGCCCAGAGACACCTGCACAGGACCCACAGTACTGACCATGACTGAGCCAGCCCCTGTAGTCACTCATTTACCTGAGTGTCCCTAAAGCACAAAGGAGAAAGGCCACTTCGGGGCCCTTGTCTTATCACCGGTCACTAGGAGCCCTTCGTGCCCAAACCCCCTCTGCCTGCCTAAGAATGTGTCCTCTGCAAGAGCCTCGTGTTCCCCGAACCCACACCCTTATGTCTGGGCTTCTGCTCCCTGCCCTTGTGACTCTGCCAAGAAATGCCATGATTGGTCTGCTACCACACCCGGGCTGCTGAGCCACGCTGTCCTTGCTCCATCAGCATAGTGAACCCCTGAGCCTGAGCGCCCTGAAACCGGGGGCGTTACACATCTGCACGTCTCTAGTGCCTGGCAAGGGCCTCACAGTGCAGACCTCGCTGTTTGCAAAAGAAATGGGGTGGGGGGGACTTTGCCTCAAGGAATAGTATGTTCCCTGGGCGAGGGTGGACCCCACTTCCTTCTGATCTGTGCAGACACACGGCTTGGGCCCTCAACCAGCTCCTGGGACTTCTGGGCAGAGGTAAATATAAGAAAACAACTTGTGAGCAGTCAGCAGGCTGATACTACCACACAACTCTCATCTCACCCCTGCCATGGGCACTTCTGTCCCTGGTTAATGTTTCAAGGACGCTCCTGGCCAAGGAGGCCCAGGTGGCAAATACTCCTAAAATCGATATCCACACGTGATCCCCATAAGCCAGGAACATCACAGCCAGATATCTACTTCCTACTCACCAGACAGGAGCATGACCTCAAGAGCTTATCACACCCAGGACCTCACACCTGTTAATGCGTTTCAACCAGAAATGGTGCTGAACCCACTCGGGGCCAAACAGACCCATCCCAGCTGGAATCCGATTTCTGAGCTCTAGTCCCAATCAGCCTGTTTCTAACTAAGTAGGTTGGGCAGGCATTTAGCCCCCTTCCTACGTGGAGAGTGGTAACCCCTATAAGGTAAATAAATGACTAGTCAGAGTCCTCTGGAAACACACACACACACACACACACACACACACGCACACACAAGTACAACAAGCAGTGGAGCCCAGGTCCCTCGTTACCCCTTCTACCCACCAGAATGGAGCAGAGAGCTCAGAAAAGAACCTGAGCCCAGAGGTGTGTATCCCTAGGCCTGACTCCCAGCCCTGTTCCCGCAGGCAGAGGGCCTGAAGCCTGAGCCCTTTGAAAACCACTCAGCCCTGGAGATTGCCGAGCAGCTGACCCTGCTGGACCACCTTGTCTTCAAGAAAATTCCTTATGAGTAAGTGGGTGCAGGTGCCCAACCTCCCCCACCCCTCCTCAGTACATCCCTGACTAGCTGTATGGACTATCCATAGCTTGCAAAGAAAATGCTTGGATTCCCTTTGTGCTCTCTTTACCGATCACCTAGGCACTCGGGCACACAAACACACACACACACACACGCACACACACACACACCAATACACACTTTTCTGGAAATATCTCTAATTCGGAATTTCCTTTCTGGAGATACAAAGACTCCATGTTTATGTAGGTGTCAGACTGGATTCACTGATATGTAGGCACACAGAAACAGGACTGTGTACATGTGTGCACATGTATGCATACATACAACTCCAGGTGCAGAATCTGGAACTGGCTCTGAACTTGGATGTGCCTGAGGCCTGCTGTTGTCTGCCTGCCCTGGCCTGTCCATAGTCATGCTGGCATTCACTATAATTTTACTTACATAGCTTCGTGTCCCTCTCTCTTCATCTGACAACTGTCCCAGCCTTTGTAAACACTATTAACGTGTGCAGTGTCCCCTAACAGTGCATTGTTAAGCTGAGGCAGTTTGTAGTTTTCAGATTTATCTCTAAGCTGACCTAAACATCCATCCAAGTACATTTGCCTCTGAGTTTCCAACAACTGTTCTGAAACCACTGCACAACATCAGGGGCTTTGGCCCACCTTCCATGGGGGATTTGACACACTTAGAGCCTCAGGGACATGAATGGCCCTCCCGATGGTAGGGGCTGGCCTGGAAATTTGCACATCCCCAGGGCGTGGGAGAAGGGTGAGTACTCACAGATGGCGCTGCTCCTGGCCTCTGTGGCGTCTGGACAGTCTGTGCCTTCCCATTTACCCTCTTCTCTGGGTCTCTTCTGTGCACCCCTTTTGTGCAGTGCTAAGAACTGAACCCATGTTAGGGACGTGCTCTTCCACAGAGCCCTTTTCATGGGTTTCTACCGTGTCTCTTCTACAGACCAAAGGGTAAAAACAGGATCCATAGTAAAAACCTGATGTGCCTGCCCACTTCACAGCTGAGGGCCTCCTACGCTCTTGTCTCTCCAGTCCAGGATGGCCCTATGAGGAAAGCGTTTCTGTTTTTCCCATTTTACAGATGAGGAAAGTAAGGGTCTGAGACCTCCCTAATAATACAGTGCAGTGCAGAGCTAGACTACCAGCCTCTCCACCTCCCACCCCCAGGAAATGACCACTTCAAAAAGCAAAGAAGTGATCCAGCACTGGATGAGCATGGCAGAGCTAATCTCGTCTGTCCTGGGCTCCCCTTCCTCCCTGCAGGGAGTTCTTCGGACAGGGCTGGATGAAGGTAGAGAAAAATGAAAGGACCCCTTACATCATGAAGACCACCAAGCACTTCAATGATGTGAGTGCACAGTGCCTTCTGCCAGATTTTTGTGTGTGTTTGGTTGGTTTTGTTTTGTTTCGTTGGCAGTACCACCAAGGGGCTAAACGGAGGGCAGGCCAAGCACTCTGCAGGGACCAGACCTGCCCGGTAAAGTGGGGGTCAGCTTGCTGCGTCATCATGGAAGGTTTGTGTGAAGATCATCCAGAGCCACTTGGCCGTCAGTGGCCACTAAGACCCATGATTACCCTGAAAAGTCTCTCCTCAGAGCACGGGGTCATGGCCAGTGAGCACAGGAAGGGCGGAGAGGCAGGCCGTGCGAAAGAGGGAAGGGTCGAAAGGAGGGAGGGGCGGAGTGCCTGAGGGAGCTGAGAGTAAGAAGGGCGGAACGGAAGTAGGGGCAGAAAGAGGGATGGTGGAAGGGAAGGAGGAGCGGAAAGGAAGGAGGGGCGGAGATGGAAAGGAAAATAAATTTATTAAAAACAAGCAAAATTAGTCCAGGGAGAAAGAGGGGTGGCAGATGGCCGCCCTCTGATATGTTCCTTACCCAGACCCTCCTGGACTCCCCACAGTGGTATCTAGCAGTTCTAACTACCTGGAAACGGTGATGCAGTGTCCTAGCCCCCTTGCTTTTCATACGTACGATGGCCCGCACAGGGAGCCATGAAGAAGCCGGCCGCAGAGCTGCTGGAAAGGAGGCTGGTTTGAACACAGGACTGGAGAGCATTCCTAGGTGGCCCTGGATCTGGCTCCTCCCAGACCCTCTTCCCAGAAGTCCCTCCACCCTTGGTTTTCCTGGAGAAGAGTCAAACAGGGGACCAAACAGCAAACCAGGAACTTTCAGAGATCTGCCTGCCTCTGCCTTCTTAGTGCTAGAATTAAAGTTCTGTGCCACCATGCCCGGCAACATTGATATTTTATTTTCCTAGTATTAAGATCTTGCCAGGCGGGGTGGGCACAAACCTTAAATCCGAGCACTCAGGAGGACAGACGCAGGCAGATCTCTCTGTGAGATGGAGCCCATCTGGTCCGACATAGAGAGTTCGAGGCCAGGCATGGCTACAGGGAGACACTGTAGCAAAAATTAATTAATATTTTTTTTTATCTTTTTTATTTTATTTTTGTAAGTGTATGAATGTTCTGTCCCTGCATTAGGTTGGTCGTGCACCCGTGTCGGCAGGGGTGGCCTCGGGAGGTTAGAAGATGGTCTCAGATTCCCATGGAACTGGAGTTCTCCTGGATTGGAGTTAAAAGACGGTTCTTAGCTGCATGTGGGTGGCTGGGGATCGAACCCGGGTCCTCTGCAAGAGGAGTTGGTGCTCTTAACCGCTAGGCTATCTCTCCAGCCCTAATTAATTAATTACAAATATAGAATAAATTAATGGATAAGTATCCTTGTGTCTCAGGATTGAAGAGATAGCTCAGCACTTAAGAGCACTGGCTACTCTTGAAGAGGAGGACCTGGGTTCGAGTCCCAGGACCTACATGGCAGCTAACTGCAGTTCTAGGGGACCTGACACCCTGTTCTGAGGGCACTGCACAATACGGTCCACTTGCTCACATTCACACACATAAAATAAAGATAATAAATAAGATATTTAAAAAATAAATAAGATATTTTTTAAAATAGAAGATCCTTGTCTCAAAGACAAACCCAACATAGCTGGAGTGTATAAGCAGATGGGTTGTAAGTTTCCTTTCTTGTGCTACCCATCTCTGACATTGGTGTCAACATAGTGGCAGCTTTATAGAATAAATTAGCAAATATTCATTTTGTTTCTTCTCTGGAAGATTTCAGTGACCTGTTCCTTTTTTAAAACTTGAATAACTTACATGAAGCAGTATTTGATTCCAGAGTGTTCTTTTTTGTTCTTTTTTTTGTGTACCTGCATGTAAGTAGGTGCACCCATGTCGTGTAATGCTGCAGAGATCAGAAGAGGGCATCGGGTTCCCCTGGAACTGGAGTTAAAGATGGTTCTTAGCCACGTGTGGGTGCTGGGAATCAAACCCTGGTCCTCTGCAAGAGCAGTCGGTGCTCTTAACCGCTAGGCCATCTCTCCAGCCCCGATTCCAGAGTGTTCTTATGGAACCATTTTAATCGGTTCAACTTCTTTAGGAAATAGAATCCATGCACTACTTGATGTTCTCACCCTTTGACACTCTTGAGTAATTTTTCATGAGTTCATACTAAAATTCAGCACCCAGGGTGGGAGATGGCTCATCTGGTAAAGGCTCTTGCTGCCAAGGCTGACGACCTGAGTTCCATCCCTGGAACCCACATAGTGGAAGGAGAGAACTGACTCCCACAAGATGTCCTCTGACCTTTACACAGGACACATGGACCTTTATACACGCACACATGCACAAATACACAAAAAAATGTTAAAAAATTTAAATTCCGCACGTTATCTTCTTGACATCCATCCTTTAGAAACTGTTTTTGAGAAGGTTTCTTAGGGGCTGGAGAGATGGCCTAGTGGTTAAGAGCACCGACTGCTCTTGCAGAGGACCTGGGTTCGATCCCCAGCACCCACATGGCAGCTGAGAACCGTCTTTAACTCCAGCTCCAGGGGAATCTGACACCCTCTTCTGACCTCCTCAGCATTGCACGACACAGGTGCACAGACCTGCATGCAGACATAGTATATTCATACACATGAGAAATAATAAATAAAAAAAAAGAAAAAAATTTTCTTAGTAGTAAAGCTCAATGATTTCTAGTTTTTTTGTTTGTTTGTTTGTTTTTGAGACAGGGTCTCCCTATAGCCCCCGTTGGCCTGGAGCTCACTCTGTAGACCAGGCTGGCCTTGAACTCATAGAGATCCTCCTGCCTCTGCCACCACACCCGGCTCAAAGATGGTTCTTAGTTGCCATGTGGGTGCTGAGAATCGAACCCAGGTCCTCTGCAAGAGCAGTCGGCACTCTTAACCACTGAACCATCCCTCCAGCCCCTTTAGTTATTTTTAATTGTCATTTTATTACCATTAGTTTTTCAAAAACAAGTTCTCCATTTCTTTTAACTTAAAATTTTTTTGTTGTTTTTCTTGGGGGAGGGAGGTCTGTCTTTTGGTGACAGGGTCTCCCTGTAGCCCCAGCTGGCCTAGGACTCACTAGGTAGACCAAGCTGACCTTGAACTCACAGAGATCCACTTGCCTTTACCTCCTGAGTGCTGGGATTAAAGGTGTGTACCACCACCATACCTTAACTTTTTTTAATTAATTTTTGATCAGTATACGAGGAAATGAGTTTCATAGGTATGCATGTGTATGTCCAGATGTGTGTGTAAATATATATGTGTGTGTATATATATATATATGTGTGTATATATATATATATATATATAATATTTTACCTACTTTTATTTTGAAGTACAGATTCACAGAAGTTGCAAAGTAAGGTGCCAGGAGGTGGATGTTTCCTGCCTCCCAGCTCCTTGCAGTTCTAATTCCCTGATGTGCAGACACCATTTTCCCTCCATTGGGTAGTCCAGATTTTCACACACATCTGATTTGTCCATGTTAATGTGATCATTGTCTGGGAAGAGGAGTATGTGGAGGTCTGGTCTGCACATATGAGAATGAGAGGCTACAGATAAGAGTCCAGTTTCAGAAGGGTGCATCTTGGAAAAACCCCTCAGGGCTGGGTTTTAGAACCACTTCGTCAGGTTCCAGAGCAGTTTCCATTAGATGTTTAATTGGATTACCTTAAACTCATGGACCAGTTTTGAACAGGTAATGGTTTTGTTAGCATCAGGCAGTTGTGACTTAAGGATTTCATGGCTTTGGTAACCTTTTCCTCTCATGTAACATCCTGTATGGCTCTCATTAATTTAAATTCCAAGGTAATTTACAAATCTCCACTGCCATTTTGAAGGTAAAATCTTTGTCTGGGTGTTGTTGGTGCACACCTTTAATCCCAGCCCAGGGGAGGCAGAGGCAGGCAACTGTGACATTGAGGCGAGTTCCAGGCCAACTAGGTCTATTGGGAGACCCTATCTCAAAAAAAAAACAAAAAACTTTTTTTGTCATTATATTTTTTATTTTGATTTTTTGTTGGGGGGGGTTGAGGCAAGGTCTTCCTGCCTACCTCCCAAGAACTGTAATCACAGACGCATGCCACCACACATAGCTTCATTGTATTTTTTAATTGATTTTTGCTAATTTAGGAAAACATCCATATTTGTATATTATTTGTTCCAATCATTTTCCAGTTCATTCTTTTGATTTTCAAACAGGAAACTGTGTCTGTAAATAATGATTTATTAATTTTACAGTACTTATTCCTCTTGTCTTTTTCCTCTTTTATTGCATTGGCTTAAAGATCAGTAACTTGATTGCTTCAGAAATTATCCGAAATGAGGACATCAATGCAAGGGTGAGCGCCATTGAGAAGTGGGTGGCTGTGGCCGACATCTGCCGCTGCCTGCACAACTACAACGCTGTGCTGGAGATCACCTCCTCCATGAACCGGAGCGCCATCTTCCGGCTGAAAAAGACATGGCTCAAAGTTTCTAAGCAGGTGTGAGCTGGTGTGCTGCTGCCACCTGGGGCTCTGCTGGGGTCGGAGCATGGAGACCACAGAACTGGCCACTAAGCGTCCACAAGTCGGCAAAGGACTGGGCTAAGGGTCCACATTTGCAGGAAAAGTGTGCCGGTTTGGACCAGCCATCACCCTGCGTATGTGCCAGTGGCACATCTGGGACTCAATCCTACTCCAGTATTTGAGACCCCAAAGTGAGGTTTAGGGCAGTGGTGAATGGTAGTAACACTCTTCTGCCTAGGTTGGGACAAGAGTAGTGGCTTCATGAGGGCTCCCTACCAAGATTAACAGGGTATCTAAGATCATTTCACCCAAGAACCCAATTTCCCTAGTCATCTGGCTGCCAAAGTTAACTGGTCCCTGTCACCTACTAGATAATTAGTCATTTTAAACATGAGTTTGGTCTTTGCTTATCCAGAATATTAATTATCCTCCCAAAAGAATACATCTTCTGGTTTTTCAACATTAAATTCTGTGCACTAGGCTGGTGATGGGTAGCTATCCTTTTTTTTTTTTTTTTTTTTTTTTTTTTTT